>CM061920.1:227015381-227443936 GCA_031002005.1 Vandiemenella viatica | reverse complement strand
ACACCGAGAAAAGCATTCCATTTCACAAAGTGAAGTGAATATACTCTGTAAAGTGTAGACTTGGCTCAGAACAAGATCTCATAACTTTTTGTCACTGCACAAGCACGAGACTTGGCCTTTTTTTGCGTGATTCATTATTATATCTCCTGATTCCTTGATTGATATTACAGTTGATTCAATGTTATTAAAAGAAACTACTCACCAACACGTAAACTGTCAAGTATTTCAGATTTACTTATGTGGCGTAACGACGTTTTTAGAGTGGAAATTATTATTTTTTAGTAAGAAAGGAGACTTTCTCGGCGAATGATTGCAGTCATGATTTCATTGCAAACACACACACGAAATTACACACGTGAGGAAGACGGCGGAGGCAGCCGTCGAAGTATGGTGTTCCTACAACACAATTCGTCGATACACCCGTGAAAATTTCATTATAACTTTTTTTACCTTTAGTCGAAATAATAACAAGGAGAAGAGGGATTAATCGAAAGCCTGAGCGGCACATGTAAGCAGGTGGCTTTCGTCAAAGAAACGCATTGAGGCAGCGGCCAAAACAACAATAAGTCAAAGGATATACAATTTCCTTTTGATAGCTGTTAAATAAATAGGTACGCGATCGTTAAAATTACGATAACATTAGTTTCATATCAACGAATAATCAAATTTTCAGCCGCAAATTAGGAAATTGTCACAATTACTTTATCTGCAAATACAGAAAATGGGAATAATGAAACCGTGAATAAAAAGCTGTAACCGTGTAGTTCAGATAACGTGTGCGACACTTAAAAAATAATTATATAGTTAGAAAATCGTACTAAATACGCACCATAACTCAAATTACAGAAATGTGTACTCGAAACAAACGTAAGTTTTGATGAATACGTAAAAGTGTATTTATTTACTTACGAATGACGAAGGTTGACAAAAACAAACGCTTGTTCACATGAGTCAAATGCCAACTGGAAGGGTACAGGCAAACAGTGCAAAATATCCGACAGAGACCGAGTGGGGCAGCGAGTCACGCAGACTGACACGCGTTTCCGCCGGATTTTGCGGATTGCGGATCCGCTTAATTTTGTGCGGGATCCGCCAGACTGTCTAATGATGCGGGATCCCGCGGATTGCGGGATCCCGCTTTGCTGGATTGCAATCCCTAGTACCGACGAAACAAAATGCACTGCCTACATTTTGTGATACGTAAAAAAAAAAACAAGTTATACAGTGATATATATTTGAAACACCGATTTATTTCACCACTTATAAGCTGCCATGTGTTTCTGATCAGTACATATTTAAATATATACCTGATACTCATAATATCAATTTAGACATCAATGTTGAATATGTAATATTTGGTTATAATCAATAAATAAAACATAGCATATACAGCTGCCACCCATATCACACAGAATGCTTCCTCCCCTACAGCCTAGCAATCTGCATCTGCTACAATCAAGAATTCTTTACCCTTTACTCCAATAATCTTATCTGAGTCCTTATACACTGTAATTATTCCCCCCGATTGGTCCACAAACAGATATGTGAAGTCAAAAACACACAACACAAAGCCAACAGCAACACTGTTTTTCTTCACCCCGTTCTCTCCTAGCCTGGAATCACTAAATCAGATTCTTCATTTTGGCTACGACTTTCTTAGATTTTCTCCTAAAATGCTTCGAATTCTCAGTACTATGCTTCCCGCAATATTTTGTGTCACCTTCAGCAGGTCACTTAAGCTAAAAAAAAAATATACATATATACTTGAGCACAAATACCAACCATCTAATCCTCATAAACTGCCGTATTGTTCCTTCCTTTGTAACAGGCCTTGCTGCAAAATGTGCATTGTGCATCCACCCACTACAATCTATTGTAACCCGACTATTGTTGAAACCCACCACTTCATAGGCTGTGCCAAGTGTATCACATCCCATCTCATACAGCAGGTCACCTGCCCCATTGCCTAAGTTCTTACATCGGGCCTCATCTCGTACGTGTTACCCATCAAAATGAACAGTCACAGATAGACCACCCTTTTGCCCTCCATGCCAGCTCTCACAAAACTCGCGACTTAAATAACTGAGCCATTAGAGTACTCCCTGCTACCACTTCCCAATCAGACTATGCTGGTGGGCAATGGCCAACCAACACATTCTGGAGACCAGACACCCCCCCCCCTCCCCTACTGGGCCTCAGTCCCAGATAATACTTACCGTCCTAAGCCTGGAATACCTATCACTTGACTGTACAATTAATTTCTATAGATACAGAACTTTTCATTTAAAAAAATATAAATTTTTGTTCTCTTTTAGTGCCCCTTTTTTTTTTGAACAATTTCTTCACACATTCAATATTTCTGATATTATTATTGTTGCTTGCCCCCCACTTCCAAAAGGCAAATTCATCATATATATGGGTGTGCTGAACATAGGCACTTGCGTGAGCTCAATTACATGTTTGTATTTTCTTGATAAAGGGCATGGCCCAAAACAACTGTCATTTTTTGTGTATTTTGAATATATTTTTTGTTGCTGCTGCCCTCCTCCCTTTTGCTTTAATGAATAGTGGTATAACTTATCTTTCCTTTCCATATAAATATTGCTTATGGCATTTCTTCCCAATACATTGTTTCTTTTATTTTAAAATAGTGTAAGCCCGTGTCCGTTTATTGTGTATCGTCATGGGTCTAGAATAGTTCCCGTTTTTAGGGTCAAAGATTATGACAGGTTGACCTGATCTGGCCAAATATGAACTTGACCTGTGTTTTGCCCTAAGGGTAAATAAAATCTCTTGCGCCTAAAGAACTCAGAAGTATTAAGAGACATTATACTAGGGGAGAGACAATTGTGATATTGTACGATTGTTTCGAAGGTCATGGTTGCTAGACTCGAACTTGCTGTACCTAAAAAGTCCACTCTGAAAAATTGAAGAATTTTTGTTTAAAGGGAGTGTGCAATTGCTCTGAAAGCATCATGTTGTTTTTCATTGAGAATGGGCAAACATTCATGTCATAATGTCCGTAATGGCCAGAGAAGTCAATAAAGATTCCAAATTATTAAATAGCTGAGCAAAACCGTAGAAATGAATTGTCAGAATGCTCAATTCGGTATTATATTTGGTCTGATATCCACTTTAGATAACCTAATAACTCACATACACTGAATGTGTATGAAGATCATTAATGAAAATGGTCAGTAAAATACATAAAACCAAATAAACCGTAATTTATAAGCTTCAGCCAAGCAGCAACATTAGCGAAAGTTTTAATTAATTTGAAATTCAGGCTAGGCTGGAATAACAATCGGCATTCACTGTTACAGCAGAGACCATGAGCAATGTAAGTTTCTTAAAGTTGACATGTTACTGTAAAATAGTTCCACAAAGTTTATCAATATTTTTTAACTATTAAATGCTACAAAAAGCAAAATTAATGACTGTATTATGGCAATTAGTTTAATAGCACTTGCTCAGCTATCAAATTGTGCACCTAACCTCTAATTACTAATAACTATTGTCACTGTTAATTTGTGACTGAAAGCTGACAAGTGGTGTCACTACTCTCCAGCCAAGAGCTATCAAGGAGAATGAGTGAGTGAGAGCTTAGAAAATTATATAGTAGATGGCTGCATTGTAGCGTCATTTTTAAAGGATACAACTCGAAGTCCTCGTTCAGATGGGTCTGTAATAAGAAGACCTCGTGGGATGTAAACACGCTCATTTTGCTCTGCTACGAACTTAGCCACTTTTCGTAGACACTGAAACAATGAGATATTTTTTTTAATAATATATAATATTGTAATCAATTATCATTCCATTAAACTTTTATAAAAATTCTATCCTAATTAAATAATACTACTCTTTTTATACATCACTGGTACTTTACAACTTGTTAGGGAAGAGAGCATTAGAAATGTGAGAGGACTGTAGACAGTGGTTTAGAAGGAAACCATGGGTTTTATTAAAGGAACTGTCTTGGCATTAACCTGAAGGGATATGAAGAAACCACGGAAAGAAATTTGGAGACAGGCTTGATTCAATATTATAATGTGCATTATAAAAATACCTGACTGACTTTCAAAAGCTAGATTAATAATTGGCATTATCTTAATTATTCTACTAATACAAACTAAGTTATAACTTGATATTAATGAATATGACTGTATACATATAGGAAAAGCAAATAATGATTTTTACTAGTACATAAAGAGTCACATTATTTTATCTAACCATTTAACATATAAACTCATTACATATTTGTATCAATACTCAGATTCAGCAATTGAACTTCTTGGAGATTGGTCTGGATGATTGTTTTTTTCTGATACTCTTCTATAGGAATCGCACTGATGTGTAATGATCTGAATGACATCATTTGATCATGTGTGTTATCATGAATATGCATTGTATTCCTGAAAACTACTTGGCCATAACACGCAAGTTTATATGCAGTAAATATATACTGTGACCGTAATAATGTAATAGAAAGAAATGGTACAATTCAATATTAATTTAACCAATCAGAGTGAATGTGCACCACACTTGCATGGGAAGGTACAACGATGCCCTAGAAAACCAACTGCCCTGATTATCGATTTTAGACAGATTCTTGCAACAACCTAGAAAAATACTGGGGTGGTCCCCAATCTCTGTACACATTTCAGAAACAAAACTATCAGTTATCATACAGAACATAAATTACATGTTTCACAAACAGCTGCACTTAAGCTCTTCTGTTAGTATAGTCGTAATGGCAGAGATGGGAGATGCTAGCATTCAATGCCCTGTCACTAGGTGTCTGACCCCACAGAGATCTTACAGCCATAATACACCATATGTTTAAAACAATACACATACTAATTTTAACAAGTATTGAGAAAGTACAACAATCATTTGCAAAATATGAAGGAAGTATGTTGAGGAGACAAAAGATAAATACAATTAATGAATAACAATATCTCAAGTGAGAGACTAACAAAGATGGCAAGTCCTTTTGGGTGCCTGTGGTACGGTCAAATACTAATACCTGCTGCAAGTCTCATTTAGAATATCCCCCAAAATTATGTTGATTTGATAAATTACAGGATCTTCCCACTCCACCCCAAAAGCACATACAAATTGTATTAGTTTCCATTTTTTATAAAATATGTGAACTGTATAATGCATACTGTTGAAGATAATTCTTGATTTTCTATGTCATGTAGATCAGAAAAAAAAAGAACTCCAGTTTAATCTATCAATACAGAGCTTGACAGAAGCCAATGGGAATATACTAGTGAATGGGTGCAAACATTTCGTAAACAGCAACAATTAAAAAAAAACACATTAAATAATACAACAGCTAGGTCACCAATGAATGTATGAAATCAGTTTATATATTTCAAATTGTAAATTTTATGAATAACCACCTTGAAAGTGTCAATTTTTGATGTCTCATAAAACAGCAAAATTTATAAGAAACTCATTTCCTTTAGAAATCTATAGTTTATCTCAAGATTTATAGTTTTTTTTTTTTTTTTGCCTTGTGCCTCTTTTTACTGTCACTAATGGCAGTAAGTTTAAACTGGCAAATATTAAAGGACATATGATATTCACTTCCACTGACTAGGTAAAGGATGGGAAGCACATTATTGATGTCTGCGCGTAAATTTTAACTGATGCCTTTGACAACAAAAATCTAGTGAAGAAGTTCTTGCATCATTTAGCTCAATTCCAACATGCAAAATGTTCAAAGTTTCTTATTTCCAAAAATTACGAATTGTAAAGAGCTTAGTTCAGTATCCTGATCAACACATAAAAAGCTAATATTTCTTATATCGCAAAACTATATTGCTAAATAAGAACTAAAATTCACATAACGCACATACAACACTCAAGTCTTTAGTCCTGAAATGAAACACAGATGGTCATCGATGAAACAGTTAACGGATGAGAATGTGCTGACTAAGTAACAGAGTATGAAGGAAGAAGAAACAGATCATACATGGGGAGTCAGTTAGAAGTAGAGAAATAATTTTATGATAAAAGCAACATTGATGAAGTAGAGGAAGTGTAAATATTGTGATGAGTTTTGATTTTTATTGTAAGTATTAGTAATATTATGAATACAGGAGTTCTCCCTTCTAATCATCAGGATACTCAAGATTACAGAGTTATGAATCCATTGTTATTACTCACTAGATGCTCAGAACAAAAATCAGACAGTAGCTTAGAAAGAACTATAAATGACTCTAGGAATTCAATGTCAATGGTTTCACACTGACTTCACGACAGTAACCTTTCTTCCCAAACCCACCGGCATGGAGCTCACTGAAAAAAGTTTATTTGGAACCATAAAGCTGAAATTGTCATAAAATGCTAGTGTCTAATACCCTCAATCTTACTCCTCTGTGTGCATATAAAAGAACTCCTTACTACTCAAATCAACATTTCATTACCAAAGGCTCTATGTAGGGTAACCCCACAATTTTCAGATTTTTCTGATGCTGCGAAACGTATGTCTTTGTGCAACTACAAGTAATTCAATAAATGCCATTCAACTTAATACCTTTAATCATTTCAAATGCTTCCTGTTGTCAATTACCTAATTTTTAGCAATAAGAATTCCTCACTACACACTCACTAGAAACTCAAAGTTAGTGAACAGCAAATAAATGTGAGGATGGACCGTAGCAAAAATGGTAAGTTGTTTATTCTATGCTCGCCACATACGATACATTGGTATAACTATCAATGTTCAGTTTTTCACAAAGCAGCAACACACTCCATGTTTCCTCATATTCTCTCTCACATGATTAAGAGGTCATACAAAATACAGTGTCAATTTTGTATTTTGTGTCATTAAATTCTTCCCATCTGAAATTTGTTTATTTTTTTTGTATTAAAAAAGAAATAAAATCATGAAATAGGAAAGCAGATGTGTAGAGAAATTGCTGCTGGAGCAAGTGCTCCATAACACTTAACTTAAAAATAAAAAATGACAACATAAAACTATACCAAATCTACATACCTTTTCATAATGGGTTTCTGTGCATATATAAATTAAGTAAGCAGTTAGGCACGCCATACAACCTTTGCAATAAGTACTACAGCCTGCCTTCTCAGCTTCAGCATATATTGCATTTAACTGTGTAATAGTATATTCAAATGCTTGTCGGTCAATCTGAAACAGTGGTCAATACAAAATATGTATAGCATTAAACAGTAAATAGCATAATTTCTTGCAAAAAAAACTTGTTGAATTACTTTCTTCAATGCAGAGCAATGGAGACCACAAAGTCAACAACAATCAAAAATATGGAAGAACAATCCAGTTACTACATGTGGAAGTAGAAAATGAAAAATCATCCCAAGACTAAAAAAGGGAGGGGGGAATTTCTAAAAAAATTAAAAAGTTTGAAAAAATAGATGTAATCCCCACTTGAGAAGCGAATTCCCCAAAAATTTGCACAACACACTGTAAAGCATCTTCTAAGTAATAAATCCATGTACTCACTTATTTTATAATGTTTTTAATTGCTGCATGAAAAATTCTAGCAAGATCGCTTATGTAAATGTTCTTTCAGCAAAGTATTCAGATGAAGTACATCTTTATCCAATATAACAACAACAACAAATTAAAGAAATCAAAGTGCAATATTTTAACATGGCACAGATTTAATGAATGTAATCAACATCTTTTCACAGACTTTTTCCACTTTCACAGGCCAGTCCTGCCACTTCCTTTTCCTAAAAGTTTGTTGTTATTTGGTTGTGTGGTTAGAGTATTTTTTATATGTGTAATGTTTAGTTCATGAGGTGGAGATCGAGGAATGTCCCAGCATTTGCCTTCACTGTGGAAAATTGCCTAAAAACTGCAGTGAGGAAATGCAGAGCCCAAGACAAACTTGGTCTCATTGTACCTCACGGATTCAGTGTGGTGGCAACTTAATGCCTGCAACTACAGTAATTTGCCACCACACTGGTGGGTTGTAACATTTGTATGCTTATATAACTGATGCTCTTTCTAGTAACAGACATTTAATAGGTTCCAAATTATGATTCAGAATGGGATATGCCAACACAAGACTGAAAATCCTGTATGAAGTCATTTTCTTATACCAGTCAAAAATATAAATTTCCTAGGTCTGTGCAAATCTACCGAGGATCTCAAACATCAGAGATACATCATCTCATAGTCTAAACAGAGCCAAACAGAATTTTCCTAGGTGTGGTGATACACAACAGATTAACTACCTATTACAAGGAAATGTGGAAAAGCCTAGTTAAAACTACTAAAAAAGAAAAAACAGTAAATTTCTTCAATATTAAACAACCAAATATTTTTGATGTAATGAAAACCTTTTAAGAACTAAACACGTGGATGATAGGATTGAAGGGAAATAATATGCTGAGTAGCAAATTTAAAGAAAACACCACTTTTCAAAGATTAAGGTGGGACCAATGCACAATCACAAAAATGCAGAGATAATAAGTGCAATAAAATTTTCAGGAACAAACCCTCTGAAAGTAGAACATAATATACTTCAAGCTATCACACCACATTTATTCATTACTTCCTATCACAAAGAACATATCATGTTCCTTCGCCAATGAAGGGATTACAATCAGAACTCTCAATATTACATAACCTCTAGAGTTTTTCTAAATCTGTCATACTGTTATCACCTGTGTAAAGCAATGGTTTTTTTCATAGGGACTACAAAAAATGCCTCTAGGTGATCTGGAATGTTTGCCATACAGAAAATACTGTTTTTACATTATATTTGATGGAGTGAGCCATAAAATGGTGGTAAATAAGGTAAAAAACTCTTGGAGTGGATGAGAAAGTGATTTTCTGGGTAGAAGAATTCTTAAAAGCATTGAAAGCAAAACATTAGAGTAGGAAATGCAATACCAAAGATGGAAATTAAAATGGGAGTGGCACAGGGTAGTGTATTGGGACGATTGCTATTCATTATTCTAATGAATAATAGTGTTTATGTTTACTATCAGAAGTTAGGTTGTTTGCAGATGACATAATACTACATAAAAGGATCAAAACAGTAGAGGAATTGTTGTATTTTTAATTTCATTCTTCTTCTTGTAACGGTCTTACCGGTATCGGACTTCGTATTTTTTCTTATAACCCTGTCTCCAAGGACAAATGTCCCGCTTTTAACTCGTTTTTAACTTTAACCTTAAACCTTATTCATTTAATCTTTTCTATTTAAATAATAATAATCTTTCATATGATTCATTGACATTTATTCCAGTTGCATTTCATTAACAGGTATCCAAAGAATACAAGGTCCTTTGCTCTCTGTTACTATTATCAACTCAAATGCACACTAACTTATGTCACAGACTGAACAGCTGCAGGGTGATCTAGACTGGATACCTAGCTGGGCTGGTAAACATGGAACGAAGGTGAATGTAAAGAAGAATCAGCTAATTAGGTACACAGACAAAAAACTAAAGGTTGATTGAGATTATAAGAGAGGGAAAAGAATTGCTTGTTGAACCCTAAAATGTAAATATCTTAGTATAATTGCAAGGAAAGGGAAATGACTCATCACTCACCAAAGTTGAAGGCAGCGACGAGAGAAGAACATATATTATGAACACACAATTAAACTCAATATTTTGGTTATTAAACCTTATTCATGGCGGAGAAAATGAGTCATGAGGCTCGGGAGGTGTGCACACGCCGAGGGTTGCTACATGACTAGGTGTATTATCAATAGGGCTGGAATATTGAATATAAATATGTAAATCGCAGATGGTGGTACAACTAATACTAAACAAAAAAAGGGGGGGGAATAAAGTAAATATATATGGACGGATAAATTTTGAAAAATAAAATAAGGTTATTAGTTAAATGACAATAATGCTACTACTAATCCTACTAATAATGAGTGATGCGTCAAGGAAAGGATTTTATCTGTGGTTGAGGCCAGGTGGGTGTCTGTATCTAGGATGTTTTGGTAAGCAAGTTCCTATCTGCTAAGTTCTGAGGTGGCGGTAGTTTCGGGGAAAACTCTGATTGCTCTCACAGTGTTTCCCTTAGTTTAAATATCTTAGTATAACATTTGTTGACAAGCTCAACTGGGCAGGACACATTGGACAGGTAGTAAGCAAAAGGATCCAAATCCTGTACTTGTTGGAGAGGGTGATTAGAGTATGTACCACACGAGTAAAACAAATGGGTTACAAATCTTTGGTCAGACCATTGCTTGAATATGATGGTGTAGTTTGTATATCAAATACAGGAGTTGGAGGGGTGATAAGATGGGCTGCTAGATTTGTCCCTGTAAATTACTGCAGAACACAATCAGTAACTCGTATGATAAAAGAGCTGGAATGGGAGTCATTGGAAGACAGAAGGAGAGTGGACAGGAGTCATGCAAGTGTACAAAGACGTTTGTTGTGTAAGAGTTAAAAGTAATGGGATGGAAGGATAAAGATAACCATGACCAGCAAGCTGGCCCTCAGTTCAGCACTATGTTGTGGGATTTTTATTTTTTTTTCGTAGGTAAGTGGGCGAGGGATTTTAATAAATTACCATGAGGGAACGATGAGTATTTACAAAAAAACTTCGAAAGAATTAAAAATTGAAATTTGTAGAGGGAAAAAGTAGGTGGTTGGAGGAAAGGGTGGAATGGGTGTGTAGGGAAATTGCCAACAGAGCGTGCACTCCATTGTAATTAAAATTAAATTAAAAATATATATATATACAACCCACTTTTAGATCCAAAGTACTCCAATAATATTACATCCTAGGCTCTTATTTACCACCTGTTTTTGTGAAAATGTAAGATGCTAGAAACCCTATGTTGTACAACATTGAAACTTGAGATTTTGCTGGAAGCATAGTGTAGAAGCCTTATCTCCAAACATAAGAGCCTTGTCAACATTGTAAAAAAGTGTTTGCAAATATCTGTGTTACTATCATATAGCCTTCAAGCAAGATAACTGAAGGGTAAATCTCTTTTCATCAGATCAAGTGATAATCACAAGAGAGATTAAAAATTAATAAGAAAAACTAACCACAGGGAAACATTTTTTACACAGAAGAGTTGCTGATTAAGTCACCTAACTTATTATTCCCACAATAATTTAAATCAGGCAGGAAACTTTAAGCCATACAGCTGGAATTCTACTGTTTAATGTAAAATGAGGAAGGATAGGTAAAGTAATGTCAGTTTCACTGTCACTATTATTCAACTGATGTTTAACACTTTACTGCTGATAATGTCTAGAGACATCATGCTGAAACTCTACCTCATAGCTAATTATGTTTATAGACATTCTTTGCAAGTCAGCATTAAACTGTTCAGCACTAAAATTGTGTCTGTCAGTATAACTTCAGCAGTGAAAGGGTTAATTGTAAAAATCTAACAAAAGTTGTTTATCTACTATGAGATTCATATAAAGAAATCTTTTTCAACCATTACAACCACCTGCCAAAAAAATTCACTTAAACAAAGAAGGTAGATATTGTTTTCAGCCCTTTTATTTTTATAAATTTCATGACACATTTCAGTGTAGAAAAAAATTCTGAGTTCACCCAAAGTTCCTTCAGTTTAGATATCAGCTCAAAATTATTATAGAATATGAAAAAAAAAAAAATCAGTATGCCATTTCCATCATTGGAGGTTCATTGTAAAAAAAAAAATCCTGTGAGATCCACATCTACAACTCTTACCACCTTTTAGTAGGTTACAACGTATCAAACTATGTCATCAGGACAAACTCATTTTGTGACAAAACTACTATTTAAATAATCATGTTACATAATAATGGCAATTATTCTTACTCTGTTTCTGATATCACATAATCACTATATTCTACATGGTATCCCTGAGATAAGAGGTAGGGGAAAGTTACCAACTGCATAGCCAACAAGAAATATTTATAAGACTGACCATCAACAGTTAGGTTATTATTTATTTAGTAAAAGGTAAAATAAGCATTCACTTATATTAGAATTAAAAACAAAACAATAACTTTACATAAATATTAGTTGTGTTCAGGGTGTCCCTGAAATCTCCAATATATGCGCATATTTGACGCTCAGTCATTATGAGTCCACAGCTAGGCCTTTGGGGTCCACAATTACTCTATGGAAATGGCATCTTGCTCACTTATGGGACACATTAGCACATTTGACATTGCATGTGTGTATTCAGGTGACTATTCTAGGTTGTTTGAAGTTAGCCTATTTCTTGGCGATGCAGTGAAGATAATGGCATTGCGGAGGGTAGTTCCTTAGGCTCAGACATTTCCGAGCAATAAGCCAAATAATCGCTCCCTCCCCCCCTCCACCAGTCCCATTTACAAAATGCAAAGAAATGTCAGATACCAAGACCATTGAGCATGGATAAAGTTCTAGAATTCCTCAATTACACAGAAAACTCCATATCAGCACCAAAATATACTCATGTAACCTAAAAGAAAGCAAGTTGCCACATGCTGTGGAAGCATCAAGACATTTGTGGCAATAGCTGGAACTGTCCAGTGTTACTGAAAGTCACCAACACTGCAACAGACTTGGATGTGTGCTGCTGTGATCTCACAATACAGCAAGAAGCTTTGAGGACTGTAACAGACAGCGATCTCCTGATAATCATTACAAAACAATCCTATAGGATGCTCGCTATGACAAATTACTACAGCTCATAAATCACCAGGTTACTTGACACGGGATTGTTATAAAAAGTAGTATGTATATAGGAAAAACATGTAGATTATGGTGGCAGATAATGGACCCATGTTTACTGATGTATCTTTCATAATGATAACTAATACCTCTGGTGAAAGATGTAAATATGTTGTTTTTTTTTTAGCACAATGCTTGTTCACTTACACAAAATAAAAAAAAATCACTTTTTTTATGATTTGACTCACACTCAATGCACTAACAAGTTATCACTATTTTCCTGCATGTGTTTTTAACAGCTTTTGAATATTTCTTTAGCATATTAGTATTAAATTGATTCTATTAACGCAAGCAGTTGAAATTTTCACACCTGCAAATATAGTGTGTGGAATTATGGATGAATGAAATTAATGTTCAGTGACTAAGGCAACATAGGGATAATATTCAAATTGAAAATTATATACAATCAGTAAGCTCATTAAAAAAAATATATATTGAGGAAGTTGTTGTATTCACAAAAACATGTCACAAACAATTAATTTCTGCCTAGGAACTGTATAACTCAATTTCAGTGATAAAAGCAAAATTTGTAAAAAAAAGATCAAAATACAATGAAACTGTATTAAACCAGCTCTAGGCACTTCTTCTAGATAACTGCCAATACTTATGATTGCATTTCATACATATTTCTCACTAGTAAATCTACCAAATCAAGATAGGATGTGTGGGGAAAAAACTGTTACTTTTGAAAGATTAAGGCAGGAGGGCCAGACGAACACAAGAAAACACACACACAAAACACATTTTACAACATATTGGTTAGTAACCTTAATCATGCAGGAGGTGAGACATATGGCAGGGAGACAAGGGAATGATGTGTACATACTGGGATCTACCATGTAATTCCATATGCAGAGTAGTATAGTGTATTTTGGGTTTGAGGAATTTTTTATTAGTTTCTGAAAAGTTTTGAATAGGAGTTTCATGGACCCCTTTCACAGCATTCATACAGAAAGGTTGGCATCTGATCCCCTGAAGCCATTTTACTCCATTTTATATGTTGATTCAATTTATTTTAGGTGGTCCATCAATAACACCAACAGTTCCCAGTCTCTGACCAGGTCTACCAAGAACAAAGTCCTCTCTAGTGACTACTGTTGTTCCACTACTCTGGGCCGCATTTAGGCATAGACTACATAGGTTGTAATCTACGAGCCCATACCACAAAGGGGCCCACACCACATGCAAAAAAAATATATAAAAACTATATAAACTTTAATAATAAAACATCTGCAGAGAAAGTAACGTATTTCTGAAGTTCAGAAATGCCCGAAAAACTGAAAACAATGTTGCATGTGCAGTTCAATCCTTTCAAGTATGGGTGTACTATAAAATAACATCTCGGTGCACCTATACGAAAAATTAACAACTTTGCAACTCAACGATGATGACTTATAACCCTTGTAACATAAGACTTTTTGGCGTCTGAGGTCACACAGCTAGCTCAACAGTGATTATGTGTGATCCAGTGCTTTCAATTTCTTCCAGTATGCATTTTTCCAACCAGTAATACACACCACAGGATGGGAATGAAGTCACTTTTAATTTCTTTTAAAAGCAATCAGGAATCTCCATCGTTTGGTGTGAGGTGGGAAGTCTCAGATTAATGGAGCTCGGTCTAAAAAACAGTTTAGTCACTGTCTTCCTGTTGACATGCATGGGTGAATAATCAGTATTGTGTTTTTAATCATTCTTTACAGCACGCTTTGGTGATCTTAATCACCTTTTATCGTTTATTTTATCTCAATATGTAGGCCTACTCTTTCATATTGCAATTCCATGTGCTTTTGCTGAGGGTGTTTGGTTGCAACAACACAGCAGCACGGTATCTATTCTTCATCAGTTGAAAACAGTACATCAGAGCATCACTTGCTAACCTCGTTCACTTCAGTCTCGAAAACGATACAGAAAGCACGTTTTGATTTTTCAGTACATTATCTTCATATATTTTTACTATCATTACATTATCAAATATTTTGCATTAACAGGGTTATTAATTTAATAATAAGTACTCAATATTGCTTTATGTATAAGGACCCGTACCACAGTTGTAGCCTAGGGGCCTATAGATCCTAAAGGGCCCACATCTCGGGTATCGCCTAGCGGCCCACAGATGCTAAATATGGCCCCGCCACTATTTTTCTTCAACTGGAGTCCAATTTGGTCTTTTGTCTTACACACTCTATTCACTTCCCTTAAACCACCTACCCCATGGTCATCCTTGAGGCCTTGTGCCTTCAAATTATACTCTTTGTTTGAAATCTATTCATCTTTCATATCTCCATAACACTGGAGTATATTCTGCCCTGAAATGATTCCCTTTTTTCTCATGGATTTACAGAGGTCACTGGGGATAAGGAATGGGAAGGAATTCCGGGCAAGGCCTTTTGAAGGAACCATCCTAGCATTCACTTGGAGTGAATTTGGGAAATCGTTGAAAACTGAAATCTGGATGGCCGGGAGGAGATTTGAAGATGTGTCCTCACAAATACGAGGGACAGAACAGGTTCCT
Organism: Vandiemenella viatica; assembly: GCA_031002005.1. Classification (NCBI taxonomy): domain Eukaryota; kingdom Metazoa; phylum Arthropoda; class Insecta; order Orthoptera; family Morabidae; genus Vandiemenella; species Vandiemenella viatica. Next base: position 227,428,724 of record CM061920.1, on the reverse strand, counting down.
ACTCGATACTATCCTAAATAGGTTTTTCTTTGACTTCCTCACATACACATTCTACAAATTGTCCAGTCTCATTGTTCCAGTTCTACTCCTCTGATACTATAGCCTGAACTCTGCTACAGTAGAACACCAATTACCCGAATTAATTGGGATCGGACCCCAATGGATAGTCAAATTTTTCCTGAAAAAAGGGTCTATTTTAATTAATTACTGTATGATATTCGGAGAAGAAACTATTTTTAAAGAAAAGGAGTTTTTATTAATAAAATGAAAAAGTAACACTTTTACATGTTAAGTGTAATTACAAGTGCTGTACATTAGTACAGTATGTACGTACCATACTGTAAATAAAAGTAATTACAGTAAAACCCCGCTTTATGCGACCTCGTTATCCGCGGTTTCCTTTAGTGCAATTTTCAAATTTTACGTAAAATGCCTCATATTACGCGAATTGCTTAATGAGTAAAAAACACAAAAACAAAAGAATTACACAATATTTCGACTTTTCAGTCTTACTCGTGTAGGAGGCGAGACATATGGCAGGGGGAAAGATGTGGTCACATCCGAGCCCGCCACATGAATGAAGCACAGGCGGAAAAAACGCGTGGTAGTGGAAGAAATTGCCGGGAGGGGGGGGGGGGAATAGGCCTGACCAGCGATAAAAGTGAAACAAATAAATATAATGTCTGTGTAGCTTAGTTAAAAAAGTTATAATTTATTTATAGTTTATAGTTTATTTATTTTTTTTTTTTTTAATTTTTTGTATATATTTTAAAAAATTTTTTGTATATATTTTCAATTATAACTTTTTTAACTAAGCTACACAGACATTATATTTATTTGTTTCACTTTTATCGCTGGTCAGGCCTATTCCCCCCCCCCCCCCTCCCGGCAATTCTTCCACTACCACGCGTTTTTTCCGCCTGTGCTTCATTCATGTGGCGGGCTCGGATGTGACCACATCTTTCCCCCCTGCCATATGTCTCGCCTCCTACACGAGTAAGACTGAAAAGTCGAAATATTGTGTAATTCTTTTTGTTTTTTGTGTTTTTACGTGTTTCGCCCTCCTGCCTTCATCTGTGGTAAGTGACGGGTAACTGTTTATTTTCCCTATCCTATCTTATTTTCAGTGCCTCGCGGCAGTTTCTTTGTTTCCTTTATCCAATAATTGCTTACTTAAGAATATGTATATACATAATGTATGTCATTGGCTTCTCGCAAGAATCCTCGCTTTCTCTGACCATTGTGATCGAAGAATTGGGGATTCCCCGTCCTACGACTTTGTTCTATGGGGATTCCCTCGTTTGTTTCGTTTGTTACATATGTTTATCTCGGCTGGCAGTCGTGTTTTAACGTTTGGTGGAGATACATAATTTAACGCAACGTTAGAAATGCCGCCTATGAAGAATAGGCAAGGCGACAATTGTTGGGAGAGATTTTGGTCTGTCAGAATCGACTGTGAGAACGATTTTTAAAAATCGGGAATAAATTAAACTTTCCAGCCAAAGTTCAACACCTATAAGTGCAACAAAACTTTCTCGTTGGAGATCTTCTATCCTAGAAAGAATGGAGAAGTTGCTAGCAGTCTGGATCGAAGATTTAAATAAGAAGAACACACTACTGAGTCAAGATCTCATATGCACAAAAGCAAAATCTTTGTTTGAGATGTTAAAGACAGAAGATGGTGAAGGGAGTTCCACTCCGACTTTTGCTGCTAGCAGAGGCTGGTTTCATCGGTTCAAGCAGCGTCACAATATCCAGATAACAGGTGACCGCCACCATGGACACTCAATCTGCAGCTGAGTTTCCAGGCAAGTTTCAAGATTTCATAGCACGAGAAAAAATTCCTTTCTAAAGAAGAACGTCAAGCCAGAGGTTTCAAAGCTGCTGGGTGGTAACACCACTGGTGATTTCAAACTGAAACCTTTACTGGTTGACCATTCAGAAACATCCCGTGCAATGCGAGGTACAGACAAGACAAGCCTACCAGTCGTGTGGCGGTCCAACAGAAAGGCGTGAGTTACACGGGAAGTTTTTCAAGATTGGTATTCTAATAGTTTTTGCCCGTCAGTCAAATCCTATGGTGACAGAAATGGGCTTGAACGTAAAGTTATATTACTCTTAGAAAATGCCCCAGGACATCCAACCTCACTTGATACACCAAGAGACTTAAAAGTGTACATGAAGTTCCTTCCACAAAACACTACATCAATATCACAACCTATGGACCATGGAGCAATAGCAAACTTCTAAGCTTATTACCATCGCCGCACTTTTAGCCAACTAATTCATGAAACTAACAGGGAAGGAAGGCAGTCTTTGCGAGAGTGGTGGAAGTCATACAACATCATGAAGGCTATTCACAACATAGACGAGTCTTAGAACGAAGTTAAAAAGAGTTGTATGAATGGGGTGTGGCGTAATCTTTAGCCAGATGTAGCGGAAGCACCTAGAAGAATTGTCCAAATACACAGACAAGTGCTTGAAGACATTGCTGCAATGGTTGAGGGGTCTGAACTTGAAGATGTTGCAGTAGAAGATCTTGAAGAACTTGTAGCAACTCACGACGAACCTCTCAGCAATGAAGATCTGATCGAGTTACAGAATAATGCCATAAATGATGAGGAAGAACAAGTAGAAGAGAGAGTTTTATCTTCAAGCGGAATACGAAATGCTCTTTCAAAAATTTACTCAGGTTTGGACATATTGCAGAGAATAGATAGTGATGATGACCGTGTGTCAAACAATTAAAAACAGCGTTGAGTGTTATGAACGTATTTTACAAGTTTGCATTAACTTTTAATTATGTTTAATCGTAAACCCCGATATACTCGAATTTCACTTAACGCGATTTTTTACGGAACGTATCCCTCACGTAAAGTGGGGTATTACTGTACTGGTTGAACATCTCGGTCAAAGTAAGCTGTTTGACTGTATTCATCCATTTTCGGGTTGCCAAGTCGCGCATCCATTTGACATTGAGGAGTTGCATGTGGTCACATTCGGGATGACGGTCCATCCACTTCAACGCAGTTTCAAGGCCGGCAAATGCTTGACTAGCTGATGGTCCTGTTTCTGCTTCAACTTCGACGTTAAGGTCGTCTTCTTCCTCGACACTTTCAATAAAATAGGTTCATCATCATTTAGAATTTCATACCCAGGGTCTGACGAATCATATACCACCCACTCTCCTAAATCTTCAGCACTAACTTCTAAACATCCAGGAATTTTCAGGAGAATGTTTCTGTATTCCTCAAGTGACACATCATTCCCATCTTCTCCTGTCTCTTCTTTTTCCTTTTTCTCCTTTTCCTTCTCTTCTTCAGTTGAAATGCCTTTCAACTTGTTCCATGCACATATTAATGTGACTGCCTTAAGCGATTCGGATTATCAGTAATTCAGATAATCAGCAATTCGCATAGTCGGAGTTCGGATAATTGGAGTTCTACTATATCATCTCCTTTTTTCACTGCCTATGCTTCAGAACATATGTTAGCCCGAAGCACAAAGTAAGTCCAGTAAAGAATACTTTTGAACTTCTGTGGTGCCTCCCTGCTCCAAATCAGGCCTCAGACATTCCTGTAAAAATCTTATGCTCTTCTATAAAATTTATTTATTTCCTTTCTGGTTCTCCTATTCTCTTCTGACAAACTTTCCCAATAGTTTAACTCTTCTATAACCTTCAGATTCTTACCTCCACATATGGCATCCTGATTAGCCCTAACCGAGTATTTTTATTACTACTACACCCTTTCAAAACTATAAAATGTTGTCATATGCTTTCAAAATTTCAAAAAATCTCACAATGAGGTCATTACCATATTTGTAATGCCTCTCTTGTAACTGCCTTATCGCAAACGTAGATCTTCCTGGTCTGAAATCATATCATTCCTTTTGGAGACAACTTACCACCACTTCCCTTATTCTTCTATCCATTATCTACTCAAATATGTTCATAAATGGCAAAAGATGGTGCAAGTCTTCTATCCCTCTTTCTTGAACATAAGCGCAACAATATCCTCCTTCCAGTCTCATTGAACTGTTTTTTTCTTTCCACACTAATCTCAGCACTTTGTATAACTACTATATTTCCACAACAGCTAGAGCTCTTATGTTCACTGATACTTCATCCACATCAGGTGTGTTGACACACATTTTCATTAGTGCATCTTCAGCTTCTCTCTATTTGAAGTCTTCTGTTACCCCTCCACAATAAAGTCTTCTGTTATCTTTCCACAATTATCATCTTCTGTAATAGATCTTCATTAATCCAATTTCACTGTCTGTCTCACATTTAAGAACTTTAAAATATTCCTTTTGCATCCTCAGCTCATACATATCCTTAACATTTCCATAAGCATCCTTCACTCTTTCCCACTGATTTTAACATATTACTTACAACTCTTCCCTATTTCTTTCAGTACCTTTCCAGTGTTACTGTTCACTTTTTCAACCAGTTATTCCTTTCTTCTTGAATTTCCAACTGGCTTCCTTCTTAGTACCTACGAGAGCTTTCCCAAAAGTAGTACCTGTTAGTACTGTATGCAGCAATGGCATTTCAAATAGCCACTATTCTAGGCCAACTAGTTACAGTCACCTGTCTGCTTACTATGTGCAAGGTAATGTTCTGCTGCTAATGATTTTCTTATACCTGCGTGTGTTTCAATATTTCTTTTTAACTGAGAACACTATGATTGTGAAGTGAGGAATACCATCAAATTAAATAAGTTTATGATGACAATGCAATAAATGAATCATCTGTTCAGTAATAGTGCTGAAACGTTAACTTAGGGAGAGAGAACATACACAATTATGAGTGTTCAAAATGCCAGTTGTTCGTTACACATGACCTGCTGAATTCAATAGACAAATTCATATAGAAGGCTGGCATATCGTGTTGCGTAAAATTGATAATCAAGTTTCACACACCATTTTTCATGAAATCATCATAGATCATTTGAAGCAAAGAAAAGTTTGTGCAAGATGTGACCTTGACATACTAGATGATGAACACAAAATAAAGCATATGGGTGCAGGTTTGGGTTTTTTGGAGTGTTACCACAATGAAGCAGACTTAACATCGACACACACTGTCACTGAGAATTAAACGTATCTTATTCAACACCTGATAGAAAACATCAATAAATGGGGTGTACACCAAGAAAACCAAGAGAGTTATAGAAGAAATCATCAATTCAATGCCTCATATCCAGTCTTTTGTTCACCAATTTAATGCCTCAAGGAGCCACCATTAATGCCAATGCATATTATGAATCTTTAAATAAATTGTGGTGGCTATTTAAATTCAGCAGTGAGGTCATTGTCTGGTGGAATGGTGCTTCTATAAGATAACGCTATGACTTCACACTGCTGGAAAAACTTGGCAAATTTTTAACAAGTTTAAATGTGAAGGTTTCAAAATTGAAAGACATTAAGGAGGTACACGTTTTTAAAGGGATAGAAGACCAGAAAAGAGGTATTACTTTTCCGAGTCCACTAACAATGGAAGCGTTTAAAGCAAGGATACAAAAAGTTATCACACGGTAAGGCAAGAGTTTGAATCTAAAAGGTTACTATGCAGAAAACTGGTGCAGTTATCTGTAAAATTAATAGTTTCCTTTTAAAATAAAAAAAACTTAACTGATCGTTTTTTAAATATTAACTGGCACTACTGTCTGGAAGACTCTGGTATATTACTTGGTGGCTTGTCTCCAACATAACAGTGTGCTGACACTGCTGAAATTTTTTTTTACGAAAAAAGGTGTTGGTCATAATGTCAGGCAATCACTATCATCAATAATATTATTATTATTTGGCACAGCACATTTTGGTACACATTATCCTTTGTTTCATTCCACAAGCATATACTGTCACCGAACCCAAAAACATATATGCCTCAATAAGAATAAAGCATTAAATTTAGTGCAAATTGTTTTATTTAAGAATTCCAATGGCATTTGCAGATGTCAGATATGATGTACGCATATCGCAATTGCAAATTACTTGTTTGCTCTAATTGCATTGCAACAAAATGCATTTACAGGAATTGATTTCTCAAATTACTGATCAATGTATACATCATAACATTCACCAAAGTTGAAGGGAGGAGGGCTGCTGCCCTCCTCCCTTCAACTTTGGTGAGTGTTGGGTGTATTTTATCTGTCCTTTCCATATAAATATTGCCTCGCAGCAGTTCTTTCCTTTCATTGTTACCTATACATCATAACAGCTATCTTGCAGCACCCATCCGGTCCTTCTTTTACAAAGGCAGATGCGGACTGAACTCAAGAGACTGTTACTAGCAGCAGCATATGTGAGTTTCAAAACATCAGACTAATGCATTGGTGATGAAAGTAGAAGAAAAAAAAAAAAAAAAATCAGAGAAATATAGGGTAATATCAAGATGGGGATAACGCTTCGGCCTCGCGTAGTAAACACACAGATGACGTGGTATATATGACATCATTGTGACGTATTGCATCTTCATGTACCCACACAGTAACAGCTATAGATTATCGTCAATCATCATTTGAGTTTATGTTGTAATGCAGCCTGGACCATACATCACAATGATGTATATACCACGTGATCTGTGTGTTTAATACACGAGGCTGCAGCGGTATCCCCATCTTGATATTACCCGAAATATCTAGATTGGAATACCACTGCAACCACTTACTGCCTCGTGATGTAAACACTTCTGAATGGATAGAATATGACATCATTGCATTGCTGAATGTGATGTATACGTTCCGCGTGCAGCTTTAAATGTCACTAATAGGGTCTTCCACAGAAAGTAGTCCATCACTAATATGTCTCATATCATGAATTTGCACCAGTAGTACAGGAATAAATTCATTAGTGATGAGGTTTTGATGCAGCCTGGACCACACTGAAATGTAACTATCGAACACCTTATTGCGGATACCTAATTTCTTTGTTGTATCTATCGCTGTTACTGTCGGACACGATATTGCTGATACCCAATTTCCAAATCGTATATATCTCTGTTAGTACAGTCCAGGCTGCATTACAACCTAAACACAAATGGTTATAGACGAAATCTTTTTTAAAAATATTTTATCTTGTATGAATGATTTTAATAGCAATTTCAGCCATGTGAGGAAATATAGAAGAATGGAATCAAATAAAAATCAATGGACTATTTTTTTTACTTGTGGCTTTACACCTTATTGACATCAAGGTCATTAGAGGTGGGATGGGACTCGGGTCAAGGAACGGATGCGAATTCGGCAATGGCCTATTTTGAAGGAAGCATCCTGGCATTCGCCTGGAATGATTTGGGTAAACCATGGAAAACCCAACTCTGGATGCCCGGATGGGAATTCGAACCATTGTCATCCCAAATGCTAGCCCAGAGCATTAACCGCTCACCCTCGATGCTCGGTCACAAATCGGTTTAATTCTAGATGGGGATACCGCTGCCTCGCGACTGTTAACGTGTCGTCATCGTGACGTCACGTTCACGTACAGTCAATTTTTGTGGCTATTGTGCCCTCGCTACGCTTGGTCACAATAATTTAAAGCTGTACAATATCAACATAAACTGATATCCCGAAGGTGGATCAGATGCAGGCGGCCGCTGGTAAGCGGCCGCAGATGTCCGATAACACAACCAATATTGCTAATCTTAGCGGGTTCACTGCCGGATGATGATGAAATGCGAGCTTCACCTGAAACATTGAACATCTGATTGTGTTATCGGACATCTGCGGCCGCTTACCAGCGGCCGCCTGCATCTGATCCACCTTCGGGATATCAGTTTATGTTGATATTGTACAACTTTAAATTATTGTGACCGAGCGTAGCGAGGGCACAATAGCCACAAAAACTGACTGTACGTGAACGTGACGTCACGATGACGACACGTTAACAGTCGCGAGGCAGCGGTATCCCCATCTAGAATTAAACCCACAAATCAATAGAATTGTGACTAATAACGTTAACGTTACAAGAACCATCATTATGGAACATTACCAATGAATGATATCAATTACCAATTTGGAATGTTGTTGATCTTTTAATAATATTATTAATTATGCAAGTAATGTTTTTTTTATTATTTTTACTATAGGTTACGTTCTACGGCCAAATGTGTATTCACAAATCAATCGAAGGCTGAATACATCACACACGGAAACAGTGACATCATACTCTGTCCATCCAGAAGTAAGTGGTTGCAGTGGTAACCCAATCTACATATTACCCCACGATATTTCAAATGTCCTATCCATCGCTAGCAATCATATTTAACTGATAGATGAACAGCAAAGAAGAGCGACAGATAGATGGCAGTAGAGCCAATCTCTGAAGGACCCACCTGAGACCAGAAAATACTTACAGCTGCTGTAAAGGTTTCAATCAAAACTGATACACTGGATAAGACTTCACAGTTTTCACTAAATCTGTAAATGCTCCATAGAAAAAAAACACAGTCTTGCCATTTTGTTTATAACATTATAAATGGGACTCATGCAAGTTGCTTGTTATGTCTTTGAACACTTAGAACTTACTCTGTCTTCAAGTTCCTGTGGGAACCTTGTCTGAAATTTCACTAACGTTCCTTCATTATAATCCCTTTGTATAAACACTTTCAAACACTGACTGTTGGGATTAACTGCTCTTGCTGAAGACATATCCTCCAGCGGCGTGGTGCTGGTATGATTCTGTGCAAACAAGAACTTTTATTATTAAGTGCAGTAACTTCAATAACATAAGAACATATTTTTTTTTTTTTAAGCAATGTGGAATCTTTCTATTTTCAACACCAAAGCTGTATAAAATTACTAACAAATTTATTGTTCTCACCAAGTAAGAAACATAGGTACAAATTAAACATACACTGCTTTATTCAAGTTAATTCAATGGACATATTTCATTGCCACAACTGACAGTTGCATACACATTGATAAGAGTGTAATATTAAAACCCTTTCTTACCACAGGCATTGCCTTTTCTCCTTTTTTGCGACAAATTTTGACGTGTTGCAAGCTACTTTTCAAACTGAAACAACTTAGCCAAAAACCCTCTCTACACCCTTCTTAATGTCTCGACCACTCAAACCCTTCACTAATCCAATAATTGACGTTTCGGTCTACAGTATACCGTTGCTTCTATTGTCTTTGCTTACACTTACAGCTACAGATTATACACCAGTATGTTTACGTATAGATAGTTCCTTGTCCAGAGATACCAAACATATGCCACAAAAGAAAAATAAGTAACCAAAGTAGTAATACCATGGAGGAAGGAATATATAGAGACGAAATAACGCCAAATCGGTAAAACCTCATTAAAAAAAACCTCGGCTCCTACTACGCATACGTGGCGGCTACTAGCGACCATAGGAGCCCCAAAACATTGGAATGTTTGCACTGTGTATGCTGCTGTGAACATTTTATTTTATAATATTTCAAAGTTTTTTTTTATAATGCCAAGTTGTATTGCATACGGTTGCACAAACAGACAAGATTGGAAACAACCTGGAATAACGTTTCGTAACTAAATCACGTTGAAATTATTGTTCTTGCAATGTTTGATAGATAACTGCAAGATTAGAGCCTATCACTATAAATTTATTCATTGCTCTCAATAGGACGATATCATTCTCAAATGTTTGTTGGTGTAGTATAGAAATCAGCATATGTTACTACTTTGCACTTACATCAAGCGGCACCACCTTTCGAAATCGCGCTTCCTTACGATGCGAGTGGGCCGAAGTCAATGTTAGGCCATACTTAACAATATTTAGTGTGTGGTGGTCAGTAAGTGTATGCAGGCCCGCCATAAGCGGGCAGCACATCGAAGGGGACGGCAAATCGAGTGATCAACAGTCACCGCCCCGCGATAGTTGCCACTCCATTGTCGCCGCGACGAAATTTGAGCGTTTATGTAGCGGGCGAACTTTTTTTTTTTTTTTAACTCAACTGCTGTTTCAGGTGGCCGGGATGACAACAATGGGAGCGGCAAATCGAAGGGGCAGCAATCTCTCAGTTTTTTGACCCGGTTCGGAATATTCCTAGAGCTGTAGTTAGACAGGGGCGGCATAAACGGTATTGCACAAGGGCGCGCAAACAGCTAGCAGCGGGCCTGAGTGTATGTGAGATTTGTGACGAGCACTCACAAAAGCAAGCCAAGCAACTCGTCCCGCGCGTAAATCTAGCCCGCCATACGTCATGCTCAGTCTCCGCCGCAGTTTACTCGTTATCAGTAGACAGGGAAAATAAAGCCTTTGTTTTAAGAGCGCGCCGTGCGCATTGTTATCGTGTGTATTTCAGAAGATTATTGGTTTCGATGGATAAAATCGTAAGTTGCCCAAACCTGAAAAATCCTCTACTAGTAGCTCTTCTCGGCTTAGTACAACTCAAAAAAATCCAACCAGAAAATTTTATTTCTGCAAATTCAGTTGAAGAGAAGAAAGGACCTGATTACACTAGGCCACTAGGCGGCGCAACCAGTTGCGCGACTGGTGGCGCTGCTCGTTACTGGGCATTGACTCTTATGGAGCTTATTACACTAGGGCAGCCAGTGGCGTCGCCATAAACTGGCGGCCGCCCAGCTGCCGTGCCCCGCGACCACGTCGGCAGCCACTGGTGGCGGAAAGTCGTGGCAGGGAATTGTATCATACCTAGTTTATTACACTAGGCCGCCTGGTGGCGCAGCCAGTCTCACCACCACTCGATCAATTTACTGTTCAGTAGTGACGAGGTAGCATGTCTGATAATAAGCTTACAGATATGCTCCTTCTTGTACTTTAGGGTTTAAAATGACAGATATTGAGTGACCGGTTTAGTGAGACAACTAGGGACAATCATCCTGTGAAGCGAGGGAATGAATCAGAGGAGAGAGTTCCTAAATAATAAATGAGGAAACTACAAAATTTGAAATAAATTCTCAGGAAATTATTAAGAAACTCAAAAAACTTAAATGGACTGGTGTAGATAATATTATTACAGATTATTAAAGATTGTGGGATACGATATTGTACCCTACCTTGAAATATTACTTAAGATGAGTTTGGAGTCTTGTTGCTTACCAGAAGATTGGAAAAGTGTGATAGTAGTACCGATTAATAATGGAGGGGTTACAAATACGGTTGAAAATTACAGACCTATTAGTTTGACATCAGTGATAGGCAGAATGTTGGAAAGATCGATATTCAATTATATCAGAAATGCCTGTGAAGAAAGAAACTGGTTTTTAATCGACAACATGGCTTTAGGCAAGGATATTCATGTGAATCTCAGATGGTGGGCTATATACAAGTTATTTCAGATGAATTGGAAAACGGAGGCCAAGTTGATAGTGTGGCACTAGATCTTATTAAGGCATTTGACAGAGTGAGCCATATAATGGTTTTAAATAGACTGAAATCTGTAGGATTTCATGAAGAAGTTACTTGCTGAGTAGAGGATTTCTTAAAAGCCAGAAAGCAAAGTGTTAGAGTAGGAAACACATTGTCAAAATAGGTGAAAGTAAATATGGGACTGCTACAGGGTAGTGTATTGGGACCGTTGCTGTTAATTATTCTAAAGAATCACTGTGTTAATGGGTTACGGTCAGAATTTAGGTATTTTGCAGATGATATAATGGTATACAATAGGATCAAAGCTGGTGAAGACTGTGAACAACTCCAAGGTGACCTGGATAGAATATCTAAATGGGTAGGTAACCATGGAATGAAGATAAATGCCAAGAGTCAGCTCATAAGGTACACAGATAAAAAGCTAAAGGTTAATTATGATTATAGGATGGGGTCAGAATTGCTTGTTGAAAGCTTGAAGTGTAAGTATCTTGGCATAACATTTGATAAGAAAACCTCAATTGGGCACAGCACATTGGGCAGGTGGTAGAAAAAGGTTACAAAAGCCTTCATTTACTGGAGAGGGTGACGAAAGAATGTACACACTTTGACAATAAATCTGGCCGCCGCTGAAAAATTCTATCACTCTTATTTTGCACAGTCTGACATCAATGTCATCTCAGGAAACAGTAATGCAATATTGGCAAGCCAGTATTGGGTTTCTGTGTCTTAGAATGACATTGATGTCAGATTGTGCAAAATAAGAGTGATAGAATTTTTCAGCGGTGGCCAGATTTATTGTCAAAGTGTGTACCAGAGAAGTTAGGGATTTGGGTTACGAAACTTTGGTCAGATCATTGGTTGAATATGGTGGTGTAGTTTGGGTCTCACATTTTGGCTATCAAATACATGAGTTAGAAGGTGTGCAAAAAAGAGCATCTAGATTTGTTTGTGGTAATTATCGCAGGACCCAGTCAGTAATTGATGTGATAAAGGAGCTGGATTGGGAGTCATTGGAGGAAAGGAGGAGGGTGACAAGAGTGTTGAAAATGTACAGGGCAAAATGTTGGTTATGGGGCTTGAAGGGATATTGGTCAAAGAATTAGGAAGGGGAAAGGTGACCAAGATTGCGTTCGATTTCATGCATAAAGAATTGGGAAAATTTTCTTTTGTTGATAAGGATGTCAGTGATTGGAACAAATTACCAAGTGTAGTGATGAATAATTTACCAAAAACGCTTAAGTAATTTAAAATTAAAATTTGTGAATCGGAAAAGTAAATGGGGGATGAATTTAACATTACAACTGTAATCTATATTATTATCTATACTATTATATATCTGTAAGTAAGCTGCGTTTGTCTCTTTAGTGTAACGGGTATCGCGCAATAAGTACCGTAGCAATTTGGATGTGGTTTTCATATTTTTAGAGCTAATTGTGCCATTCAAAATCTGGGAAAATAGCTAAAGACATATATGTACAATGGTTAAGGAGCAAACAATTAAAAACCTACACATTTGGAAAATTGTGGGCTGCCGAGCATAGTGCACTTCAGACGCGCACTCCTTTCTCAATAATCTCAGAAAACATTGGATTCAGTTTTATTTTTTATTTTTGTTACTCAGTTTTCTGGACCGCAGTGCTTAAAATAAAAGGAATACGCGAATTAAACGTAATAAGCATTGACTGGCATAGCAACAGGTAAGTTAATATGCGAAATACGTTAGATTACTATGTAATGGTAGACATATATTATATCTGGTACACAGTTAACAGTTTCTTGCTGGAACAATATAGTCACTAAACGTTGTACATAAATAATTAAATGTTTCTTCTTTATGTACCATTATGGTTAAGAAAATCAGTTTTTTTTTTTTTTTCTCGAAGAAAGATGTCTGAAAAACAGCTACCATAAATATCAACAGGTAACAATACATTTTCCCAACAGTCACTTGTGCGGAACTTTTCATATTTCTAGGGACGTTACTCGATTAATATATATTTTGTGGCTATAAAGTGCAAATATTCGTCACTAATATCGCCCAAGGAACGTGTGTACAAATTTTGGCTGCTATTCAAACCACGGGCAGTAAAATAAACTGTTATTTCTATTTAAAAAGTCTCATAACCCAGATTCTGCAATGATTATCACCATACGTGCTTTGGGTTAATGACGACAGCAACATGGAATGAGTGAAACTAAAAATCAATTATGCCACACCTCGTAAATAACAATAAAACTAAATACATCATGCTTTATTATCTAACAAAGCGAGCCAATTGTCATTCTGGTCCAGGCCGCATTTTAACCTAACCACAAATCTGGCTATTGATCCTTTTCGTAAATCATAGCTACTGTCAAAACCGCATCAATACATTCACTGTTATAGATTCTTGAAACTTTGGAATTACTTACAAGCGGGTGAAAGAACGACATTAGTAATTCGGTGTCACTGAAAACGAAGGAAATTAAAAACAATTTGTAACGTGTAAGAAATACTTGATCGAATCAACACATCGTCAAAATTAAACCAATATCCAATCAGGAAAAAAGATGCTGTTTTTATTATTAATAAAGAAAACTGCTCTAAATAAATTTACGGCACCACGGTTATCGTGAAATTCTCCGTATCCGAATTTAAAAATAATATATTTTTTTTAGCTAAGTTAAATGTTACAGAAATAATATGATTGGTTATGTCCATAGCAACATTCTCACCAAAGCTTATGCTTAGCTATGTAATCCCAGCCAAAGTTTACGAATAAAATCCTAGCACAATTTTAAAACTTAGTGCTAATAATTTCAACTGTGTTAACTATTATATATCGATATAAATTTGCGGCATCACGGTTAACGTGCAGTCTTCTATTTTTTAGCTAAGTTAAATTAATATAAATAAGTTAATATTTTTCATTACCACCAGAGATACAACTAATAAAGTTTATACTACATTTCAATCTAACTCAGTGTTTCTCAACGTGGGGCCCACGCCCCACAGGGGGGCAATTTGGTTTTTTTAGGGGGGCAGTTTAGAAATTGACTTGATACGACTTTACCGCTTTCTCTTCGGGTTATTTAAATGCAATGCTAGATATAGGCACAAAATATAGCAAAAAAGCAAATTCTTAAAACAGTGCTGTAAATAATTATTAGGTATAGTTTCGTTTGATGTTAGCAAAATATATCATCTGGATGATTTGAGTCGTCAACTTGACCTTTTTGGGATTCACCGCGTAATGTGCCGTCTGTCTCTGGAACCCGGACGTTTTAAAACGCGCCAATAACGCCGTTGTTCGTGATTTGTCGGCGTCGTTCGGTTAACATCGGGTGAGTTTATGGCTCGTGTGTGATCGCCAGCTGAGTTCGCCGAGATTGTATTAAGTGAATCTGTGTTGTTTCCCGCACATTCATGAATAGTTAAGTGTTTGTTTTTCTTTTTACTTCTGACATTGTAATGGCATTTATTAGGTATTCAAGTTCTTTGCGTTTAACTGCTCACTCGGATTTAAGCTGTGTATGCACGAGCAATAAACTTGCAGCATTTATTGAAAAATCACCTTGCTTTTCTCTTTATTCTGAAGCAATATTTGGCGCAAATTATTGAGGAACACTTTCTTCTGAGAGAAGTGTCACTTCTTCTTTCAGTAAAATGTCAGACTTGATTACACGGGACACTTGTGCAGTTGCCGCCTTGTGTAGATGATGCAACAATGGAGAACAATTACTTGGTAGTAAAACATGTAGATCAGAAGAAATTAGTTTTCTATCGCCTTTAATCTTCCATTGAAATTCTATCATTACTTTCAAGAACAAACGTGACAAAATGTCTCTCATTAAACTCATAAAACAGAAGGTTCTTTTCACGTTTGTTCTTGAAAGTAAAGATAGAATTTCATTAGTCATACAATACTTGTGCAGGGTACCTAGTGTTATCACGTGAGGTTGGAAGGCAATAATTTTTTTTTTTTTGGGAGGTCGCGAAGCGACCGACTCCACGTAGTGCAAGTGCCATATGTGTTTTCGCCATTACTGTACTTGACGTCATGTTAACAATCGCGAGGCGAGCGGTATCGCCAGCTGGAAAATAACCGAAAAAACCTTAACAACAAAAACTTTGAACAGTTCTTTTGGCTCAAAAAATGTGAAGTTACTGATAAAGCCTTACTTATTATTGTCAATCATTTGAACATTCTATCCAATGATTTAAAAGAAAGATTTTCTGATTTAAAACAAATTGATTTCCCAATATGGATGATGCAGCCAACATTAGTGGATTTGTCAGATATATCAGATGTTCAGTATCAAGAAGAACTTGCAGAATTGCAAAATGACGAGTCAGTTAAAACTTTATTTAATATAAAAGGTGCAATGGTATGGCTTTGTGAAGAAACTAAAATCAAGTACCCAAATGCAACAGAATGTGCAAGAAAACTTCTATTACCTTTTCTATCTTCATATTTAGCCGAATCTGGATTTAGTGCAGTAAATGATTTACTGATAAAAAAAAAAAGAAATCGACTGGATATAACACAACGTGGAGATTTGAGATTAAAGCTTACTAAATTGGAGCCTAATATAAAATCTCTGTGTAGCAAGCACCAAGCGCAAGGATCACACTAAATTGCTGTAATAAATCTTTATTAAAAATCTTTTGAATTTTAGTATTTCATTATATGTTTTTTAATATTAAAGTGTTTTCTTTCAAAAACCATCCTATATGAGTTTCTTTAATGAAAACTAATTTTTTTATTAAAAATTATGTACGGGGGGCAAAACAAAATAAAAAATGTTAAAAGTGGGACATGACCCAAAAAAGGTTGGGAAACACTGATCTAACTACTTCAGTTCTGAAATACCGTGAAGGAAATTGGCTCGAAATGTGGGTAGTTGTATAAAAGCCATTAAGAAAAAAACACATGTTATTACTCATGGATTAGGAATGTATTTATATGGTATTAAAAAAGGTATTCTACGATTACTGTAGCGCCGCAATTTGATGATGGATTCGTATGTAACACGACGAGACAAATCGAAAGTAAATAATAAATTTTTTTGAAATCTCGGTTAGTTCTCGAGATATTGTATCTCAAAAGTGAGGAAGTTAGGGTGAAATCCGGTATGGACCAGAAACAAATTCGCCTAAACCAATATATCTACACGGTGGAAATGCTCTATAGGTGTTTTATTTTCTTCCTAGTGGTTGTTGTTAGGTTGAAATACAGCTTGGACCAGAAGAAACGTCACCAAAAACACAAGGAACTATACCTATAACTGATTTTTAAAATGCTATATCTCGAAAACCAAGCGAGATATATATTAAAAAATTATTTTCAATTTATTTTGCCGAGTTCTATAAGAATCCATCATCAGGCTGTGGCGTCACGGTAATGACAGAACTGCCTTAAAAAATATTGCGAGTGGTCTTAGTACATTCCTTGATGCTATACTATCGCTGGTGGCGTAGATAGTTTAGAATTAATGGCCATTACTATCGCAGACAGTAACTTTCGTTTAGCTTTATATCTAAGGTACATTTATTTTTGCTGTAACACGCACTTTATATGGAAAGGTATGTACTCAGGAAATTTCTGACCTGAAGGTTTATTGATTCTCGGTACGCCCTTACTGGAATGTTAGTGATAAAGTTTCACATAGCTTCAGTTTATTATGTTTCATATATTATACTGTTTTAAAATATAAGTCCTACCAAAAAAAAAGTTTTGAACATCAGTATGAAAACTGCATCTAAGGTAATAACTAAAAGAAAGGAAATTTTTTAAATTGAAATCTATATATTTTGCTTCTCTGCATTAATATTTGACATTAAAATAAAAATGGTAAAACATTTTTTTGGGGGCAGAGGCTGCCTACTACTGGTACTAACCATTTGAAATTTGGATTAATTGTTTCGATATAATATTCTCTTCACGTTTTGCTCTCTCCTTTTTCGGAAAAGTTACCACAAATTAAATTAAAAATGCCAAAATATGAGAGAGATGCCCGGCTATTAGACGGCACTGCATAATTAATGAAAATCTATTGAAATGTTGGTATATCCTTTATTGTAATGTTTTTTTGCCGTTTATGCTTCTCTCCATTGTAAAAAGTCACACGAAATTAACAAATAAAAAATATTTGTCCGACATGTAGTAGGTCCTACAAAAACGACTGCCATCTTAGAATCGATACAAGTGATCGTAGACAATGCATTGCTTCCGTTATAAACAAATACCCAATGTTTTAGATGGATGCCACAGAACGATTTTCCATAACATTATTTTTTTGGTCTAGGTCGAATTTCAACCTAAACATGACCTCTATGACAAAACAAGACTATTTAGGTTGATATGATCCCTGTGCCGATAATTTTTGTGTCATTTTTAAGGTGCAGGCAACATTACCCAGTTGCACAGTCTCATATATCGGCATTTTTAATGTAACATTTGGCAATTTTTCCGAAGAAGGAGAGTGTAAAACGTGAAGAGGACATTTTGTGGAGGTAGATACTTTAAATTTCAAAAGGTTATTACCAGTTTCGGATTGGTGGAGAAAGAGGGAGACTACCTGCATCATGATCTGTGCGTGCAAAGCAGCGGGTAAATGCAAGTATATATATAAATAGGGTATTAGATGATTTGGGAAATTGCCACCGGAGTGTTAGCTCCATCGCAATGAAATTAATAAATAATTTGAAAAAATTAAAATGAAAAAGAGAAGGTGAAGTGAGAGAAAGATGCATGTACATCATATTCTATCGCTAAGGGAATCTATACTCTTTTAGATGAACTATATTCAGACGAAAACCTGTTTTTTTATTACTTAAGCATGTCTAAATAGTCTTTCTTTGAATTATTTTCATTAATAAAGGTTGATATTGCCGGGAAAGATATGAAAATGAGAAATGCTTCTTGTTTTACCCTTTTGTATTCTGAACACTTTCTGTTCCACTCATTTCCACAATGACATTCTGTAGTTCACTAAACATATTGAACAACACAATTCGCGTACAATGTGAGGATAAAAGCAAACAGATTGCTCGGCTGTGCGAGAAAGGAAACGAGTGGGTGGCTGGCTGCGCCACCAGTTTCCTGCACGCGTCGACACCAGTCACCAGTGGTACGGTTGGTTGCGCCGCCAGGTGGCCTAGTGTAATAAGTGGAAAAAGGTGCAATTTTCAAAATAAGGAAATTTTACATTGTTGTCTGATTTGTTCATTCTTTCTTCTATCTTTCGGTGAATATCCTTTTCTAGACTTAAGGAACTTCATTTCGGGTAATTTTATTTTTTGTACTATTACTACTAACCACACATTCATCCATAAAATAATAGCCTATTCTTCCATTAGTCATATTTAGCAGATTATTAGATTAATAATTGTTATAATAACAATAGACTAAATATAAACCAAAGCAAGACAAAACTAATGAAATATAGCAGAAATGGTGGCGATAATAAAGGATTACGTATTAAAATATGTTCGAATGCAAGAGGAGAAGAAAGAAAATCCTGCTACTTAGGAAGTAAAATTATAACTGATGGCCGAAGCAAGAAGTAGAGTAGCGCTAGCGAAAAAAGCAGTCATTAATAAGAGAAATATTTTAGTTTCAAATATTCTACGATACTCTGATATTCACATAATTGTGGGTGGCAGAGGGTGCTCAGCATCAAAGCTAATCTCTATGTTTTGCATTCCAATCCTTAATGGTACAGGGGAAAAAAGAATTCATATAAGAATAATCTTATCTTTCCTGTCATTCCAGCTCAAATAGGTTGGTGGACGAAGTATTTCACTATTCTCCTAAGTGAAAATGGGAGTACACATGTTTACCAATAAATTTAAATGAAACGGCGTCGTCTACTAATCAGTGCCTAGTCTACTAATCAGTTCTGTGACGTTTTCATAAAGACTGTAGCAACGGTCACGAATCGAGCGGCTCTTCTCTGCACTTTCTCTATACTTTCAATCAACCCTTTACGAAGCGGATCCCAAATGGCACAACAATAGTCCGAATGTGGATGCACAAGAGATTTGTACGCTATCTCTTTTGTTTGTTCATTACAATTTTTCAAGATTCGACCTATGAATCGCAGCATACAATTAGCTCTACCTACTAACGAATTAATGTGTATGTCCAATTTCATGTTCCTTTGTACTGTTACTCCCAAATATTTCATAGAATATACCATATCAATAACTGAATTATTTAACTCGTATTTCTGAACAATTGGATTCATTTTGTTAGTTATGCTCATTGTTTTGCACGGTTTACGATTTACCGCAAGTTGCCACTCAGCGCACCAAGCCAAAATAACATCCAGATCACGCTGAATTTCTAAGCGATCGGCTAAATTCCTTACTTCCCTATAAATAACCGCATCATAAGCTAACAATCTAAAAAGGCTTTTCACTTTGTCTTCGATATCGTTTATAAAAATTAAGAAAAGAAGTGGTCCTATTACACTTCCTTGAGGTACACCCGATGTAACATCTAGATAAGAAGAACTTTCTCCTTAAACGACGACATACTGCGACCGATCAGTTAGAAAATCCTTTATCCATTCACAAAGCTGATCCGATATACCATAAGCTCGAAGCTTCGCTAAAAGGCGGTTGTGTGGCACATAGTCAAAGGTTTTCTGAAAATCTAAAAATTGCATCTACTTGTGAACCTGCATCAATAACTTTCAATACGTTGTGTATAAATAGGGCGAGCTGTGTTTCACTTGATCTTTTCTTCCGAAATCCGTGTTAATTTATTGTAAGCAAATTATTTTCATCTAGAAAATTCATAATGTTCGAGCATATAATCTGCTCGATAACTTTACTACAAACAGATGTTATAGATATGGGACGATAGTTTCCAGGATCACTTCGATCACCTTAATTGAAAATCGGAGTTAGTTGCGCGATTTTCCAGTACTTTCTACTCTTCTAATGATTTACTGAATATATTAGACAGAAATGGCCCGATTTCCGCCGCATACTCTGCTAATACTTTTACTGGAATTCTACCCGGGCCCAGTGATTTCCCCCACTTCAGGAGCTCTAATTGCTTTATGATACCTGCAGTATCTATTCGTAATGATTAGATCACAAACTCGACACGGCGTGGTAAAACGGGAATACTATCCTTATTTTCATCAGTAAATGAATTTTTGAATACGGTATTTAGTACGTTAGCTTTATCGCGGCTACCATTAACCTCGGAACCTTTACGAATTAGTGCTGGAATATTGCTATTGGTACAATTGACTTTTCGTACATACGACCAAAATTTCTTTGGGTTTTCTGTGAGACTCTTAGAGAGAGAGAGTTGGAATGAAAATCGTTAAAGACCTCACGCATTACATTCTTAATACGTCCTCTTAACTCAGCTAAGGTTTCTAAATCGCTGCGACACCCGTTTCTTCTTTAGCGTGCTTGTATCCTTCTTTGTTTTTTGAGTAATCTTTTGACTTCGCATGTGTACCACAGTGGGTCATCCTCCCCATTTATTGTGCGCTTCGGTATGTGTATTTCCATACCTTCCGTGACTATTCGTATAAATCGATGCCACATCTCTTCAACGGTGTCCTTTGTTGGCTTGAAGTTATGGTATCATTCCTCAGGTAGATTCTAAAACACTCCTTCGAGGCCTTACTGAATCTGTATACAATCCGTCCTTTTCTCTTTTTTCGCTTGGTCATTAGTTTGATAGTCGCAATTAGCGCTTTGTGATCGCTTATTCCTGTGGTCATTGAAATGTCGGTGAATAATTCTGGCCTGTTGGTAACCAGCAGATCTAAAATATTTTCGCTACCGTTATGACACCGCGCAGGTTCATTAACTAGCTGCTCTATTGATCTAGGACTCAGAAAGCACTTTATAAAACTTTATGTGTGGAAGACAGCACGTTATGGTTGCAAAGCATGGACTTTAGAATACCATAAAAAAGGAAAAATGAATCATTTAAAATGTGGTGCTATAGAAGGGTGTTAAAAATTAAGTGGACGGATAAAGTGCGAAACGAACCTGTTTTGAAAATAATGGGTGAGGAAAGAAGTTTCTGGAAGAGCCTTACAGAAAGAAGAGACAGGATGGTGGGTTACATATTTTTAGACATGCGGGATTGGTTAATTTGATAGTGGTGAGAATAGTCGATGGAAGCATGGAGGAAGGAATATATGGAGACGAGATAACGCGAAATCCGTGAAACCTCGTGAAAAAACTGTGCCTGCGCGGCGGACATCGTAGGAGTACCAAAACATTGGGCTGTTTGCACTGTGTCAGCTGCTGAGAATATTTCATTTTCTAGTATTCTGAAGTTTTCTAAAATGCCAAGTTGTGATGCATATGGGTGCACAAACAGACGAGATAGGAAAAAACCTGGAATAGCGTTTCATAAGTAAGTCACATTGTAACTATCGTTCTTGAAGTATCTGACAGGCAACCGCAACATTAGTACCATTCGCTATAAATTTATTCATTGCTCTCAATAGGATCATATTATTCTCAAATTTTTGTTGGTGTAGTGTAGACAATTAGCATATATTACTATTTTGCACCTGAAAAGCTAGCCTTATTGTAGACAAATGTTGGAAATTTAATTTAAACGGGTGATGTTTACATCGCGACACAGTGAATATGGTATTCTGCATGCATTCATCACGTTTAAGTTTACACTGAAATTGCACGATGAAATTAATCGTGATAATTTGTGCTGTGCGAACTACTAAACGTGATGAAATAAACTTTGTTGACGAAAATGTAGTTCGCGATGCATTTCTTGTGTTTAGATGTGTCTACATAGTTTGGTTTTGTAGCGGCAATATTAATGGAAATGTTGGCCGGTTGAAATGCGGTGTATACCTGAAGACAACAAACAATTTATTTATTATTAGCTGTTAGCTTCTGATTTTTGAATGTACTGATTTTTCTAGCAAAATTATATAGGCCACTACCAGTACAATATATTCTAAGTAAGCTCAGAAACTATGAGGTTTTATGAAGTTTTAATTTTTTTTAAAGCTCTAAACATTGACTTATGCTTTTTTTTTTAAAATTTCAAATATGACTTGTTTCTGTTTGTAAATATTTCTACAAGTATATTTCTAGATTTTGAAATCTTCCTTGTCAATTACTGAAATAGAATGTGAAAATATATCCTATTTGAACATCAACTAAAATTTAAGGACTATGGAAATAAACAGTTTGTTATTCAAGTTAAAAAGAATTACCTGCTCATTAAGTTACGTCCGACTTCATCAACAAATATGGATATGGCGATAGTTTTTTTCTGGTCCAGGCCGCATTTCAACCTAACCACGTCAATTTTAAGGTACAATATCTCGAGAACTAAGCGAGATATCAAAAAAATTTATTCTTTACTTTCAGTTTCCCTCATCGAGTTACATAAGAATTCGTCATCAAATTGCGGCGCCACGGTTATCGTTGAATCCCCTCATAACCTAACAACCTCACTTTTGAGACAGTATATCTCGCGAACTAAGCGAGATATAGAAAATTTTTATTCTTTATTTTCGATTTGTATCGTCGTGTTACATAAGAATCTATCACCAAATTTGACTTTGGGGACACGTTTCTTCTGAATTTCAACCAGAAACTCCACTCTTTAGAGACAGTATATCTCGAGAACTAAGCACGATATCAAAAAATTTTATTCTTCATTTTTGATGTGTCTCGTCGAGTTACATATTAATCCATCATCAAATTGCGGTGCCACGGTTGTCTTATGATTCCCTTGAGGTTTTTGTGCATATTTCCATGTTTCTCTGGTCAAGCAATATGGCGGCCTCCCCTCCCCACTTGTCTCCACCCGGTTTCACTCCAGTGTGTGGCGAAGGTCCCTTGCGTCGTCTCCATATATTCCTTCCTCCATGGATGGAAGGAACTGTAGAGAAAGGCAGAGATTAGAATATACGAAGCAGATAATAGAAGAAGTAGATTGTATAGAGTATGTTGAGATGGAGACTTAGCGCAGGATAGGAAGGGATGGAGGATTGCATCAAACCAGTCGAGAGACAGATGCCAGAAAGAAAATATATGAGAGATATAATATATTATGAGCTGCTTGTCATAAGATCTGTTATTACAGTAGTATCTAACCTAAATAAATTACCATATTCTGAGTAAACGAATTCCAGAGATATAATAATGACAGCATAGCAAATAAACTCGTAATCTATTTCAGATTAGAAACGTCATATCCCTTTTTAGTGCTCCTATCCAAATGAACAGTAATTGAATGCATAATTGACAGCAAGATATAATTTTTAATGACAATGGTAGTATTTTTAATTGAGAAACTAAGATAAAAGTGCAAAATACTTCCTATTAATAGCTGAGTATACAGGACGGTAGCTTTGCAGGGGAAACTTGCTAATGCTTCGAGTTGCATGGTGGTTTTTTATACATCATCGACAACAGGTTGTGCTTAGGTAGTGGTTGTCTTTTCGATACGAAGAGTTGTCCGGCAAAACTGTATTCAAACCCGGACTTCAGAGCGTGTGCTAAGGCGAATGCGCTTGCGCATAGCGGACCATCAATGGGTGACAACAATCGGTGCTGAACTGGGAACAGTCAGTGGCTTCGCGACCACCAACCATGGATCATCTGCTGCACAAGCTGCGCCAGAACATGGTAACGCGGCGCAACGCACGCAGCTGCCCATCAGAGCTTTAGCGTTTTCCCCGCCACGTATTAACTTTTAGGCTCAGTAAAACTTAAGTCTGTCTACAGCTTTCAGACTTAATGGTTTTGCAAGACGCGCTGGGCATGGTAAATCCAACTCGTTGATGTTAAGATTTCTAAATGTAGCCGTAAAAGTTATAAATGATTTTGTTGTTTTCGCAGGGGTCATATTACAAATATAAATGCTTACGGGATTATCGCTGCGTTGTTATATTCTTAATTCTTCTTTTCCCGACGTTTCCACATAGTGTTCGGTCTTCTTCAGGGGTCTTGTGCCGAATCTGCTAAAGATTGTGCTCTTCTGGAGACCGGCGTGGCTAGTTGTTTATTTGTACTGTCGATTGTCTGACTATATCTGGATAGAGCACACTGTCAATAATCCCGTAAGCATTTATATTTGTAGCCGTAAAAGTGTTGTACGAGAGAAGATAGTTAATCGTACAGTATTTTGCCAGTGCCATCCATTTATCAATAGTGTGAAACAATTAACTATTCATGTTTTAACATCTATGGCTGTGAACAAGATTTTCAATAATAATTGACCTCTCTGCTAGAGATACTTTCACTAGGCATTTTTTTTCCATTTCCATTTTAATAGGTTTGTAATTATTTTCTCAGGAACTATAATAACTATACCTGCTTTATGTAGTATCCATATTTATAAATTCGGAGGGAATGAGAGGGTAGAATAGATGCTTGTATCTAGTTAAGATAATGGCAGACAATTCTTCCATAGCTGTTATATGATGCAGTTATAGGCAAGGTGTTTTGCAAAATCTGTAAAGAAACCATTTCTAGTGCCATTTCTGCGCCGAAAACAACAACAGTTGATGAGTCCATTAACACATTCGCTCAAAGTGGTTTTTCATCATGGAATAAAGCTTAAGAAAGGATTAAAAACGAAAACTTTGATGATCACTGTTTTGTGTTTTCGATAAAGCCAATTCAGAACGTGGCGTCAATGTACATTGCATGTTATCAAAAACTAAACTTGAAGATATAGAAACAGCTAGAACCACCCTCTTAAAAATTTTGGTAACCATTCACAATAGGTGTGACTAGAAGGCTGTGATTTAACAGGGTATAGTTCTTACCTGCCGCCTAAAGGCAGCGCCACTAGCGCACAGAGCCAAAGTAAGTCCTAGTAGCCCTCGCATTTGAAGGACAGAATCAAATAACACATGTGTACATTGAATCTCAATAAGACAAAACAGCCAATACCGTCTGTAATTTTCACACCTATTCAGCAGGAGAGACTTGCAGACGCCTCTCATGTACGGTCAATAAAATCACCACATTTAATATTCCCACGTGGAACCAAGTTTTATTCGTATCACAAGTGTACATTAATGATACACGTTCATTTCAGTGAAACGAACCAGCCAAGAATACCGTCTGTAATTTTCACACCTATTCTGCAGGAGAGACATGCTTACGCCTCTCATATACAGTCAATAAAATCACCACATTCTAAATTCCCATGTAGAACAAAGTTTTATTCTAATCCCAAGTGTACATTAATGATACACGTTGTATAACAGTCGAACAAAACAGCCAAATATACCGTCTGTAATTTTCGCACCTATTCTGCAGGAGAGTGGTGCAGACGCCTCTCAATATGGTCAATGAAATCACCACATTCTAAATTCCCACGTGGAACCAAGTTTTATTTGTATCACAAGTGAATATTAGTGGTACACGTTGTATTCCAGTAAAACAAAACAGCTAAATATACTGTCTGTGCATAATAGGAGTAATTAGAAGGCCGTGGTGTAACAGGGCATAGTTCCTACCTACCACCTAAAGGCAGCGCCGCCAGCGCACACATCAGCGCCACCAGCACCCAGAGCCAAAGTAAGTTCTAGTAGCCCGTTGATTTAAAGGAAAGAATTTACATAACACATGCATGTTGAATCTTAATAAGACAAAACAGCCAAATATACGGTCTGTAATTTTCGCACTTATTCTGCAGGAGAGACATGCAGACGCCTCTCATATATGGTCAATATGTTTAATTTATCGAAGTTACTCTATTATCACTAGCTACGCTAATTCCATGAAAACTATTGTATAGGTTAAATGATACTTATTGTGAATATTGGTGTGCTGCAGAGGTGCTGGGGACTGCTGTGCTCGGCTGGTAATCGGAGCAATGGCCGATTACGCCGAGTCAACACGCTCTACGCCTAAAGATCGCCGTCCGTGCTGACTGCAACCAATAGTCTATTTGACAGTATTGAAAATACAGATCAGCCAGAACATTATGACTACCAACCTACTATCGATATAAACCCAACCAGACCATAGCAGTTTCACTTGACGAGGAATGACTGCTAATCAGATACACGCACGGTGCATGTAGTATCTGTGAGCGTGCTATCCGTGTTTAGAATGGGAAAGGCACACGATCTATCTGGTTTTGACCGAGGGCAGATTGTGGTGGCCTGGAGGCTCGGTACGAGCATTTCAGTAACTGCACGACTTATCGGATGATCGGGTCTGAACGTTGAGGTGTTGGGCGGAAACCCTTCATTACAGATGTTGGACGTCGTGGGCTGGGCAGACTGGTAAAATAGGTCAGGCGGCGAATTGTGGCGGAACTAACATCAGACTTTAATGGTGGGCAGAGTATAAGTGTGTCTGGACACACAGTGCACCCAAAACTCCTAACGATGGTAGTCCACTGCATATGCCAACGTTAATATCACGACGTCGGTAACTGAAATGGGCAAGTGATTATCATCACTGGCCATTTGCGCCGTGCAGAGTGTTGCATGGTCTGATGAATCCCGATACTTTCTTCATCATGCCGATAGGAGGGTGCGAATCCGTCGTTTACCAGGGGACGAGCTTCTTGACACCTGTACCGTGGGATGGAAACAAGCTGATGGTGGCTCAATTATGCTCTGCAGAAAATTCATGTGGGCACTCATGAGTCCAATGCAAGGCATCGTGACGACCAATAAGTATCGTACACTGGTTGCAGACCACGTAAATCCCTTCATGACGACCATGTTTTCCAACGGCATTGACATTTTTCAACAATATAATGCGCCATGTCACAAGACCAGAAGTGTATGGAGTCGTTCGGGGAACACAGTGGCGAGTTGCAATTGGCGTGGTGGCCTCCCAGCTCGCCAGATATGAACCCTATAGAACACATCTGGGATGCGATTGAACGTGGCGTCAGAGCTCATCACCCCAAATTTACTGGAATTAGATTACTTGTGCGTGCAGATGTAGTGCCAACTCCCTCCAGCGACCAACCAGGACTCATTGTTTCCATGCCAAGGCGCGTCGCCGCTCTTATCAGTGCCAAAAGCGAACATTCCGGCTATTAGGTTAAATGGTCATAATGTTCTGGCTGTTCAGTGTATAACACAAATTGCTTAGATTAATGCTTCAGGACGCCATTTTTTTTAATTCCAAAAAGAAAGGTAGATTATTTTTAGTATAAAAGTTAGACAATGGTTAGATTTTTCTTACCTATGGCCACGTGACAGAAAATGCTCTAGGGTTGGTTGTTGCTTTAGTGACGTCACGTGCCTGTAAACGCTGCAGTTACGAATGGAGCGTTTCCTATTATCCACTATTTCAACTATTTTTATGGTTTGTTGCTGGTTTATTTATTGTGATTAATGAAATTTCTTTTTCAATACAAAATGGAGAACGATTTGTAAAAGCCTACAACGGAAAAATTCAGAAAATAGACTCCTTAATTGTTGTGCTAGCTATAGAAACAACTTCTGACTTTTATTCTGTGGAGCTTAAAAATTTAAAAACTTTAATTTGAGAATCATTTATATTTAAATTGAAAGTTAGAGATTAACATGAATCATTTACAAGAATGACTAAAACTATAAATTAAATTAGTTGCTTTAGCAGATATTTAGAAGAAAAATTTAAGCTATAATGCAGGTATGAGGTAAGAACAACAATTAAAGAACTGGATGTTGTGGTCCATTTTTATTAATTGCAGATAAAAGATTATAGATAAATCTTATATTTTGTCAACAAAACTGAATTCATTATTTGTTTAATAACTGGATATTGTGGGCCATTTCCTCAATTGCGAGTTAATCAATTTTTTATAAAGGTGAATAACACACCAATGCAATTGAATTTTGTTTTATTTTTGTGTCACGCAAGGCCAAATGAAATACTAATTGCAGCCATTACTCTGGCAGATGGCACAACGTCTATAGAGTTAAGGAAACTGATTACCACCGCAAAAAAGGAACAAAGGGATATACAAAGGGTCCGTGACTATATCCTTCGAGGGCAAAACGATGATGAACCGCACGTGCAGAACACAGCAATGTTGTGCACTCTGGAAAACGGTGTCTGCTTCCGCAGACAAGACGCAAGTTCCCGATGGAAGATATGGTTACTAGAGAAACTTAATTTAGAAATAGCAAAGTTATATCATTTACAATGCGGCCACCCTGGCACGGGACGATTATACCAAGCCTTGAGGCTGGAATACCACACCAGCGCTCTCCGTAAAGCTAAAGCCCAGTATACTCGAACTTGTGATGTGTGCCAAAAGGTGAAACACGCGAACATGAGGGCGGTGGGTCCTTATGCCCCCATAGTTCCGAACGGACCAAATCAATTAATATGTGTTGATCACTATGGCCCACTCCCGACCGGAAGGTATGGATTTAAACACATTTTCCTAGTTCTGGACGCTTTCACCAAACTCGTGAAACTGTACCCAGTCGCACGGTTGAACACGCATGGCTCTATAAAGATAATTCTAGAGAAATATATACCCCTCT
This sequence comes from Vandiemenella viatica, assembly GCA_031002005.1. Classification (NCBI taxonomy): domain Eukaryota; kingdom Metazoa; phylum Arthropoda; class Insecta; order Orthoptera; family Morabidae; genus Vandiemenella; species Vandiemenella viatica. The sequence goes on along the minus strand of CM061920.1, from coordinate 227,399,932 downwards.
GTGGGCGGCCACGGGCTCTGTTGTCAGATCATGGATCATGCTTCACAAGTCCCAAGTGGAGGAAAGCCTTGGAAAAAGCAGGGATAAAAGTCATCTTTTCATCTATTCGTTCGCCGGAAACAAATATGGCGGAGAGATTCATGAGACAACTTAGCGTATAAATGCAGACTGTGGTGGATCTGAAGCATTCCTCATGGGTTAAGCACGTTGAAAAGATCGAAGAATACTTCAACACGACAGTGAATTGCTCCACGACATTCCGGCCGGTGGATTTGAAATTCGACAGGAGGAGTATACCGCTAGCGGAGAGAATTATCAAGCATCCAGCACCAGCAGTGCCGCGCAACTAGAAAGGTGACGTGAAGAAAGCGAATGAATTTCTGCTAGAAAAGGCTAGCAAGAGACAAATCGAACAAGATAAACAACAGACTCAGACCTTGAGTGTTGGACAGCAAGTTTTGGTAAAGACTAATCACCAATCGGATGCGGAGAAGAAACTTATCTCGAAGTTCTTTTGGCTGTACACAGAACCTTTCACGATAAATAAGATCATTTCAAAAAACTGTTACCATGTCACGGACGGATGCTCAAACCATGGACAGTATAATGCGCGGAATCTCAAAGCCTACCACGCAGCGTATGTGCAAAGTCGTTAACTGTAAAAAAAAAAAAAAAAAGAGGATAACTGATCGCTCGGTCATCAATTGCCTGGAGGTAAGAACGAACGAAGCATCAACACGGAGTGTTAAGATGGGGTATTCAACTTCCTTAAAAATAGTAGTCATCAAGACAATGGGATTAACTCAATTTAATGAGTTAAAATGTTGTGAGATATATATCAGGGCCGAGAGCGCATGATCTTCGTGTTTCCCTATTCTGTGTGCGAAAGTAATTTTTCTACAGCCTGCAGACGAGCATGCTGCAGTGTTTGGTAATTGACAATGGCGTATAGAAGCCGTCAATATTTTCATAAGTTTCTATAAGTCCTGAATGGTTTAGTTCTTCCGATTTGTTTATACTGAAATAAGGTTGCCAGTTTCTGAATGTCGGTGATTTGTTTGTAAGTTAATCGGATCTGGTTTGCTTATTGTAACAAAAGAAACTGCAATGAGAACATGTTGAACGCGGATACTTGGTCATGGCTTTATAACATGAGGCTAATGCCATTACTTTCAAAAGATCTTTTTGTTAAAAACAGTGTTAGATATAATCAATTTGTACAAAGTTAAAATGGTAAGAATCATTCAATTTGTTTTTCTTTAAGGTAAAATATTTTTTTTTCACTGTATAAACTCATACAAAGCTGATCAATAATTCAATGTGATCTTGTGTTTTTATTTATATTTTAATTACTAGTCACAATCATTTTAGGATAACTTTGTGCCCTGATGAATGTGGAGTAAATGAGATTTGTGAGAAAATTGCCAAAATCGCGCCAGTGAGGGGAAGTGTTCGCGATGTGAAATTCCGCGTGGGACTGTAGGCAAAATTTTCTTTGGAAATATATCAAAAAAGGAATTGTGTCAAAGTAACCTTAACTCTATTGGAGTGAAAATTAACATTGTATTTTAAGTAATGCTAGGCAATTAGTAAGTAAAAAAAAATATTGTTTTGTGTTTAAATTTTTTTTTTTTTTTTTGGATGAAGGAGAACGCATATTGTAACGAGACTGCTGTGTCAGACTCGTACAATGTTATAAATAGCAACAATAATTAATATTGATAGGAGAGCTGGAATATTTTGCTCGAAAGTATTTTCGCTTTGAGTCTGGGAGGTAGCCACCTGTAACGGTGAATCGAGAACCTTTGCCACCTGAGCTGGGGTAGCAACATATTTTTCAACTGCGAGGGAAAGCCCGCTTATCTGTAGCAAGTATCGCCGAACTGACCCTTCTTCGGTTAAGTGGATAATTCGGCTGGACCATCTATTGTGCCGTACGCTAGTGGAAAATTTGGTGGCCGAATGAAAACTCGGAGAAGGTCGGATATTTTCGCGGTGAGACAGTTATGGTAGATCCAAGTGTGAATCACGTGGCTGTGAACTCCCAATGAACGGGTATGTTACAAAATAATGATGAGCTGTTTGGTGTGTTCTCGATCCACATCTCCTACGGGTCCACGGATTGGATTTCGGCGGGGTTGGAAGGGGATTCCGATCGAACATCGTGGGAGAAGGAGGTCTTCCGGTGGTGTCTGGTGGACATACAAGTCACGCCATTGCCGGGTCTGCGATTACGACGAGACTTAGAGCTGGACGGCTTAAGCAACTTCTAGCTTGCGGTACCTGTGGCGGTTATCTGAAGGAAGTGTGCGTGTTACTACCATTGGTGCCACAGCTGCTGCATAAACGGTAAAGACCTTCAGCCACCCGTGAACGCCTCTGAGCAATCACTCTCCGACAATTTTTCTGAGCGTATTGCCAGTGAGCAATCTGATTTGATACGGGAAGACTGTTATAAATTCCTATCAATCAGGAAATATTATTTTATTTAAGTCCAAGACTTAATGGCGCCCTCCTTGAATTCATTTTTTTGTATAAGCTTGTATTTTTGAACAGCTTTATAAATTTCACATGGATATGTTATTGTTTGCTTAGAATTAACGTCTTATGCCACATATTGTAAGATTCGGTGTTGATTTTTGTTTGAAAATTGGATTTTCATGTTTTAAATTAATTGTAAAGTTCACCGACGTCTGTTGGCATTCAATGTTTGATTTGAATAAATCTGTCAAGTTATGTCTTTACATTAGTAATGCAAGATAGAATATCACTTTACACCCACTTCCTATCTGATAAAATCAAATAATTAAAATTATTAAATTGTTGAGATCAACAAAAATCATTAATATTGAAATTAATAAAATGGTAAATGGAATGCCATAAAGATAATTACCCAGCAAACCCCCCCCCCCCCCCTACTACCACAGTGTTGATCGAAAGTGGTTTTCGATTAATTTTAACATCTCTGAAGATTGGGTTGAGTCCGACAGTCGGCCGTCATTGGATTGGTTTATATTTTGACGTTGTGGATCAGTGTCGGCCTGTTGGATATGGAGAAGCGCATAGAGAGAGTCCGGAAATTTCCCTTTCCTTACGAGTAAATGTTGTTTTCATGTTATTATTTGCCTTAAAAAAGTATATTTTCTTTTCATCCATGTTCATCAAATGTTCGTAAAATGTAGCAAGAGACCTAGCATCTTCGCATTAAAAAATCAAAGTATTGCCAGAGTTGAAGATCAATTTTAAGATCCACAAAAATTGCAGCCGAGAACCACATTTGTAACCGAACCTCCCACACCCGAATCGCACGCCGTAACCATACCCAAGACTAATCTTGAGGTACTAAAAAATATGTATTCAAACACATAAAAGTGGATTCGTGTTTTTTTAAAGCAAAAATAGATGGTATAGAAAACAAGTATGTTTATTTTATCATGTTTGAAGCCTTATTTTTCATTACACCTATATTCGGACTGGTGACTAATGTTTACTGCGTGCGATTTGGAAACTGAAGGTCCCGGTTCAAGTCCCGGTCTCTACAGTAATTTTTGCGTGCCTTAAAATTGACATTTACAACTGGCAAAGTTGTTATCTGTTAATGTGAAGGGCGCTCGGTGGTTCGAATTTCACGTTACTCTGTAGGTCTTCTTTTCAAGTTAGGTGACTACGATGTAGATGCACTGCGAGTTTCCCAATAAGAAACTCTGTGACTAGAACTTTGAGATAACATGAAATTATTATTTTTACTATACAAAATCTTTACGACCCATATTTAAATTAAAATATGTTATAATCTCGTTCTTCAGTCATAAAAAATACTGAGTGAATCGAAAAGAACCTCAGACAAAACAAACACGTCAAGTACGAAGTAATTGAAATTTGATTGAGATTGCGTTGATACTGTTAATACTGCGCTGGGATACTATTTTTGTACATAAAAGATCAACCACTTAGGTATTACGTGAGTCAGATAAAAAGGTATTTTAATGAACTTTCGTACAAAAACTGTGCAAAATAAAGTACAGTAGTCTTTAATAAAGTAGGGTGTCAAACCTACCTGTCATCCCCATCACCGATTCCCTGAAACAATCATTTAAAAACGTTAAAGGAGACTAAAGACCGGGGAGGAACACGGGCGAGCTATAGAAAAGTGTGGACGCGAGGTTGAAAGTTTTATCTACATCTACATATATATTCTGCAATTCACAAAATTGTGGGTGGCAGAGGGTGCTCAGCACCAAAGCTAATCTCTTTGCTAATATGTAATAATATGAGAATGTGTAATATATAATAATATGAGAATTACGGTGCTATTTATTATGTAAATTGCATTTTTTAATTTTTTTTTAGCGTGTAAGAGGCGTACAGTGTGGTGAAACATGACACTTTGATGTCCACAAGTTTTTGTTGTTGGCTAAGTATACCAAAGCGAAGAGTGTTCGAGCGCTAATGACCCCGTTGTCGACGCGCCCTAAAGCCACAAAAAAACAACAACAACAACGCGAAGAGTGATAACTCTCTACACCCAAATGTCTAACTGTGAGAGAGGTCGGAGAATTGACGTGTTTTTAATTGGTGCATCATATCGTGAAATCTCCCGAAGGATTGGCCATAGTGCATGCAATGTCAGTATACAGACTTGTTACACAGTGGATGAAAGAAGACTCTAATATTCCTAGAGCAGGCATGGGTCCATACAAATGGATAGAAGACCGCTAAATGTTGTGGGTGGCTGTTGCTGGCAGATGGTTGACTGCAGGCCAGATCCAAGCAGTGGTTACAGATAGTCGCCTCCCCCCCCTCCCCACCCTCACCGGACGATTGTAAACTAATTGCTTGAAGGTGGGTTACACTCTCTGGCCCCTGTGAAATGTGTCCCATTAATCTAATTTCATTGCCAGCATCATCTAACCTGGTGTAATGCGAAACACAAATGGACATATGAATGGCGTACATTTGTGTTTAGAGACGAATCTCGATTCTATCTGTGGCAAAGTGATAATCGACGACATGTACTCAGGCGTAGTGCAGAAACGGCTAACCTGCTGTGATTTCAGAACGTCACTCAAGTGCAACCACTGGTGTCATGTTTTGGCAGCAATCAGTTTCTACAGCATGACTGAGTTGACTGTTGTTGAAGGCACAATGACAGCCCATCACTATGTGGATGGACTCTTATGTGATACCCTACAAGTTCACCATCCAAATTACATCTTCCAACAAGATAATTCCCGTCCTCATACTGCGGCCATTACAACACAAGCCTTGCAAGGAGTTTCGGTCACAATTTGGACAGCACGGTTCCCAGATTTGTCCCCAATAGAGCATGTCTAGGATACCAGGAGCAGACACATTAGATCACATCGTCACCCAGCACAAACTGTGCAACAACTGACTACAAAAGACATTTACGCGCAGACATACACCAAGAAGACATCCGAACACTTGATGCGTCAATGCCGGCAAGGATCCACGAATGTATTGGTGGTCATGTTGGGCGCATTTCTCACTGACAACTGTATCTAAAGGTAATAACTTAGCCTGATCGATTTCCACTTTTTATCATTTCTTCTAGATATGGCCCTGGATATATCTTCAAAGTTTCCTAAAATTCTACCATTCATGTATGCGTGTTGTGATTTTAATTTCCGCCAGTGTAACTATTCAAGGAACCCGTAAGAATTTAGGTACCTGTATTCGGCAGAGAGGTTACGCACAGTAGAAATCTTCTACTGTAAATTTATTATGGAAAATTCTTAGAGAATCATACGCTTATTTATTTCATTGCGATCATATTTCCATATTCTCGATCATTAGAAAGCATAGCAAACTTACATGAACCTAGAGTTAAAGTGCTTATTGATGTTACGATTTCGGTAGTAAAATACGCGGTTCCGACTATTTTAAACACATGCTCTATAAAAACTGATTACCAACGACAGACGATACCATTAACGAACACTTGGACTCGTCCGGATTGACTTGAAACCTGACAGTATTGCTAGTTTAATGCAGTTTTCCGAATCATTTTATTTGCATAATTTCGAACATGATATGATTTCATGTCGAGTATAGGTGCTCTGTCGACAATAGGTAGGTACGTGTAATGTAAATCGGATAACGCGAAATGTACTCAATTTATACATCACGAATCAGTCAGATGATAAATTCAAAAATTACTAGAAAAAACTTCATGGCACTTGTGAATCTTAGCTAGAAAACTAATGGAATTCTAAATAAGTAAAACAATTTTGAAGCCTAGACTACGTGTATCCCGACATTGCTTGGTTGCTTTTTTTCATTTTCAAAGGAAAATCTAACATTTTTCTTGAAACAATATCGAAGATTTACGATTTAACTGTCTAAATACCATGATTAGATATTTATAATATATTGTTTTAATTTTAAAACTACCTCTCTTCATACAAGAAGACTTAGATTATATACACCGCCGCTTCTAACAAACCAAACAAGTGACGGATGGCAAGCACAACGAGTTCCTGTGAATGTTGGAGCTACAGAGCGTTGCTCTCTTTGTTTAAGCGCGCGGTGTTGCTAATAATTATACTCGACTGCAATGAAAGAGCACAGCCTCCTGTACCGTATTTGAAAAAGCGCCAGTTCAACTTAAAAACAAATATTCAAAACAATAAAACAAGACGTGTTTCGACACCAAAGGATAAAAGAAGTCTATCAAAAAAAAATTTTGTATCACACTAATTTCGATTACTATTTTCGAAATGCGGGTGTCACCCGGGGCGGACAGCCCCCACCGCCCCCCGTAGCTACGCCACTGCCCATGACTCTCTTTAACCTCCTCCTGTCTTCCAATGAATCCCATTCCTGCAATTTAGCATATTTGTTACTGATTGCATTCTGCAATAATTTCATGAAACATATCTAGCAGCCCTTTTTTGCAGTTCCAAAATTCCATAAAGAAACAACAATGTACAATGTCCTTATTCCTTTAGCCTGGTGTTAGTTATTGTATTATTACCGCAGGTTCCATGTGAGCAATGCGGTACTGGCTTTGATGTTGAATGTTTGTTGTAATCGCGATGCAACAACAATTGCGAATCTAATCGCATGTTTTCCCTGTACCTTTGTTGTTGTAACCGCGACGCAACAACAATTCCGAATCTAATCGCATGTTTTCCCTGTACCTTTGTTATTGACACAAATGGTTTGAATATTGATATTTTTAAAATTAAACAATTAAAGCGGGAGTCAGTAGCACTCTGCTTGCAGACCTGACTTGATGGTATGTCAACATTTATTTTAACAAATCTATCGCAAAAACACGAAGAATTTACAAAAATAAATTAAAACAGTAAAGGAAGACAGTGGTGTAACCTCTATTTTAAAACTAAATACTAAATGAGATTATAGTATTTGTTAAATACATGTTCCATTATCGTTTCAGGCTCGTATGCAGGGCTATAAGTAGTATACTTTAAAAAATAACCACCATTAGTTATTGTCACTAGATATACAACACTCAGGTGAAAAATGAAGCATTTTTTTGTGTTTGCAAACGTGTGCTTTTTTAAATTACATTATTCTTTCGAATATAAAATTCATTACAACAAATCAAGTGTATATTTAGAGATTTACCGCATGGGCGCCGGCAGGATTACTTTAAGGGAGGTGCATTGCATTTTTTTTATACATTATACGTAACACCTATTACTTATTAACTAAGGATATTGAATTTATTGACAAGATTTTGAATAACTTTGTACAACAACCTAGGAGCTTTAAGTTATTACTAGACGACCCATGCGAAAATTTCGCGAATAAAACGCGATGAATAGTGAGGTTGAATGCATGTAATATAATGAAAAGTAGAACCGTACTTTTGTAGCAAACATTTTTTTTAATGTAATTGGTACGCATCAAAATACTCGCAACATATTACGAAACAGTTAGGAAAATTTAAAATATTCTGTATTTATGACAAACTGTCACTGACCTTAACAGAATAAAACCAACCTGAACGAAATGCACATAACATATCAACAGCTCTGAAATATTTCTTGCTGTGCGAATAAAATGATTACATTGGAATTGTATAGCAAAACGACAATGTTTCCGCAACAGAAAAAAAAAATTCCGAAAAGCTACTTATAGAAAAAAAAAAAAGTTTATTGACATCTCTATGATATCCGCTGCTGCCATCTAGGGACATGGCTCTGAACAGTCTCATATGCGTTACCACTTTAAGCACCGAATTCCGAAAAATTCTTTCTTAATTTATGATTTTACCTTACTGGAGACCTTAATTTTTAAAACGATATGTCATTTATTGATTTCGGCTAGGTTTCGAAGAAGATAAATGACTTGTATTTAAAAAAAAAAAATATTGATACTTTTGTCCTTCAAGGGTTCAATTCCAAAAAATTCCTTTTATTAAATATGGTGTGACCAAGGCAGCCTTCTTGGTCTTTAAAATACCTCATTTACCAATTTCGGTTAGTTATTAAGCGAGGTAAAAAAAGAGTTTTGAAAAATGATGATATTCTTGCCCCTCAAGGGTTGAATTTGGAGAAAGTTTTTTATCTTTTAAATCATATCTCATTTATCAATTTTGATTAATTGTTAAGGGAGATAAATGGCTACAGATACAAAAAACGCATTTTAGAAAAATTGAAAATTTTGCGCTTTAAGGTTCAAATTACGAAAAATTCCTTTCTTAACCACGGCGGAGACCTTAGTTTTTAACATGATATCTCATTTATATATAGATATGAAGGGAGATAAATCGCTCGTGACACAAAAATGCGTTATAGAAAAATGTACACTTTTTCCCTTTAAGGGTTGAATGTCAAAAACATTCTTTCTTAAAATATGATGTCACAATGCTGAGACATTATTCCCCATAATCCTACCTCATTTATCGATTTTGGTTAGATATCCAGGGCGATAAATGGCTCGAGATACAAAAAACGCATTTTCAAAACATTGACATTTTGGCCCTTTAAGGGTCGAATTTCAAAAAATTACTTTCTTAAAATATAATGTTACCAGGGCGGAGACCTTATTCTTTAATATGATACCTCATTTATCTATATCGGTTAGATATTAAGGGAGATAAATCGTTCGTGACACAAAAATGCGTTGTAGAAAAATGGATACCTTTTACCTTTAAGGGTTGAATTCCAAAAACATTCTTTCTCAAAATATGATGTCACAAAGCTTAGACATTACTCCTCATAATCATACTTCATTTATCGATTTTGGTTAGATATTCAGGAAGATACAAAAAGTGCATTTTAGATAAATTGAAATTTTTGCCCTTTAAGGGTCGAATTACGAAACATTCATTTCTAAAAATATAATGTTAGCATGGCGGAGACCTTATTATTTAATATGAAACCACATTTATCTATATCAGTTTGATATTAAGGGAGATAAAACGCTCGTGACACAAAAACGCATTGCAAAAATTTTGATACTTTTGCCCTTTAAGGATCGAATTCCAAAATTTTTTTGTCTTAATATATGACGTCACTAAAGCGGAGATCTTAATCTTTAAACAGATACTTCATTAAACGATTTCAGATAGGTATCCAGGAATATAAATGACTTGTAACACAGAAAACAGCATTTTATAAATATTGACAATTTTGCCCTTCAAGGGTCGAATTCCGAAAACTTCATTTCTTAAAATATGATGTGACCAAAGTGGGGAGTGGGAACCATATGCTTTAAAATGACACCTCATTGATTGATTTCGGTTAAGTATGAAGGAAGATACAGGCTTGTGACAAAAAAAAATACCTTATAGAAATAATATATATGATGATTCAAATATTGAATTTAATGATAAAATGTTTTTTTCTTAGTATTTTCTTTCATAGCAGGGGGGGGGGGGCGCAAGTGCACCCAATTGCACCCCCCTCCTGGCGCCTATGGTTTTTCGTAAGATCCATGTGTTAATTACTTTACTTTAAGTTTTTTCCAAACAACTTACATAAACTTATTTTACTAAATAAACAATTTACTTAAACTTTACTAAGTACGAATGAAATCGTCCCATATGCGATGCGATGCGATGCTTCATGCTAGTGTTCGATTGTACCGAAAGTAACGAGTAACGAAACGATACGATAGTAACGAAGTTATCCCGTACGCGGCGCGTCTTGAAACAATGCATCATGCTATTGTGTCGATTGTACCGAAAGTAACGAATAACGATTCGAAAGCAACGGGTATTGATTAGTCTAGTAACGAATACATACGGGTACAGAATTTCTCGTTACTTTTACAGCTTTTTATAATTTAACATTACAAATGACCAACAGTTAGATTCTGTGGCTTTATCTTGATGTCATACTGTTTCTTCTGTATTGCAAATTTTTTGACGTTACTTTGCATCACATTATTCTAGATAAGTCTGAGTTTGTGTGCCATGCTGTGGACTTCCGGACTGTTAATCTCTTTACTCATAGGGAATATGGTAAGGGGCGAGTGCATTTCCCTACCATATAATATCTTGAACAGCGTTCTGTTTGTCAATGCATATAAGCCGCAATTACAAGCAGAGACTACATATTATAAGATGGTCGACCAGTTACTATGTTACTTATTCATACAGCAACTGAGCGATCTAGTAATAGTTCTATTTAGTCATTCACATCTTCTAGCAGCGTGCAGTTTTTCAATACTGAGGAGATTGCATACTTGCGAAAACAGTGTCGACGAGAAGTTACTATACTTATTCGAGATCAAAGATCGTTGAATCACAAATTTGATAGCTGAGTGGACAACGAATTCATTAGCCACTGTCTCAGCAAGTTGGTTGGACATGGGTACCATGACCAGGTATATGGAAAAAGTGTCATTGATTGTTAAGATGAAGCAATGGCTTGACTAACTTCGATTAAATGGTCCCATGGACAGGCGCAAATGGAGCCTTCGTCTCTTACAAGTGTTGAATCGTCTCCCTTCTCCTACTTCTGCAAATTAAACAGCTTTGTATGAGGCGTATTTTTTAAGTAAGTACCGTTTTGTCACACCGTGGCTGCAGCACTGCGGTCGGCGTTCCGCGCATGCGCACTGGGTACCTGCATCTCTTGCCTACGCACTGACGCCATTACAGTCTAATTCTTCCTTGTTTACGTTGTTCACTGAGTGTTTAAGATGCCTCTGATAATCGTGAGTCCCGCCGACTGTGAAGTACGGGCTCTTATAAGATTTCTTTGTGCTAAAGGCCTAAAACCGATCAATATTCGTCGTGAGATCTGTGTAGTTTACGGACAAAACATTATGAGTGATGGAATGGTGAGAAAGTCGGTGAGGGCATTTAAAGATGGCCGCACAAATGTGCATGATGAACAACGGAGTGGGCGTCCTTCGGTCGTTAATGAAAGTTTGGTGCAGAAAGTGGACGATAAGGTGAGAGAAAACAGACGCTTTACGATTTCCTCCTTGTGTGATAACTTTCCTAATGTTTCTCGTAGTGTTTTGTATGACATTGTGACCGAGCACTTGAATTACCGAAAATTGTGCTCACGTTGGGTACGGTACCAAAAATGTTAACGGATGTGCACAAAACCAAACGTTTAGGCAGTGCACTGACTTTCCTTGAGCGGTACCACAACGATGGTGATGATTTCTTAAGCCAAATTGTTACGGGCGATGAGACATGGGTGGCCTACGTCACACCTGAATCAAAGTAACAGTCCATGGAATGGCGGAATTCAGACTCACCCAAAAAAGTGAAGTTCAAACAAACGCTTTCTGCCCGGAAAATCATGTGCACAGTTTTTTGGGACAGAAAAGGAGTATTGCTTGTGGAATTTCTGCCTCGTAATGAGACAATCAATGCAGCAGCTTATTGTGAGACATTGAACAATCTGCGCCGTTCAATCCAGAACAAAAGACGTGTCAAGTTGAGCAAGGGCATCGTTTTGCTGCATGACAATGCCCGTCCCCATGTGGCTAATCAGACCACAGATCTCATCACATCTTTTCGATGGGAAACTCTAGATCATCCTCCGTACAGCCCTGATCTGGCGCCCTGTGACTACCATCTGTTCCTGCACTTGAAGAAACACATGGGCGGTCAGCGTCTTGAAGACGTTAACGAAGTCAAAATAGTTGTGATGCAGTGGTTAACAAGTCAGGCGGCAGACTTCTATGAGGAGGGTTTTCAAAAACTGGTACTACGTTATGACACGTGCCTCAATATTGAAAGGAATCATGTAGAAAAGTAGAGTAAGGTACAGGCTATCATGTAAATATAATTTTTATATATATATTTGCACGTCTTTTTTAATTTCAAAACGGTACTTACTTAAAAAAACATTCCTCGTACATAGTTTTTAATGTCCTCCCTCCGTCTGCACCACCAGAATTTCTTAGCTAAATTGTGATTCGTACTCTTCTATCCCGTGAGGCCACCGGAAACGCTGTTATGATGCCGTTTCCTAAGAGTCTCCAGGAGGGGCTGTGGCATCTCTACACTTTCGCTGCGCTTCGTGAATCAACATAGTAAATCTTCCTCCTTGGCGACAAATTGCATGCTTCTCCGCCATTTATCACAGTCAAGATTTCTCTGCTGCTCAATAGGTAATTGGGCCAATGTTAACATTTCTGACACGGTCACTACCCGCACTTTGCAGCTCAGCACGTCAGTATTACCGTTGTAGTGTCCAGGCTCATGCTGAACCATGTAATCATCGGCCAGCTGTAGCGCCCACCACGCCACTCGACTTGACAGGTATTTAAGCGCCAACAGACACTTCAAGGCCGCGTGATCCATAATGATCTCAAACTAGTGCCAAGGAAGTAGCAGCGGAAATATTTATTTTCCCAGAACACGGTAAATAACTTTGGTTTGGGTCCATTTAAATTTAACCTCCTTACACAATAGTCTAACGAAATGTTTCGCCTACTCCACACAATCTTTGGTGCAGCGGCGGCCTTAAGCAATGCGAGATTCCAGAGGGTATATTTTTGGGAGGCCTTTGTCCTTTGTGCAAAGTACGTCAATCGAAAGTAGATACTTCTGATGATTGGCAAGAAATGCAAAAGTTATAAATAAATAAATTTTGAGCCTTAAAATATTATATTAGAAGATTTAGAAATATTAAAAATTATTAAGACAGCAAAATACAAATGATGTTAAACTAAGGTATATAAATGCCTTAAAGTAGTAGACTTATAAATGAAATTTTGGGCTTTTTTTAAGACTACAATCTCTTATTAAAGCACAATAATCTAACGAATATGCCACATCATTGTTGGTTGAAGGAATAGCAAAGTTTGAAATCTAATCTTGCATCAATTGTATTCTTCAAATATGTTTGAATAATTTTAACATTGTAAAATTTCTTTCTGTGGACACAACTGTCACAGGCTTGGTGACAATAATTCTCAGAACTACTTCAATAGTGGGGTAAGCTTCGCTTAAATTTTTTTCTGGTATATATTTCAACATCAAGATAATGTCGTCGCTTCCTTCATATACAGGAATAAACATATTCAGATCTTCATGCAATTCATGTCCATCAATATCAGAAGTTTCTCCTACTGTTAGAGATATTTGCAAGCCACTACATTTCTTCAAAAGTTCACAATTACTAATTTCCTTTAATCTTTTTATATTATACATGAAACAATTGTGGTCCTAGGATGTTAAGATGCCTCAAATTTAAGTTTGCAGCTTGCGCGCACTTTGTCGACAATGACATAAAAATTGTTTTATTTTGAAAATCTCTTCTTCAGGCCGTTCAAGAGCTTCATTTTTTCCTACATAACCAAAATTCGTTCTTTTACGTCTCCTTCTCACGATATTAAATTTTCAGTCAATGTAATTTTTCTAAGCTATTTCTCTCGCTGTGTATTTTTACGCTCTGATACATTTCACTATTAACATTTATCTTTGCAAAAACGTCATACCATTCGAAGAAAGAAACTACAAATTCGTGGGTAATCATTACATTTACTATAGAATGGAATTCGTAACCAACTGGCAAACTGTTGTATTTCATTCTAAAACCTTCAAAGCATCACATATTTCGTTTAGTTCGTATTTAACTGACTTCGCAGATTCAATCCTGCATTCCCATTTAGTTTGGAAAGTGGTTTTATCTACAAGTTTTACATATGCTTTTAAAGTAGCCTACCTCTGACTCGAGCCAGCACAAAAAAAAAAAAAAAAAAAAAAAAAAAAAAAAACGATTTTGCTTGATCACAAGACGATGCTGCATCTCCTAGGATAAAATTCCACTTGTAATTCCCACCAAGTAAAAAGAAGCAAGTGGCCTAATTTCAAGTATACGTTTTTCTCCACGCTTATTGGTACCGGTACCATTATCTTATCCTTGGCTTGGTAATTTTGCAATGATACGCCCATCTGTTGTAGCACTGTGATTATATAAATAGTCAGACTCTCAGCTGTAATTCCTTCGAAGGCTAGAAAGCCAGTAAAATGTTCTTCAATGCCCGCTGTATTTGTATTGAAAAACTTTATATAATTTACAGTGGCTCAGCACGGGAAACATGTATAGTACAATAAGGAACAATGGAGTAATATTTATTATTCTTTATTTTGTCAACAATTTGAGTCTTTATGTGGCTTGCCTCTAATTATATTAGCTCAGTTTGATTATTTTTCCTTTGATGGTCATTAGTCGTCCTTGTCCGAGAGATGTTTAAAATTTAGGGTAGGTATTTGAGGCACGCTGAAAATTTGTATAACACTTCCTTTGTAATTTCTGAGAACAAAATCTAAGACCTGGCAGAAGGGTATTGGGGCATAGTACACATTTAAATTTTTAACTGTGCAAATTTTTATTTACAAAAAATGTCCATGAGGCATTTTGAAATTTTAATACCTTCAAATTTGGTATGTTATAAAATTAAAAATAAATAAGCCAGATTATTTAGTCGGGCTTAAAATTTTGCCAGGCCATTTCAAAATTGTATTTTTTAAATTTCTAAAAATGTATTTGAGGCACGCTGAGATAATATTTACACCTAGAAATAAATAATTCTGAAAAGACAGGCGATTTGGATGAGTCTTTACACCTGCCAGGTGATCAAAATGTGGGTCCCAAATTGCACCACCATATTCAACCAATGGCCTGACCAAAGTTTTGTAACCCAAATCCCTAGCTTCTCTGGTACATCTTCTCATCACCCTCTCCAGTAAATGAAGGATTTTGTAACCTTTTCCTACCACCTGCCCAATGTGCTCGGTCCAATTGAGTTTGTTATGAAACGTTATGCCAAGATATTTACACTTCAAGATTTCAACAAACAATTTTGATTCCACCCTATAATTGTAATTAACCTTTTGTTAATTATCTGTGTGCCTAATAAGCTGACATTTCTTGGCATTTATCTTCATTCCATTCTGAACAACTCATTTACTAGATATTCAATCCAGGTCACCCAGCAGCTGTTCACCGTCTTCACCTGTTTTGATCCTATTGTATACCATTATAGCATCTTCAAAATACATAGACTCTGACCGTAACCCATCAACACAGTCATTCATTAGAATTATGAACAGCAATGGTCCTAATCGCAACTCATAATGCCAATTAGGCACATCGAAAGCCGTTTTCGGGATGTTCTTCCTGGCTATAAGAACATGGTAATAACTAGAGCACAAGTCCAGAGTGGAGGTTGTCTACCGTTTCAGAGTTCTATAATCAATGCAGAATAGATATTTGGTTTACCCACCGTCGCAACGTTTCGTTATTAACACGACGCGTGAGACCTAGAGGGGGATAAAGAACCTTGTTTAATTTCGTGTTTTAACTGTTGATCTATTAATATATCAATTATTTTCCTCTGGGAAGAGGGTACTAGATACGCTTTTTTATAGATGGGTTTGGCATGACCAGTCAAAAAGTGGTGCCCAACGAGAACAGTAGTTGGCAGAGCCTGATTCGGTACGAATACAATCTTATATTCCCTCAAAAAATTTGCCATTTGACTCTGCTGCGCGTTGGACAGATGTTACAACTTCTAAAATCCACACAGGTTCTACGCTATTGACCAGAACTTGCTTAATTCTTTCATTATCTGTCACCTTATCAATATAATTAATAATGTGGTCCTCCACCTCATTTTCCAGTACTGACGCGTGTGCCATACTAAAGCCCGGGGGTATTTCTACATCACAACCGCTAAAATTCTCCGTCAAGACTGGAGTACGTCTTTTACCAGCTAATTATCACTTGTATCTTACAAAAAAGAATATAAATTCTTCTTTGGTCTAAAAAATAAGTGTCCAGGGTTAAGTCAACTAATAAGACTGACTCTAGAGCCACTGTCAGCTCGACGGCTAGAGGAGGAAAAACAATTTTACCAGAATCTTTCGAGTTTTTATGTACCATATCTAATTTTGCGACTGACTGCTGTTATCGTTTAGTGGGCTCCGGCATGTCTCCCTTCACCCTCTACTTATTTGTGCCTTCAAGCGCAATTTGGAAGCTATCCCCGAAAGGAGCCAAACAAATGATACATTTCACATAACCAATGATTGCCGCATACTGTCTTAAGGAGTTGACCCCCAATGTTCCATGACAGATTAGCTTAGAGAAGGAATTATATACATGGATGTCTTGAACACTCCTTTGCCCGTTCCTGATCACCTGGCATTCGCCAGAACCTAGATTTCCACACTTGAATCCAACACCTTAAATTCTACAGTCAGACGGAGTTATTCCTTAACTTCCACAAATATCTAAAACAAAGAATCCCCCTTACCCACGACTAGGTGGCTTAATTTACCCCTCACCCTAGCCAGGACTACTACTTCTAAAGTATCTGCCCCAAGGTTGTCTTGCTTATGATTAGCAGGCACATGAATTACCGTGGTTAGGTTGGTGAGATTCCCAGTACTCAGGATCATTTTAAATGATCATTATTCTTATTACCAGGCATGATAGCACCCACATTTTGTATTAGATCAGCATCATTATCCCAATCATTTCCATTACGGCCAATGTAAACACTTTACACATGCCTACTTTGACTTGGATTTCTCTGGAACTGTTTCATTGGACCCTTTCCCCCATTTTTATTATAATACCTCTTGACTCCACCGCTGGATTGGGTTATGTCCCTATTTCCTAAATTACACCTTCAAAATGCTGCACCATCCCTTCCCCCAAATCTCCTTGGATTTTGTACCCTACTCACATATCCTCTTACCTTTACTATTATTATTTGGATTAAGGAAACATTCCCTTTGCAGATGTCCTATTCCACCACAGTACACACCCTTCAACAACTTGTTTGCATAAAATACATGTTTAATCCTAGGCTTACTTTCTATAGCTGTTTTATTTTTTACTTAATCGAAGATAATGACTCATTCTATCGCCCCCGAAAACGTTCTGGGCCTCGACTACAACACAACGTATTCTCAAATCTCAGTACCTACTCTGGATAGGAACGTTTCCAATTTTGTATGATCCCTTTTGAATTTTATCATACTTTGGCTTCCCTGTTAGTACATACTGTCTAGCTCTTGGATGCGGTATACAAATTTTTCGATCACCTCCCTCAGGCTTCTTCTTCATCTAGCGCAGTTTCCAACTGCTGATCGGGACTGCTAGGAACAAAAAATTCTGCAGCGTTACCTGTCCATCCAACATCTCTCTTCTTCCATTGTCGCCTAATTTCTTCTTCTCTCTCTTCCACACATTTTTAACTTATATCCCTCACTCTTCCCTTCCCTTTCAGCTCCACGTTCAGCATCTTTGTTGGTATTTTCTACTCTCCCAATTTCTTTACATGTCCATACCACTGTAACCTAGATATCTCTATTGTAGCAGTTTCTTGTTATGATCTCCCTGATTCTCTCATTCCTCATTATGTACCTTCTTGTATCTCTATTCGTCTGAAATTTCATTTCCATAGCTTCCACATTTGTTCGTCTTCTACATCACTCAGGTATCCGATCCATATATTAAAACTGGCACAAAGTAGGTTTTATTGATTGCCTCCTTACAAATTAACCAATCCAGCATGTCTCAAAATATGACCTACCAGCCTGCCTCTTCTTTCCTCACCCATCATTTCCAAAACTTGCTCATTTCTTACTTTGTAAGCCCACTTAATTTTCAGCATTCTTCTGTAGCACCACATTTTAAATGCTTCAATTTTCTTTATTTCCAGTATTCCTAAAGTCCATGTTTCGCTACCATAAAATGCTGTGCTCCACACAAAGAGTTTTAAAAAGTTCTTTCTAATTCCTAGATCAATATTTGAAACTAAAAGGTTTCTCTTTTTCATGAAGGCTCTTTTTGCTAGTGCTATTCTGCTTTTAACATCATTCCTGCTTCGGCCATCGGTTGTAATTTTACTTCCCAAGTAACAGAATTCACTTACTTCTCCTATTGCATCCGATCCTATTTTTATATTTAATCTACTATTATTGGTATCCTTTCTGCTACATTTCATCACATTTGTCTTGCTTTGATTTATATTCAGCCCAAAATCTTTCTTCTGTATTTTGTTCATGCCATTTAGTTACTTCTCAATATCCTCAGCCCCTTCTGCTAACAAGACAATGTCATCATCAAATCGTAGCATACTGATTTTTTTCTCCCTGAACACTTATGGCACATGGAAATTTTTCTTTGACTTTCTTCATTGCTTCTTCTACATACAAGTTGGATATTAACGGGGATCGACAACCTTGTCTCTCACCCTTTTTAACTGATGCATGTCTTTCGTGGTTCTCTACTTTTGTTATAGCCACTTGATTCTTATATACATACTTTATAGAGTATTCTTTTATCTCGATTCTTTAGACCTGACCTCTTTAAAATTTTGAACATCCTGTCCCACCAGGGGCGTAGCTACTATGGGGCTAGGCGGTGCAGTGCACCGGGGCCCCTACGCTCAGGGGGCCCCCAAGCATAACTCTGAGGGCCCCCAAGCGCAGTTCAGAGGCCCACGAGCCTTCACGGCAAACTGGCGACTTTTTTTTTTTTAGCTCTACCGTCGTCTATAGGGGCCCCTGAGACACAGGGAAGCCCCTTACTAAGGGCCCTCTCACTGCTCAGGGGGCCCCAACCACTGCTCAGGGGGCCCCAACCACTGCTCAGGGGCCCCCTAAGCACAACTCAAGGGACCTATCCTCAGCTCAGGGGGCCCTTACCAGCAAAATAAAAGGTCACCCATCTTGCCTGAGGGCCCAAAATAAATTTTTTGCACCGGGGCCCTTGTTGACCTAGCTACGCCACTGTGTCCCACCTAACATTATCAAAAGCTTTTTCTAAATCAACAAATACCATAAAAGTATCTTTGTTTTTCTTGATTCACTCTTCAAGTATTAATCTTAAAGACAGAATTGCTTCCCTATTATGGCAATTTTTCCTAAATCCAAATTGATCGCCACCTAATATCTCTTCTACTAAATGTGCGATAATATTCAGACTTGTTGGTTTGTGCTTTCTTTGGAAGTGTGAAGATCATATTTTTATTAAAATCAGTTGGAATTTCTCCTGTTTAGTAACTTTTTGATATCAACTTGAATAATCTTTCAATTCCTTCTTCTCCTAGGGATTTAAGAAGTTCTGCAGGGATCCCATCAATTCCAACCATCGTATTTGTTTTCAAGTCATTCAGAGCTTTATTAAATTCTGTCCTCAAAACAGGATCTCCAAAGTCATTAATGTCGACATCATCTTCCTTTTCCATTACACTAATGTTTAAGTAGTCCCCATCATACAGTTTCTCGATGTATTCCTTCCATCAGTTAGCTCTATCATCCAAGCTTAAAAGAGGTTTCTCATCGGCAGCTTTAATGTTCACACCTCTTTTCTATTTTTCTATATGCAGCATCTACTTTACCTACGACCATTGCCTATTCTACTTGTTCACACTTTTCTTCTAGGCATTTTTCTTTTGCTTTTCCTATTTATTTGATTTCTAAATTTCTTGTATTGCTCTCTTCCTGCTTCATCCTGAGCATTGTTGTACCTTCTCCTCTGATCCATCAGCTCGAAAATTTCTTCTGTGATCCAAGGTTTTCGAGCAGCTTGTTCCCTAAAGCCTAATGTTCTTTACCAGCTTTCATTCTTTCGGTCTTTAATGCATTCCATTCGTTCTCAGTTGAGCTCCTTCCAGATTTACTTCTTAGACCTAAGTCTACCATTTCTGCAAATTTTTCTCTCGTGCTAGATTGTTTCAGTTTATTCACTTCCAGTCTGTTCTGCTTATACTGCTTCATTATTCGCTTGAATTTGAGCCTGCACTCAATTATTATCAAATTATTGTCAGAGTCTATGTCTGCTCCTGGGTACACTTAACAGTCTAGAACTTGATTCCTGAATCTCTGTTTGACCATGATATAATCTAACTGATATCTGCCTTTATCCCCAGGATGCTTCCAGGTGTATTTCCTTCTTGCATGGTACTTAAACAGTGTGTTTATCACAACTAGCTAATATCTTTCACAAAATTCTAACAACCTGATTTGTCGTTCATTTCTTTCTCCTAGACCAAAACTTCCTACTGTATTCCCCTCTTTTCCTTCTCCCACTATTGCATTCCAGTCACCCATGATTATTAGATTTTCCTCACCCATCACATGTTGGATTAATTCTTCAATTTCAGCATATATTTTCTCTATTTCTTCATCATCTTCCTCTGACATTGGCATATACACTTGTACTAATGTGGTAGGGATGGGCTTGGTTTCTAACCTCACCTAAATAGTCCTGTCTCCAAACTGTTCATAATAACTCACCAGTTTGCCTACTTTCTTATTGATCACAAATCCTACACCAGTGACTCCACTGACAGCTTGTGTGCTAATTGGGGAGCGTGCATAAACCACGTAGCTCCATTTTTGCCTTCTGTGAACCCCCCCCTTCCCTCCATGTAGCCCTAAGTGGCTTTTGCCTGTACCCCCCCCCCCCCCCCAATCCCTCACATAGCACGTAGCTTTTTTCCCTTTTGATTCCAGAAGGCATTTTGTACTGTTTTCTCCAGTCAGACTATTGTAAATACGGAGATAATTAACTGAGGGAAATAAATATTCACATGCTGTTGTGAGTGCTGTTCCTCATTTTAACTGTGAAAAATGTTATGAAAGGAAAGCTACGTGGTCTGGCTCGGAACCCCCCACCCAGCGTAGCTTTCCAGCCAACCCCTCCCCTTCCTGGTCCGAGCCACGTAGTTTTTGCACGCTCCCTTATCCTGTGTTCCCCAGATCAGAAATCCTGTGCGTCCTTCCATTTATCTCACTAATCCCAACAACATCTAACTTAAGCTGTTCCATCTCCCTTTTTAAGTTTTCTAACCTACCTGCCCTATTTAGATTACTAACAGTCCACACTCCGACTCGTAGAATGTTTCTATACATTCTGATTACTCCTCCCTGAGCAGTCCCCATCCAGAGATCTGATTGGGGCACTATTTTACCTCCAGAATATTTCACCCAAGAAGAAGCCATCATGATATATGTAATTTGAGAGGATTACACGTCCTCAGGATACCCTTTGGCTCTTTAATGCAGTGGTTTCTCGTTGCCTTCTGCATCCCCATGCGGTTGAACATTTCTGATTCATCCAAATTTAGGGGCCGTTTCCAACCCCAAGGGCAAGAGGGTGCCCTGAACCGCTCCCCGCTCTTCCACCCTATTGGCAAGCAGTGGGCGACTCCTTATACCGGGAATCTTTGTCACCAGAGCCTTGTCTGTGCAGACAGGGTGCACCACGTGAAGGAGAGGTTGACACTTGGTTGGAAAAAGCTAGTATAGTCTCTTCCAAACTCTTACACCCCAACAAAAAATTACACACCTAATATTATAAAAATTTCTAATGAATTGCAAGCACAATGTTCACATCAATTAAAATGCTTACTATTTACATGTGAATTATCTTATAGCTGCCACTGTAAAACAGGTGTTGATATTGATAAAGTTGTGGGAAGTGGCATGGGCTGCCACTGGAGGGTCTAGGTGAAGGCTGCCCAACCCCAGGCCTGTGGGCCACAAGAAACTCTAGTCAAGTATTACGTGCCCACAGGCTAACCTAGAATCAAAATTGTGGCCCATCTCAAAAATCGGTTGGCAACCTTGGTCTAGGTTATACTGTTTGCCTGTGGCCATTCATTCTGATGGACAGTTGTGAGGCCGATATAAGAAGCTATGCAGTGGAAGCACATAGGTTGATGAATGAGGTGTGTAGATGTGCATGTGACCAAAAATAGGAAGAGATTTCCGTGTTGTAGGATTGGAATAAACAGTGGTTGCTGCATGCTTGCAGCAAGGTCGATTGCATAGAACTCACAGCACATTATTTTTGTCTTTATTTTATTAAAAAATAATTTATTTTAATTCATTATATGTTATTTTGACCAGCCGTTACAGAGAACAAACTTTCTGGCAATTATCGTTAGTCAGTCCTCTCTCTCCCAACTGATTCACCTTTGGGTTAGTCATGTGGCAAGTTTCGGTGTGTACACATGCAATTCCCTTGCCACATGTCCTCCCGTACTCATAATTATGATTTATATCAAAACATTGTAAACTGTGTTCACATTTTTCTGTTTGATGTGTGCCTCCTGCCTTTATCTGTGATGAGTGATGGGTTTACTTTCCCAATCCTTTCTCATTTTTACTATTATCATAACTATATTCTGTTCATTCTAAGTGTTAAGTTCAATGGTGTGCTGATAGTCAGAGCAATTTGACAGTGAAATGCTGAGACTTGCAAAGCCATAGTTTGTTTAATTAGTATTCTTGTGAGTTTTGTCAACTATCTCATTCTGTTATTTCTTCTCTGCCTGCTTATAACATCAGAAACTTTAAATATTAAACTATGCATCCACTATTAATAAATATGTACTGCAGGCAAGGAACAGAAATTCAGTCATGGTCTTTGAAGGAACCATCGCAGCATTCACATGTTGTGGAAAATTAAAATCTGGATGACTAGGCATTGCATTTTGCTTCTAGCTTTATATCACATTTATTTCATTAGAGGCGGGAAAGGATGGAGGGCAACAAACGGCAAGGAATTTGGCCATGACCTTTTGAAGGAACTATCCTGGCATTCACTTGGAGTGATTTGGAAAAAAACACAGAAAACCCAAATCTGGATGGCCGGATTGGGATTCGAACACGAGTCTGCCCAAATGCGAGGCCAAAGCATTACCGCCCACCCACCATGCTCGGTCAATGAATGCCAGGTCCAGATATTTTTCCTAACCCACCAGAGTTATTTGAAGAATTGGAAAAACTGTGTAACATTACTTGGTATGTGGTTGATTTTTGGGCCATATTGATTGATCTGTAAAGCTGAAATGTTACTGTATCAGCCTTTATGAATGACTGCAGAATATTAAGGCTTGAGTGACATTGGAGTATTGGGTAAGCATTGGATGGTCACAACACATCCAAATGCTACAACTATCCTTGCTATACAGAATGGTGTAAGCATTCAGGAATGCACACACACACAATACACATGCATTCTCTCTTTTAGCCACTAACTTCACCAAGTTGTTAATTCCTGTGGCTTCCAGCAAGTACAAATGGAAGCGGTAGCTCCAGCCACTTAACTATATTGGCAAATTAACCAACAGTACTTCAATATTCTGAGATGAATTTTTTTTATTTTAAAGAGAGGTGTCTCAACAGATATAAATAACTTACAATTTCCATATTCCACATATCTTTATTTGAAAGTATTACACAACATAACTGGTTAATTAAATATCACAGATATTTCATTGAAAATTATTGCTAGTATCTCAGAAATAATGACAATGATGTTTGTTTATTTTAAGTTGCCAGTAAAATTAACTACAATATCTTTCAGATTGCTTTCACTTTTAGACATATTTTTAGTATCATCCAAAATCCTCTACTACAGAAGTCAATTTTCAGAATCAATACAGGATCATTGAATAGTGCTAAGTAGCATTTGGGTCACTATTAATTCAAACGGAAAACAATTGAATTTGTGGAACCATGTAATATACAAAGAAAAAAAACTGAAACAGAAGGAGCTCACCATAACTATACTAATTCCTAAAAAAGAAATTATCTGAACAGTTTGTATGGTTTATCTAGGAAACAGAAAACCAACATGGATTACGGTATTCGATTAAACTCAACAGATAAGTGTAGGATATTAGAAGAAAATATAAATTTTTTGAATAAAAATTTTAAGTGTATGTGTGTGTGTGTGTGTGTGTATACACATAGTAAACAATTAAATAAAAGATGCCAAGTAACAAAAAGGAATTACAGATTAAGATAGAGAAATGAACCACTACTTACATTTAGATGACGGTTGTGGGGCATCAACACACACAAAAAAAACAAAAAACAAAACAAAAAAAACACACACACACGTAATATAGAAATGTTCAGGTCTAGTCTTTCATCAACAAGAGAACATTATGGAGGTTAGGTATTGTGAGAGATTGGCTCACAGAATTACTGTTGGCCAGGAAAATGGTGTGGGTAAATTCAAACAGAGGACAGATAGAGGGCAAGTGACTTAAAGCTAATACCCGAGCATTGCTAAATATAAAAACTGATCCTTGCTGGGTGGAAAGAACAAAATAATAAAATCAAATGTAAATATAAAAAAGCCAAAATAAATACACAATTTTAAATTCTTTAAAAATTTAGTGGTGGTTCAATTTATGAAGTGAGGGTGGAAGCAAGGAGATGACGAGAAAAATGTAAATAACAATAATGACAGGTATTATCTTAAGCTGAGAAAAAGTGGTTGCCTTGTGCCCCGTTTATTCTGGTTGGCAAGTTCTTCTCACCTTCTGAGTTCAGAGGAGCTGCTGCTATTTGGCAGGGCTCTGAAAGCATGGACCATGAAACAAGGGTTGAAATTATTTGTGTCATGGAAGATGGCACTGACAGCTCTTGGGTGATTTGGATTCCATGTGAATATTGTCTGTCGGTGGCCATTCATTCTTGTGGCTAGAGGATTGATGGTTAAACCTATATGTGAAGCCATGAAGTGGTTGCACATTAACTGGTATATTACTTGCGAGGTGTCGCATATATTAGTGACTAAAAAACAAGAAAGGACCTACAGGTATCATATGGTGTTTGCATAGTTTTGCTGATGTGGTTCAATGTAACATTACTACATTTTTAATTCAGTCCAATTTTATCTTAGAAAAAAAGGGCTAACTTTTAAAAATTAAGATTAATAGTATGAATAATTTTAAAAAAGCAGAACAACATATTTATTTTGTTATTACAGCAACCGATAACTGAATGAGTAGTATCTTGAGTTACTATCACTAATGAGTTGAAGTTTTACATTTAACATTAAAACAATTGAAATTTAATAAAGGTTTAAATCGTTAATGTGAATTCAAATTTAGTACACTTAATAGCTCTGAGCATAACATGGAAAAAAGAACCTACTGCAATCTGGGTATACACATAATAATGAAATATCAACTATGACTACAGTGAAGATTTATTTCTATCATATTTGAAGATTTCAAGATCAAAAAACACCCACAGCCTCCGAAATATGGGAAAAGTCACAGCAACAGAATTTTGAGAAAAAAAGCCCCTTTCTTAACTAATAATAATAATAAGAGATCACATTTCTGAAAACACATGAGTGTTTTTTCTACACTTTACTTTCTAACTAATAAGGCAACTTGTTAGTCTTAGTTTGAATTATATATAATAAAAAAAGAAGCAATATACAATCAAATCTGTACGACAATACATATATAACAGCTATAAAAATATACCTGTATTATCACAAAATATTCATGGTCTTAGTTTACAGGAGATATCTCTTAAATCTTTAGGCCAATAATTATCAATAAATATGAATCTAAATTTGTACAACTTTAATATTATTCTAAGAATAATATAAAGCATAAACACAGGCTTAAAAGACATGGGAATGTCAGTCATTGCAATCCTAACACTACAGATACAGCAAATAATTTATAAAAGGTTATTACTGAACGATAAACATTCTGGTTTTAGATTAGTTTTATCTTGTGTCCAATTTATATATTTAGTAAAAATTATAAACAATATGGCACTTGGGGAAAATTGTATTATTTTGAAAGTTATAGCGGAATAGTTCTTCGCAAATATAATAAAAATGACATAAATTTCAATGACTATTAAATTTTTTGCTCTTACACGCCATTCATTTCTAACAATATAGTTGAAGGAAGGAACGTAAAATAACTAAATAGTTAATTTCCACTGATTAAATTTTCAGTGTCGAATCATCAAGCAGATTGGATCATTTAAGACTACAGAACATAATTCTTTTGGAATGTTATTATTTCCGGTATCCATAAGTAATAAACACCAGATCATGGTATATTTGATAAACTTCAATGCCAATATGAATGTGCATAAGAAAGGAACATTATAACCTTATATATGTGGCAGGAGAGAAGACACAGAAGTTTTTACTTTTTTTCCTAAAAAAAAAAGTAAATAAATTTTGTGCTATATACGGATGTTAAGATAAAATATTCCAAATAGTTTGTGAAATCACCTATAGAGAAACAAATTAGAAAAGCCCCTGCTAACCTACACCTACTAGGGTAGGCACTCTCTGCCTCTTCTTTATCTCCCTCTCCCCCCCTCAAGTGAATAAACAAAGGTGTCATAATTGACAAAATTCACCTTTGGAGATGCATCTTATGAGATCATATCCAAGTACAAGCATCAATTCTAAAATGGTTACTTTAAGATTTCTAAGGCCCCATGAGGAAGGAATACCTCACTTAATGCTCAGCGAGGACAAAAGATGATTTTGGAAAAAGGTAACCTCCGAAAGTATAATGCTAATAAACTTTTAGGTACAGGACCAAGTAGAATATCATGTATCACCAGGTGCACAACATAAAATGCCAAGATGATGATAGTCATTAGCAATAATTCCTTTCCTAAAATGGATTTGACAGGAAGCAGTGCTATAGATGTTATACCACAGTGACTAGGAGTGTCACAATGGATTAAATACAGGGATATCCACTACTCTTGACAAGCAACTTACCAAAAATTCTGCCAAAACATCCATTTCAAAAGTTATTCACTTGGGAATCTAAATCTTGTTCTCCCCTCCATACTTTTAAGACCTAGTACAAGTGACTTCATCTTGTTTCTAGAAATTATGTGCCACTCCATTCTATTAAGTTTCTGGAGTGTTTTCATTGCCAGAATCAGTTGAGTGAAAGACTGCTCACAGAAATGTCCCCAAGCCAAGTGACTAAGTACAGAATGACTAATTCCTCATGGTATCATATTTGCCAACAGCTACTTACCTTCAAATGATTGTAAGAAAAGAATTTTTCAAAGTCCTTAGACATATGAAGCAACTGCTTTACTAAATAATCTAAAAAATATCTATGCTGCTAATTTAACAGTTAATAACTCTTACCCCTTAACTGCATGAAATACACTAAAGTATAATAACCCAACTGATGATAATGAAATATAGGAAAGACTATTTGAAAGAATGGCAGTTATAAGAAAGAACTGAAACAAAGTATCCCCATCAAATTTGGAAGAAGCTGTAGCAATGGAATGAATGGGAGACAAAATCATTCAAAAGTCATTACTAAAAATTGATGAAATCTGAAAAATCTTACATTACAATATTAAAAAAAGATAGCAAGCAAAAATGCCCTCAAACAGCTTCATATTGATACATTTGCTTCTTTAACTTAGTCAGTTGCCAGTTTCTGGTTTGCTATACAACTTAAATAAAAAAAAACAATGTAATATTCTTATCATATAAAGAACTTTTCTTATAGATGGCAATGGTTCTTTAGGGAGAAATAGATTTGAGAATAATTTCTTAAATTATTCTAACCGATTTCTTCTCAATTTTATCACTTAATATTCTTTAAATAACACACATGGTTTACTTATTACAAGCACTAAGAATACTGCACTATAATATCTTCAACACAAAGGCAGGAACAATACTGTAATAGACTACTTCTATAACACAGTGAAAAAAATGACATATTAATTTAAAAAAAAACAAAAAAAAACAAGAATTTTAACAATAAAAATGAAGTTAGAGTGCCAGGCTCTACTTCCACAAATAATATCAACATAAAAATTAAATTAAAGCTTGAGAGCCAGCAGAACAGAGTTTATGTTGTCATCACTGAAGGATCAAGGTTGAAGGGATTTCAACCTTCATATTAAGACAACCATATTCATTACATCCTGAAATGCAGCTGAGATATTATTCACAGAGTGACTGTATTTTCACAATGAAACCCTGTAGCTGGGAAATAGTAATTCACTCTTAGTATGCAGGAGAAATGTAACCACTGTTCTGGAAACTTCGTTTGATGCTAACATTTGGAAATACATGTCTCCACAATGCAACCTGAGTATCTTGAATCTGATCACAGAAACTAACATCAAGCAGTCTTAATCGTCGACACTCCATTAAAAACCTGTAACAATATTGCATTACAGATAATTAGCACAAACGAACTAGTTGATAATGTTTAATTCAAATTAGGGTATCACTCATGAATTAAAAATAGTGTTTTTTTTTTTATTAAATCACTTAGTTTTCTATAGCAATAATTTTTTGTTTGTTTCTGGCTTTATGCATTGTCGATATGAAGACCATTAAAGGTGCAAAGAATGGGAAGGAATTTAGCCATGATCTTTTTGAAGTAATCGTCCTGGCATTTACCTGGAATGATTTGGGAAAATAATGCAAAACCAAAATCTAGATGGCTGGAAGGGGATTCAAACCAGCATCCTTATGAACCACAGGCCAGAGTGTTACTGCTCACCCATCATGCTAGTTTAATATTAATTCAGGTCGATAGGAACCAACGCAAGACAGAACTTGCAGGAAGTTACAGATGTCCTGAGGGTATTGAGTATTAGTTGTAATAGCTATTAAGGTATCAAAAAAATTACTGTCAACTAGCAGAGACATTTAAGATGTTAGTGAAAGTAGTGTAAAAGTAAGTGAAAGGATTAAAATACTAGGAAAATTTCAAATTATTATTAAGTAAATTGCAAAAAGAAAGTGAATGAAAGATTTGAATGTGGCATAAGTGTTCAAGGAGAAAAAAATCAGTATGCTACGATTTGCTGTTGACATTGTCTAGTTAGAAGAACAGGCTGAGAATACTGAATGTCTTGAACAAAATACTGAAGGAAGAATTTGGAATAAGTATAAACGAAAGCAAGACAAAAGTGATGAAATGTAACAGAAATGATACCAGTAATAGCAGATTAAATATAAAAATAGGGTTGGATGTAGAAGTTAGTGAATTTTGTTACTTAGGAAGTAAAATTACAACCGATGGCCAAAGTAGGGATGATGTCAAAAACAGAATAGCACTATGAAAAAGAGCTTTCATGAAAAAAAGAAATTTTTGGTTTTAAATATTAAGCCAAGGCTCAGAAAGAACTTTTTAAAACTCTATGTGTGGAGCACAGCAATTGTCGGCGAAGCGTGGACTTTAGGAACACCAGAGAAAAGGAAAATTGAAGCATTTGAAATGTGATGCTACAGAAAGATGCTGAAAATTAAGTGGACAGATAAAGTATGAAACAAATGAGTTTTGGAAATGATAGGTGAGTAAAGAAGTTTGTGGAATAGTCTTACAGTAAAAAGAGACCGGATGGTAGCTCATGATTGGTTAACTTATTAGTGAAGGAACAGTCGAATGTAAGAACTGTAGAGGAAGACAGAGAATAGAATATACAAAGCAGATAATTGAGGATGTGAGTTGCAAGAGGTGAGATCAAAAGGTTAGCACAAGATAGGAAGGTATGAAGGATTGCATCAAACTATAAAAAGAAAGAGCAAACAAAAATATATAAGCTGTTATGCCATTAAATCCAAAATTCATCTTTATAAACAGAATACAGAAATTTTAGCACACTGAATTCCAAATATATAAAGGATATAAGAAATCATATTCATGCATATATTTAAGAAAAAAAAAAGAAAAAAAAGAAATTGTCTTATATTAAAATCAAGAGGGAAAAATGAAATACATAAGAAAAAAACACCTAAGAATATTGATGGAAATTGAAGTCTGCACAAAGAAGAATTTAACAACTGTTCAGCTGACTGCTGCTATAAACATTACAAGCACAGTAGAGGAAAGACAAGAAAAATTGATATGGTTCAATTTCGTGCAATAAGCCTTTAGGCATAGTTGCATATTTTAAAGGTCTTGTATCTTATCAAAATTTCCAGTTGTAAAAAGCATTCAAATTCTTGCAGTTTCACAGTGTATTTCAATGAAATTAGAATAAAAGAAAGTTGATACAACTTTCCATAACTAACTATTTTACAAACACATTAAACACAGAATTATTTCTTATTTTGTTAAAAACAAATATTAATTTAAGCTCACATATTCTTCTTATAACTCCATAAAATTCTTTCTTCACAATTAATACGCTCATATTTCAATACTTAAATAAAAGAAAACTTACTTGACACATATTTCAGGAGTAATACATCTAACCCCCATGAGATCAACTTGCTCCATCCTGGGACAATGTTCAATGAACAGCTCCAGATCACGGTCACTAACTCCTCTCAGAGCTGCTAGAAAAAGCTTCCTGAGGCGAGGGCATCCTCTTGCAAGTGCATGTAAACTATCACCAGGTGTTCCAAACCCAAGACTGCAAAATGATGAATTGAAGCATATGAACTTGAAAACTATAACTCTGGTTATATTACTTCCCATGTTTAAATGATTTACATATAGTTTGAAGTTAAGTCATGCAGAAGTTTTACATGACAATTGACAATCTTTTTTACATATGTTTTTCGAATTAAGTTGAATCAATAAACAATTGTTTTCCAGCTGTTATAATGGCAGCATGTTGGTATATTTCCTTCAGAGAAACGCACAAATTATATTAATATATCTGATATGGACAAATATTTTCGTCACTTTGTGGTAAATTTTTTTTAAAAAATGAAAATACTTACAGAGGCAAATGTTCAAACATATATATTATTTCTATAAGGTGTTTTTTTTTGTCATAAGCAATTATCTCCCCTCATACTTAACCAAAATCAACGAATGAGGTGTCATTTTAAAGCTTATCGTCTCCACTTTGGTCACATCATTTTTTAAGAAAGGAATTTTTCAGAATTCGACCCTTAAAGGGCAAAAATGTGTATGCTTCTATAATGCTGTTTTTTTTGTGTTAAGAGTCATTTATTCCCCAGGAAACCTATCTCAATTCGTTAAATGAAGTATCATTTTCAAGATTAAGATCTCCACTTCGGTGACATCATATATTAAGACAGGAATTTTTTGTAATTCGACCATTAAAGGGAAAAAGTATCAATATTTATGCAACGTGTTTTTGTGTCACGAGCCATTTATCTCCCTTCATATGTAACCGATATAGATAAATGAGGTATCATTCTAAAAATTAGTGTTTCCGCTGTGACCAAATCGTATTTTAAGAAAGGAATTTTTCTGAATTGAACCCTTAAAGGACAAAAATATCAGTATTTTTTGTGTCTCGAACCATTTATCTCGCTGGATACCTAACCGAAATCGATAACGAAGTAGGATTATGAAGAGTAATGTCTCCGCTTTGGTGACATCATATATTAAGAAAGATTTTTGTTTGTTTGGAATTCAACCTTCAAAGGGAAAAAGTATCAATGGTTCTTCAACACATTTTTGTGTCTCGAGCTACTTATCTCCATTAATATAAAACCGAAATAGACAAATGTGCTATCATTCTAAAGATTAAGGTCGCTGCTGTGGATTTTTTTCTGTATCTATTTTTAAAATGCATATTTTGTGTCTCGGACATTTATCTTCCTTGATAATTAAACAAAATGATAAATTATGTATCATTTTAAAGACTGAGGTCTTCATAAGGTCTTCGGTTGATTACACCACATTTAAAAAAAGGAATTTTTCAAAATTCGACCCTCAAAGGGCAAAAGTATTAATATTTCTACAACACATTTTTCTCTCATAAGCCATTTATCTCCCTTGATACCAAATCAAAATCGATAAATGAGGCATCATTTATAACATTAAAGTATTCGCTTTGGTCACATCATATTTTATAAAAGGAATTTTTGAATACAATCCTTAAAGGGCAAAAGTAACAATATTATTTCTACAACGTGTTTTTTTATTACGAGCCATTTATCTCCTTTGATACCTAACCGAAATCGATAAATGACATATCGCTTTTAAAAGATTAAGGTCTTTAATTTGGTAAAATCATAAATTAAGAAATAATTTTTCAGAATTTGATGCTTAAAGTGGTCGTACGCATAAGACAGTTCACAGTTTTGTTCCTAGATTGCAGCAGCAGATATCACAGAGATCAGCGAGATGATTCAGTTTGACTTGGGGCCAGATTATGAAGTCTGCAGTGTTTTCAAACCAAATGCAGATCTTTGAAGTGTTGTAGCAAATGTGGAAGACTTAGGGAAAGATTTCTCAAAGGAGGATTGTATTTTAAGTGTGGGGGGACCAGAAAATAGTCTTGCTAAGGACCTCAATTATTCAATTGAGGAAGACATTGCTCACATTTAGAGGAACACACGTCAAGACAAATGTGCATTATGATAAACCCTGGATGTGGCATAACATAGGCGTACAAATGCATCGTTGGAAAGGGTTTTCTGGCAGCCAGTTAATTCACACATTGGTTTGATAGACGTGGCCTGCATTGGTAGGTACAGTTATACTCGTCATGGACTCCATCTGAATTTCAGAGGTAAAAGGAAGCTTATGCTTCTTATTGCTGATGAGATCAGGCGATGCCAGGTGAGGGAAAGAGGTATTCCTGTTATAAGTGGTGTTAAGTCACGGCCTTTTTTATCGTAAATAAAATAAATGTCTAAAAGAAATTAACATCACTCCTGATCAAAACTTATTGAAATTAGAAATTCCAACTGACATACCAGTATGCACTAATGAAGTAAACAATTTAAATTAATTGAATCCAAGTGTTCAGATCACTATTCTCCATCAAAATATAAGGGGAATATTTAGTAAAACTGATGACATTACCTTATGGCTAGAAGAGATTAAAAATTCCAGAAATTTCAATGTAGATGTTTTGTGCATATCTGAACATCATTTGTCTGACACAGGAATATCTCAGCTGTCCATCTCAAATTATAAACTAAGTTCTCATTTCTGTAGATGTAAAATGGAGAAAAGGGAAGTTACCATTTTTGTTAAAAATAATATTCAGTGCAACAGTGTAGGTGTAAGTAAGTATTGTATAGAACACACTTTGCATGCTGTGTTACTAAACTAGAATATGGT
The DNA here is from genome assembly GCA_031002005.1 of Vandiemenella viatica. Lineage (NCBI taxonomy): Eukaryota > Metazoa > Arthropoda > Insecta > Orthoptera > Morabidae > Vandiemenella > Vandiemenella viatica. The sequence continues at coordinate 227,366,656 of CM061920.1, read as the reverse complement.
AAGGAAGAGCTAATAGTAATAGCAATTTACAGGCCCCCCTCAGGAAATTTTAGACCGTTTTTATCTCAGTTAGAGTCTTTGCTACTATGTTTCACAAATAGTTTTATGTGGAAATTTAAATGTTGACTTTCTCAATCACAGCAATGAGAGGCTAGATATGGAAGCCTTGATGTTGTCTTTTAACTTAACGGCACTTGTAAATTTCCCTACAAGAATACAAAATAATAGCAGGACAGCAATTGATAATTTGTTTACGGATATTTCTAAGTACAGTAATTACAATATACTTCCAGTAATAAATGGTATCTCAGATCATGATGCCCAGCTGTTATATATAAAGTCCAAAAACACTATTACACAGATAAAGAAAAGCTGGGAATATAGAAGAAATATTAATGAAAAACAATATAAAACATTTCATACATTCCTTAAACAATTAACAATCATCAGAAGTGTACAATGCACAGAGTGTTAATGCAAAATTTGATTCCTTTCTCAATATAGTTCAAACACTTTTCGAAGCAAGTTTCAAAAAAAGGAAAGTTGTCAATACTCCAAACAATGAACTGGGTAAGGGATGGATAACAAAGGGTATTAGAGTGTCAGATAAACTGAAAGCTCATTGTAAACTTTATTCTAAAATACTAAGAAATGTAATAAGGAAGGCCAAGATCAAATATATTTCAGAGATAATAGATAATTCAAGCAATAAGATGAAACCTATATGGAATATAATAAAAACTGAAACAGGAAAATCTGTAAATCACTCTAATAACATAAAAATAGAACAAAATGGATCTGTTCATAGTGAAATAGGGGAAGTTTACTTCAGTTACAAAGAAATTAGGCACAGAAAAGCAATCCCCACATAGTGCCCTAAGGCTTCTTCAGACTGCTTTCCCAAATAGATTTGTGGAGATGCAATTGCCACCAGTAACAGTTTCAGAAATAAATAAACACATAAAATTAAAACCTAAAAATTCTTTCAGCTATGACAATATTTCAAGTAAATTACTGAAAAGATGTTCAAATTGTATCAATCATTTACTTATAAATTCTTCTCGGCGGCAAACCCGAGAAGAATTTATATCGATGATACGCCGAGAAAGACTTATATCTCAATCATTTACTTGCCCACATTTGTAATGAATCCTTAATGCAAGGTGTGTTTCCAAATAGACTAAAATATGCAGTTGTAAAACTGTTGTTAAAAAAGGAGAAGCAACATATGTAGATAACTATTGTCCCATTTAATTACGTTCAGGATTCTCAAACATTTTTGAAAAAGTTATGTATTGTAGAGTAATAAAACATATTGCACAAAATAATATCCTCACTAAATCACAACTTGGGTTCCAAAAAGGATCATTTATAGAAATGGTTATATATTAATTTTTAAATAACACATTTGAGGAACTGAATAATAAAATGACCCCTGTAGGAATATTTTGTGCTCTTGCAAAAGCATTTGACTGTGTAAATCATGAATTACTTTTGAAGAAAATGGAATACTATGGTATTTATGGAGCTGCAGGTAAATGGTTTAAATCATAAATGGAAAGTCAAATGCAAAAAGTTTCCATTTTTTATTCTAAAATAAGTAAAGATACTTAAACAAACTGGGAGAAAATAAAACATGAAATTCCACAAGATTAAGTCCAAGGACCCCTCCTGTTTTTGTTGTACATCAATGACCTTCCTGGAAACTTATCTGACAAAGTTAAAAGTGTTTCATTTGCAGATAACACTAACCTGACTGTGAGAAAAACACCAAACAGCAATCTAGAATTTAATGTAAATGAAGTACTTCGTGAAGTAGCAAATTGGTTTAAGGCAAATCCATTAAAATTACATTTTGAAAAAAAAAAACCTCATTATATAAGGTTTAAAACAAAAAAATTATGCACAGCCAGATTTACAAGTAAGCTATGAAAATAACACAATCTTAGAAACAAAGAGTATAAAATTCCTTGGTATTAAAATAGATGAGAAACTCTGTTGGCTTGAATGTATCACTTCACCACTGAAGAAGTTAAGTAGTGCCACCTTTGCAATACAAACACTTTCTCTAACAGCGGATCTAGAATCAATAAAACAAGTGTATTCCTCATATTTTCATTCAGTATTGTCATATGGCATAATTTTTTGAGGAAACTCTTCACAAAGTAAAAAAAGTTTTCATAACACAGAAAAGAGATATTAGGATGCTGTGTAGTGTAAAATCTATAACTTATTGCAGAAAACTTTTTTTAATAAAAAACTCAGTATTCTTACAATCACTTCTCAGTATATATATTCTTTCATGTGCTCTGTCACAGAACATTTTAACCTGTTTACATCTAATTCACAGGTACACAATTTCAATATAAGAAACAGAAATAACTTGCACAAAATACACACATCTCTGTCATTAGTGTAATGAGGAGTTAATTATTCTGGGATACATCTGTATAATAAACTTCACAAGAGTATAAAACAGTTTGCAGGTAATAAAGATATACTTAAAGAAAAACTGAGAAATCATCTTACTGGCAACTCCTTTTACTCCATTCAAGAATTTGAACAAAATAATTCATTCTATTCAATATGACCTTTTGCAAAACTCAGTTGAATAAATTAATGTTTATTTTCTTTATTTGTCTTTGTATCATATGACTATTTTCACTATGTTTATGATTCTTATTGTATGTGTATTAACCATGACTTGTTTCACACCCAGAGGTCCTTCCTCAGCAGGGATCCATGAAACAAGATAAGATTGATAAATAAATAAATAGATAAATATTTGTATTGACATAATGTTTATTCACTGTTGATTTCAACATTATCTCTTTTTTTTTTAATTGTAGCCTCTTATATCTTACATTGGATTTGGCATGGTTTTGGTACTAGTTGATGCTTTTGGTAGGTGGGGCCACACTAAATAGCAGAAGTTAATAGGTTCTTTCAAATTTGAAAGCTAGATCTTAATTGACGCTATCTACTCTCATGGCTGGAGCTCCATGGCATTGTGCCCATCCTGCCTACCCATTGTTACACCACTGTGTACCAAATACAAGATGAAGTGAAAATGAAAAAGAAATGTTAAAGGACTTAGGATATCATTATATTGAGAAGAAAATAACTAAAGATGTATTGACTTTTGTATACAGATTGGAAAGTGGATTGTTACCAAGATAGACTAGTACAAAAGAATAATGATGTACTTGATTGTGAGAAAAGGCAGGCAAATCAGTTCCATTTGACTTATAATAAAAGTAACTTACTTAGTCCACAACCTGAAGGTTGGTTGGATCCTCCAGAAGGAGGCAGACTAAGCCATTGTGTCAGAGGTAGGATGGCCAATTCGTTTCCTCTGGGACCTACAGTTTAACATGGAATCTGAACCATGGAGCATCCTGGGCTGGCATAGCTTATATGATCAAACACAACTTTCAAAATTCCTGCACCTGCCGGGATTCCAACCTGAGACCGGAGCAGTAGTAAAGCTCAAAAAATATGCACGAAGGTTTACCAATGTATAAAATAAAGAAGATGTCAATAAATTATTTTTTTATACAATAAGTAGTTTACGAATATTTTTTTCGCACAGAAACACAGGATTGTTGGTATGCTGTGTGCATTTTGTTCAGGTTGGTTGCAGTGACAGTTTGTCGTACATACAGTGTGTTTTCGTAATATGTTTTGAGACATACTATTACACTAAACAAATAAGTATTTGCTTCAAAAGTGCGGTTCTACTTTTCATTATACTACAAGCATTCAACCTCACTATTCATTGTATTTTATTAGTGAAATTTTCGCTTGGGTCGTCTAGTTTATGTTAATAATATGAGGGCAAAAAAAAAAAAGCCATCATGTATAGAATGGTATTGAAGAACAACAACAAAATCAAGTCATCTCAAATAAGAATATCAGGATAACTTGTTGAAAGTGTGGTGCGAGAAAAAAAAAGTGGGTTGTACAGGGTGTTCCATGCCAGAGTTCGGATTTGAAATTTGAATATTTAGATTGTTAATTGCAATGTCACAGTGGACTGGTGAACCACGCGCATTCAAAGCTGTGGCATACTTTAAAGCCAATGATTTGTGTACGATTGCCGGTCAAAAATTTTGTTCACATTTCAATATTTGTAAATTAAATGACACACCAGGGAAAAATTTTAATAAAAAAAAAGGGTACAGAAGATCCATACAACATGTTCAGCCATTAACAACCCAATTCTAGCTCCCAATTGAACATCAATCACTGAAGAAAACACTGAATGTGTTGAAAACAGCATACAGAAAATCCATGCCAGTCCTTATGCAAGAGAACATCAACTTGAGCTTCCAAAAATGACGATGCATTGAATATTAAGATTAGATATCAAACTTCACCCTTTTAAGATGCAATTGTTGCAGGTTCTTTTTAAACTCAGTGATTACAAGTATTTCTGTGAAAATATGTCGAGCCAATTTGAACTGTAAACTCAATTTGATTCCAGCAACAAAGCACATTTCCATTCAAATGGATGCCTCAACAAGCAAAACTGCTGCTACTGGGCTACATAGCCTGAAAGTAATCATTTGGGCAGCCCTGTCCACCAATGTTATTAATGGAGAGTCTTTCTTCCAAAATTCCTGTGGGGCGACCATGACTGTTCATGGAGATTCTTACTGCTGCATGATAATCAAATATTTTGTGCCTAGACTTGGAGAGCTAAGTCATACAGTTCACACACATGGTTTCAGCAAGATGGCGCCACACTTCACACAGCAGGAGCCACCATGAAAATTTTACGCGAACAATTCCTTGTAAAATTGATTAGTTGATTTAACGACATTGCAAGGCCACCAAGATCACCAAATCTCACCCCCATGGATTTTTTTTTTTAAATGATATGACTGCAACTCAATGGATACATCAGAATTAAGAGAAAATATCGAATCGCTACTCAAAACCTGTAACTCAGAATACCATCGATAGATTCAGCGAGTGTGTCTGCTGAGACACAAAACATTTAGATGGAATACTTTTTAAAATATAAAATCTGCATATATCCTGATTGATTTGATAAGCAATTAATAATTATTTTTAACTTACAACTTCAATTTATTTGATTTACAAATCCAAACTCTGTTACAGGACACCCTCTATATATATTAAAACTAATTGCAATTACAAAAAAACTGATTAATTATAATAGATATTAAACTATTTTAAAAGATATAAGACAGGATAGGGAAAGTGAATTCAACACTTGTCATTAATGAAGGTGGCTGGACATCGATGAACACATATAACACGCGAGTAGATGAGACCCAGGACGTAAAGATTAGATGTGATCGCACCAAAGTCTGCTAAGTCAAAATTTTAAATGGATTTGCTGATATTCCTTTATTACTTTTATAATTGGTTTGATAAAAATGGTTTCAAAAATACTGGTCTTGATAACGCATTATAGGGGTTTCAAAAAGGAGTATTGAGGGTTGGGGTGGCGGGGGGTGGATGCATATAATAAACTGATCAGTGGTGACTCTAGACGTAGTGACACCACCTTCTAATCAATAACTAATAGATTAAAAAATAAATGTTGTGAAAGAGAAATAAATATTTATAAATTGGTATTCTCCACTCTACGATAACTTATGACGACTGGGGAAAATATTGAACATCAGTGAACTGTTTTGCTGTCGTGGAGACAGTTGCCAGGTGTCACAAATCGTGCATGCTCTATAGCGTTTTCGTGGAAATATTCAAGGGACAGGGTCAGCTTTGTTAGTTGTGAATAGAGAAAACTTTGTTCTGTCACGCTGCCCCAGGCAGTGGGCAGACAAGCAGGCTGTGGAGCCTGTGGAGCATTATGGAGTTCGAAAAAGTTAGCAACACTTGTCAGTAGAGCACAGCAGCAGCTACCATTTTTGTAACATACAACTAGATCCACTGGAACAGTGCTTCTCAACGTGTGGTTCATGGACCACTGGTGATGATCCATAGGCAGAATATCATAAATCTGGATACCACATTTGTACTGTATAGGGCTATAAGGCCAACTTTTTAAAAGCTTTGAATATTTCAATGACCAGGCAAAAATGTGAAATTGCCTGGATGAGGATAGAACAGCATTGTTTCTACAATAGTCTATTCATTTCTAGATGGTATCAGAAAGATCGCTGTTCGTCTAGAGATAAAGTAAACGACCATTTTCTAAGGGTTTTAAATACATGGTACTGTTGGTAACATGAGTGGTGAAGTAAACAAAAATAAAAAGTGTACGGTCTAGCGTCTGTTATTTTATTTTGTGCATGTAGGTCTACGCTATAGTGTAGCGTCCAGTCTATAGTAACATTATTATTTATTCCGTTCGGTAAATATTAAGGGTCTGATTAATATATATTTAACTTTTAATAGTTCACTTCCAGTTTCATATCTGCATTTTCATATGAATTCAAAACATGGTTCTAGATTTATTATGTTATAATAGTGCATGTCCCAGATGCTAATAGCAACATAGATAATAAAATTAGGCCCATGTAAGTTAGTGGTCTGCAGTATTATTTTTGATAATTTTCTGCTCCTTGGGTTGAAGAAGTTTTAGAAACGCTGCCCTAAAAGCTTTCTGAATGCGAGGAGGCAATATTGTTTGTTTCTGTTTCTTAGTTCCTTTAAAGGAGAATTACGTAAGTTTATGAATGCACGTCACAGGAAACTATCCTCAAGCGAAATGTGTTCCACTGTCGTGGTCATCAAAGGCAGTGCTGGGTTAAGAAAGTATGGCACTCAAAAATTTTGAGTCCCTGTTTTTAGCAATTATCTGTATTGTACAAAGAAAAGGTTTTGTATATAACTAACTGAATTTAGCATATTTCTCATTCAATTATGATATCTTGAAAATTACTTTTATTTATCAAAAAGTACAATGAAACTAAAAAAATTTAATTTTCAAGCTTTTCATATTACTTTGATTGTTTTATTTTTTATTATTCAATGAAAAATGTTAACTCTCTGGGGGCCTTCAAAAACCGGGGGCTCCAGGTTACAGCCCAGTCTTGTCCATTGCTTATTCCAGCACTACCTGTAGGTCAGCTATTCGTTTTTTTTGCTAATTAGTCAATATTTACAGTTTGGTCAATTTTAAAGCATATATCATCAATTAATTTACAAAATTATTTCTTTAATCTGGCAGTACACAAAGGTAATGAGATTTTCACATGTTGCAAATTTCTATGTTGGGAGATTCTTACTCATATCTGAGCTGTTTTTTTCGGTTACCTTTCACTCTGATAAGGAAGATCCGTAAACAGTCGAAAAATTTCCGAGTTGTCACTACTAGAGTTGGGCAAAGTGACTCACTGTAAACAGCGGTGCTCATTTGATCACTCTATGAAAAGAACTAGTCCTTTTCAACAGTTCACTAGCTCAGTTTAATCAAAAAAGGCAGTTATATCCTGACAATATAGATATAATCGCTTTGCAATAGTTGCATTTCCCTTTCTTGTCCTTCTCGTTCTTTTCGAAATGATACCAAACATCGATGGTAAGTCTGCTCATTTTCTTGACCTGTTACAGACAAGGATAAATATGAAATAAACACACAAATCAATGAAAAAAATATAAAAAAATTTTGGTGTCATGTTTATGTTTAAAAGTTTATATTGGTCATTTAAATACACTTTGATCGTAGTTTAGATTAAAAACTTAACAAAACAAATAGCATAATGTTTATCGGGGAGAGAGAGAAAGCAAAGCGGAGTGGGGCATCAGATTAGAAAGCATTAGCTCCCCACTGGCACTGCTCCACGCTGTGCTGAGCGCTGGAATCGGAGAACGTCTCAAACGAACTAGCTCTGTCCGCGCTGAGCGCCGGAATCGAAGAACATCACAAATGAACTAGCTCTTCACGATCTTTGGGATTTCTTATTTTTTGACAGCAGAGGGGATAAACAATGAATGGTGTGGAACACAGAAAAAACATGGGTCGGGTGAGAGTGGCAAAGCTGAAACCGGCTTATTGTTGGCGCACACTTGATTGAAGTTAAGTTCCATCGAGACTGACATCATTACAGCCTCCAAGAAGAACTAATGTTCAATTTTAGTGAGCGACAGCTCCCTTGCTCTTTCAAAAGAACTATTCTAAAGAACTGGTTCATTGGCGAATGACCCTTCTTTAGTCACTGCCTAAGCGAATCACTTCAGCCGCCACTGGTACAGATAGAAAAAAAAAAAAAGATGAATTCAGATGTGAGGAGAGTAAACATTCTAATAAAGGCTCTGCTTGGTAAAAGCATTATGTCTGTTGTGGAGGTGGTGTGCTCATAGACACCAATGGCAGGTGGGGTTTATACAGGCATGGGCTACACCTAGATTGAAGCAGATATTTTCTGAGGTGTTGGCTAGAGCAGTAAACAAGGCTAATTCCAGTTCTGATGCTTTTTTTTTTTATGGTGGCAAAATTTTGGAAATATAGAAAAATTTCTACAGATCCACGTAAATATGAAAAGCTTACTAGAAGTGTGACCCACACACAGCCTCCCCAGCACATTCTTTTCTCACTTCATCGTTGCCAGAAACTATTTCTGCTTCAATTGGCAAGTATATCACCAGATACAAGCCATCGACATGGGTGTTTGCATGGGTTGTCTCAAACCCCACATATGGTTCGGACTCATAGATGATATTTTTATGATCTGGACACATAGGGAAAACAACCTTTTAAATTTCCTGAGCCATCTTAATACCTTTAACACACTGAAATTCACATGGGCCTACTCCCATACTCAGACCATATTCTTGGATGTAGATTTGTCCCTCTCCAATGGCTACTTCAACTCCTCATTCCACATAAAACCCACCAACCTTCAACAGTACCTCCATTTTGACAGTTGCTATCCATACCATTCCAAACGTTTCCTCACCTTCAGCCTTGGCTTTCAGGGTAGTTGTATATGATCCAACCAAAAGTCCCACATGCAGTATTCAAACAACTTTTCACAAACATTGATATCTTGCAACTAACCACCAGCTTCAGTTAACAAACAGCTTTCACAGGCAGCATTACAACCTACTCAGCCAAACCCCCAAAACAACCACAGTCCAATCCTGATCACAAAATACTACCCAGGTCTCAAATTCATCAACAGAATCCTTTGCCAGGGTCTTGATTTCCTGCAAGCCTGCCCAGAAATGAAATCCAATCTTCTCAAACTTCTCCCTGTTTCTCCCAGAACTTGTTTCAGCGGGCCTCATAGCAACAGCCAACTTCTCGTGCACAAACATAGTCTTTCTCATCCCAACAGACACCCCCAAGCCTCTTTCCCAACAGACCCCGCTCCAAGATGCACAGCATACATCATCCCACACAACTTTCACAAACCCCATAACTGGGGATAGCTTTCCAGTCATAGGACATGCCACCTGCGAAACCTCCCATGTAACATACCAGTTAACGTACAATCACTGTGTGGCTTCATATACAGGTTTGACCACCAATCCACTAGCCATAAGAATGAATAGCCACGGAAAGACAGTATTCGCATGGAACCCAAAGCTTACAGTAGCTCTACGTGCCATCTACCATGCCATGAAAAATTTCAACTCTTGTTTCATAGTCTGTGCTACCAGAGTCCTCCCAAAGAGCAGTAGCTCCTCTGAACTCCAGTCCAAACTGGGCACGAGTCAACCACCTGGTCTCAATTGAAGATAATACCCAGTCATTATTATTACTATTTTTAATTATTTAAATTTTTTCCTGTCCTCTCCTTGCCTCCATTCCCACTACCTAAACTGAACTACAACTAACCAGAGGTGGTGATGAAATTAATAGATTCTTTGGTTTAATTTCTTATTTTTGCTTATTTATACTTAGATTTTACCATATTATTTTGCTCTTTAGCAATACTCTTCCTGTCCTCCGTTGAATTTATTCCCCCCTCCCCCAACCACATTCCTAGCCAACAGTCACTCTGTGACGCAGTCTCATACAACATCCATACTCCGTAATGTTCTGTTGTTGATAAAGGGATAGTACCCTAAAATTCCTACATTATGTGTGTTTTTTTGTTTTTTTTTCAGTTTTATATATTCATGCCCACAACCACCATCTAAGGTAAGTGGTGGTTCATTTCCTTATCCTATCTTGTAATTCCAAATTTTTTTTTTTTTTTCCCATCTGCTCCTTTCACCCGCTGTTACTATTTTGATTATAAGTTTACTAATATTTCAATGCTTGGCTATTCTCCTCATTTAACTATCAAATCCCCTTTCCTCTGCTGGTACTTACCCCTACCATATACTTTGCTGAACATAGTCACCAACTGAGGCATTGGCTGCAGCACCCACCCTCCACCACATTCTACTGCTAATGAAGGGCCAACACCCAAATATTGCAACATTTCTTGTGAATGTGTCAATTTTATGAGTCTACGTTGCCCTTCCACCATCTGATGTAAGCGGTGATTCATTTCCATATTCTGATTTATAATTAAATATAACTATTCTACGTCTTTTGTTTCCTGATAGCACTGTTTCACAAAATATTTTTCTTTTTCTTTTTCTGGAGATATTTGTTTTGATTCTTGAAATCAGTGCACTGGAGTCATATCTGCTTCCAGATCTATTTTGTCAGGAACAGTAATGGAGTTTTTAATTTTTTATAATTTTTGGATTTACTTAAAAATGTTAAACTCTAGTCTTTCAAAAAGTTATTGAATAGATATTTCTAATCATTTGAACTACTAAATACTTCAACCATTGTACACAAAGTTAAAAAAGTTAAAAATATTAGCCAAAAATGTTTATTTTCCTACTATTTCTTCCTTTTATGGTAAATATCTTTGTAGTCCTGAATAATATTCCTGCAATAATCAACCAGCAAGGCAAGCATCCACTTTCCTTTGTACTGCTGTTCTAAGGTCATGATGTCTTTATGGAACCTTTCACAGTGTTCAACAGACATGTCACTGCAGCTTCCGGGAAGTAATCCATACAAGAGTGGAGAAAATGTACCTTCAGCAACATATTGTATAACAACTTTTTGTATTCAATCACATTTACCAAATCTTTATAGTTGTGAGATCTTTGTTTCCCCAGAAAATTATTGCTGACATCCTTGAAACATATCCATTCATGCTCTTTTTCTTCTGCCATCACGGTTTCCTCAAAATTTGGGTGTCTCTGAATTTGTCTAATCTGGGGGCCAACAAATGCATTTCACTTTACCTTTGTTGGTGTAAGACGAGGAAATTTGTTTTGAGGTACATAAATCATCTTCCAGTTTTATCCACGTCCTTAACAAAATGCTTTATTAGGCCTAATTTGATGTGAAGTGGAGGAAGAAGCACAACTTCATCATTTTCTTACACTGGCTATTTATTTCTCCTAGTTTCATTCCTCCTCCTTATAATGAGAATTTCTATCACAACTATCTCACTCATGTATGAAACACCCATAATTGGTGTAGACTTGTTGCATACTCAATATTATGGCAATAATTTTGATGTTCTAGATATCTTCCATTTATGTTCATTGTATTTAATATATGTGAAAATATATTCCAAAATGCCATTTGACTTTTTAGTCATGCTAGCATAGTCAACTGGGATGGAAGAAATTACGTTCCCATTGTGGGGCAGAACTGCCTTTAAACTAATTTTGGATGCATCTTCAAAGAGTCTCCAGTCCTGTGTAATCAGTCTAACACAAACTCAATAATCAATCTTTATCAATGACTTTTACATTACAAAATGTAGCAAAAGTACAGAAAAAGGTACCAAAATTTGCATATTGAAACAAGTGAAATACAGATGTTACTGATTGATTTTTGTAAATTCCCTTCATATAGAAAAAATAAAAAAATCTGGAAAGTTAGAATATATATTTATTCATACAACTAAAAAACTGTGCCTGATAGGAAATTTCAGATTTGAATTCCCCATGCAAAAATTCTATAGAAACACACGTTCCTATATCAGAAAATTTTTCTTTGCAGAACAGTGTAATTGTTTCCCTCTTGCCTTCATCTGTGATGAACGATAGATGTAGTTTATATAGATTGTGACAGTGAAAATGCTGTTGGTCAATGAAAAGAAGGAAGGATAAGGAAAGTGAACCTATCACTTGCCACAGATGGAGACAGTAGAGCCATGACAAATTATATACAAGGGCAAATCGGAAAGTAACGCACAATATTTTTTTTTTCTCCCCTGGTATTGGAGCTGGAATGTTGAAATTTCACGACGATATAGTTTGCACTATAGAGGGTATTTTGTTTTCATGTGCAGCTCTAGTGAGAGAAGCGTGAACTATGAAACAAACATAGCACGCATGCTACTGTCGTCCACGTGTGAAGAGCAGCGAAGTGTAGTTCGATATTTGTCGGCAAAAGGGCATTCACCGAGTGAAATTCACAGGGACATGCGTGGCGTGTTTGGGGATGACTGTCTGGACCATAGCAATGTCTCCAGGTGGTGTGCATTCTTCCAAGAGGGCCACGTGAACCTTAGTGATTCGCCACGCTCCGGGCGGCCAGTAACAGTTTCAACTCTGCAGAATGTCCGCAGCAATCTTGAAGGACCAGCGTGTGCACCTGCAAACCTTATCGCCGATGTTCAATATTTCCTATGGTGCAGTGTACAACATTGTTCATGACACGTTGAAATTCCGTAAAGTTAGTGCTCGCTGTGTGCCTAAGAACCAGACAGACAACCAGAAGGGCCCGTGAATGGTGACAAGCATGGGTCACTTATTATGCCGCAGAAGGGCACGACTTTCTGAAACCAAGCAGGTCTCAATGGAGTGGAAACATGCAGGTTCCCCAGTACGAAAAAAATACGAAGTGACTCAATTGGCTGAGAAAGTGCTTGTGACAGTGTTCTGGGACATGTTTGGCATATTATTGGTGGACTTTGCTGAACATGGAACCACTGTGAATGCTGCAGCCTACATGAAAATGTTGGTTAAGTTGTGTTGTGCCCTTCATGTCAAACGCTGCAACATTAATGCTAATTGTGTCAAACTTCTTCATGACAAGGCACGTCCCCATGTTGCTGCTCCTGTTCGTGAGAAACTCGCCACTTTTGGGTGGGAGGTGCTCCAACATGCACAATACAGTCCGGACCTGGCACCGTCTGACTTTCTTCTGTTTGGTCCCATGAAGAAATTCCTGGACGGCCAACATTTTGCAACAGATGCAAAAGTGAAACCAGCAGTCTGCAGATGGCTACACTCCCTACAAATGGACTTCTACACACAGGACATGTTGAAACTGGTACCACAAGGGGAGAAATGTGTTGAGAAAATTGGTGACTAAGTAGAAAAGTAAGTCAAAGATGTAAGTAAATTTGTGATTTGTTTGGTTGTGGTACATATTAAACTTTTTGGGAAAAAAATTATTGTGCGTTACTTTCTGATCTGCCCTTGTATATCACAACACTTACCATATTTTGGTATAAACATTAGTCATGACTAAAGGAGGTCATATGGCAAGGGAATCAGATGAGTGCACACCATATGATATAAATGCCAGTCTTGTGGTGAGTTTTGGTGTGTACACATTTGATTCCCTTGTGATATGTCCTTCCTTAATCATGCTTAAGGTTTGTACTGAAATTAGTCACTACTCGCAACTTTGTTCCAGTGGAGTGTTAAAATACAGAGACTGATTACGTCACGGTTGACATATCACAGTTGACACGCCACAAATGAAAGACAGAGAGAGAAAAAAAAAAAAACAAAAATAACTAATACAATGCCACTCGTACTCAGATGTCACAACAAACATTTTTAAATAACTAAATCTAACCAGTAGTTTTCACATGAACTGAATTGTACAGAAAATGGATACTAATTTGTGACACTTTTAAATTTCTCGCATTTTGACTTCAAATTGCAAGCACCACATTTTACCACTGAAAATATGTGTTGTACATAATTTGAAAACCCATCAAAACCCGACAATGAAATGCATTCAACAAAAAAAAGATACTATTTTGTGAGAATTTCTGTCTTAAATTTCTCAGCTTTTCAACTTTACATCAAAATACCATTTTTTGCCACCTGGACCATGTACATTATTTGAAACCCTTTAAAACTCAAAGTGGCAGTATTTCTGTGAATACTGTTCTTCCCAACAGACAGAATTGTTGTCAACAAACTGCGAGTTCTTCTGGCTTGTTTATGGCTTAAGATTTGAAGAAAACCAAATAACACCCAGTTACTGTTATTTCATAATTTAAAGCTCTTAAAGCTTACAGGAAAACTATAAAAATCTTTCTGGAATCCATAGTTTTTGTAAATGAGTGATTTTTAACAAATTTGTTTCTTCGATAGAGGTTTTTTTTTGACAAAGAAAACATATAAATCATTTGACTAAGAATAAATACTTCATTAAAAAACTTCCTTTAAGACAATTTCAATAACAAAAAATACTGATCTTTATTCAGAATTATTTTTTTAAAGATTTTAAAAAAGTTTTTAGTAAATAATTCAATTTAAAAACAACCTGTGTTCAGAAACCTCAGCACACCAGAATAACTCACACTGGATGGATTATTTAGTAAGGAGGGTTAACAAGAGTGATGGTTGGACAATTAAATGTTAAAATAAACAACACCGTGTTGGAAACATGCCAGTGTGGCTCAGTGCACACTGGAGCGGGTAGGTACAATGAAACCAGGTTCGAGTCCTGGTCCTCGCATACCAACTGCCATAATTGAAGTTTTTTCGTGGTTTCCTGCAATCATCTAGGTGAATGATGGGGCGGTCCCAAATTTCACCTCATAAACTACACATTACACAAACAAAAAATACACTTATAATACAGAACACAAAGAAGTTACACATTTCACAGACAGATGGCAATACAGATTTTCCTCCTAGAAGCTAAAAATTCGGTTTGAATTTGGGCAGAACTCCTCCTACTCTCATAATTCACACTGGACACGTGTACAACAGGGGGCAGGTACACGTGGGGAGGGGGGTGAATGAGTTGAAACCACATCCAAAGTAGCTGTGAGGTGTAGAGGCCTTAATAAAATAACATCAAACACTAAGGCTGTGAAGCTGTTAATGGAGCAATAACAGTGGTAGCGACTGGCTCTTGCAGCAATTAGGTGGTCAGGGTTTCAGGAATAAATGTCATACCTGTGAAAATTGATTACAACAGTTAATAAATAGATTGTGAGAGCAATATGCATTGGTGATGTGGTAGAAGAGGTAGGCTGTGATTCAAGTGGCAAGTCTGATGATCAGAAAAGATTTGCTTGAGGTAGGGTTGAATGTTGAATGCATGTTTTGAAATGGGGCACTAAACGGCAAGTAGCAACAGGAAGTTTTATTTGAATTATGGTGTTGGTTTTTATCGACTAGTCATAAAAGTTTGTTGGTCTGGTAATATATGCACAGGAGGCAGTGGATATGTTGGGATGTAGACGTATTTCAGGAAAGAAATATAGAAAAAGTTATTATTTTCCTTTGATTTTTAAAGCTCATCAACGGAGAGGCATTTGAACTGGAACAGGAAAGAATTCGTTCATAGCCTTTTGAAAGATCCATCCGGCATTCACCTGGAATGATTTCAGGAAACCATGTAAAACTGAAATATGGATGGCCAGGCAGGGACATGAACCTTTGTCCTCCTGAAAGCCACACCCAAGTGTTACTGCTCATTCTGGTGATTTTAGGTGGTCGAGATGGTAATTAAGGCATGTAGTGTAGGATGTGGTACAGGAAATTTGTCTGTTTAGATGCACAGTCGTGGAAGTAGAGGAACTTGGGAGGGTTTTACTAAAATTGGAAGTGGTGGCAGCTATGTAAGTGAAGGTATTATTAGAGATCTATGCATTTTATGTGAACAGAGGCATCAATGTAATGGTATGGTAGAAGGACCAAGTAAAGTTTAGGGAGTAGTCATTATAGAGGGATTTGAAGAGATGGCGAAGATGGTTTCTGCTGTCTGTGGGCTCACAAGCAGGACTATTTTCATCCACAACTGAGGCCACTAACTCTCCCTATGCCAGACATTAGACCACCAATAATTCAGAATTCTCGTATTCTTCACCACATGAATTTTCAATCGGAGAATGGCTCCCCAATTTTCATGCATTATTTATTTTATTGTGGTTATTACTTTATTCTGTGGCTCTCCCTCTCCAGCCCAACATCGGATTTCCTTTCATCTGCCTATTATTATTTAAATTCAACCGATTCTTTAACAGGCCCTGGCTGAGAATGTCTGCCTCAGGCTTGCCATATAATACTGTTTCCTATAATTAAGAGGTCCTCAAAATACTGTCTTGTACCTCCAGCCTTCAGCTCCACTGATAGATTTATTTTCTCTACCACTATCAAATTCGTACTGTATTTTAACATGATCAGTTGTGACATATATGGTACATACTGTCTGCCCCCCCCCCTCCCCCCACCTGTTCCTATCACCCTTTAATCAGTATCAGTATTATTTTAATTTGGTTAGAATTTAAATTACCCATTTTGGTTTTCAAAGATTGTTGCATTCAGTATTAATAGTGAGGAATCATTAATATGCTTGGGGAACTCATTGTTGTTAGCAGCATGTGGATTTTGCGTTGGCGGGCGAGAATGCGCTCGCTAACTCATTGAAACACACAGTCAGCAGAGTATGCAGGAAGTGATGAGATTAAGTGGGCTTGAAGGAAACTAAGGCAGGATGTCTTGGCTTGTGTGAATTGGTAGAGAGAATTGTATCAGTTTAATATTTAACTTCAAGAATTTTCAAGTAATAGAAAAAGATGGTTGTAAAGATTTTCATGTTTGATTACTTCAAGAGACAGAATAAATTTAATTTCATGGATCTGTGTGTTGACAGTAATAGCACCTCTCACTGGAATTGAAGCATATTAAGAGTAGAAAGGATAAAGTTTACAAGAGTGGAGGATAAGGAATGTAACATATTGTTCATATGCTCAAGACATACAAGGCCATCTGTCCAGACAGCATCAATAATCGTAGTAATTGGCTACCATGCAGAGGATTTATTGATAGTTACTGGAGGCGGTACATCCACCTTACAATCACTCTGGAAAATCAATCTTCACAACAAAATCAGATCACCATTAACATACAAAATTCAAGCACAAGGATCAAGAAAGAAGTAGAAGCCAGGATCACCACCATACAAGACAGAAAAAGATGCAGGATCCTCACCATACAAGCAGATACTGGCTAAAATTCTGAGAAGGATTTAATGGCCGATAAATGGAGAAGAAGTGACACTCACCACTGTACAAGAATCTAATGGCAATATGGAGTCGATCGCTATTCTGTGTGTGTTGTGTCTTTATAAAGTTCAGCAGAGATTAAATTAAAGTGTTTCAAAAGTATTAAAGTCTAAAATCAGTGAAAGGCACTTCAAAAATCAAAAGATTAACACAAAAAATTGCATGTAATAATCTTTTGTAAGAGTGTGAGTGTTTGATTGTTGAAAGAGTGGTTTTACGTTTAAAAGCAACATGATCGAGAATTTTGAAATTAATTGGGATGTAGATACATTAAAGCAAAATTTGTAGAATATTTCATATAGTGCAGATGTAAAAAACATGTGGATTTAAGTGGGCTAAAATTTGTGTTTTGAGGGAAAGGTTGAGTTAAGGAGTAGATGGGCAAAAAGGTTAATCTAATCTAATATTAGACTAGCAAAATCTTATGAGAAAAGGCTAATACTATTTACAAGTATAATTCAAATGGAAATGATATAGTAGCTAAACTTACTGGAAAATTGGATAGTTTAAAAAAAGAGTTGTTCATATTGTAAAACCCGATATTGAAAAATTATTCAAATATATGGGTGACAGTTATGACACTACTACAAGCAAATTTCAAGAAGTTAAAAGAGTGGTTTGATATAAAAGGTCGGCAGACAGCAAAATTAAAATTATGTAAAATTATATTGGCAGTAGATGAGGTAACTGAAAGAGCGGCTAACAATTTAATTGATAATGGCAGTTTGGTACAAAAAGATGGGAGTATTGGTAGTTTGGAATTAAAGCTGACGAAGTTAAGGTCTGTGATAGTAATGAATTTGTATCAAGTTTTGAAAATAGTAAAGATCCATGTGTAATTGTTGGTTGTAATGAAAAGAGTGTGAATGTTGTTGCTGAAAATGACAATTGTCAAACTGCAGAAGTTAGTACTGATAATAATAAGGTACACAAAAATAATGATGATGACTAGAGACCAGATTATATGCAAAAAAAAGCTCAAAATATGCATGCAAATATGCATGAAAAGTGTTAAAATATGCAAGATTATATTACATAAAAATAGTAATTTTTAGATTTTTTATTTCAAAATCAGCATGCAATTAATAAGTAGTTGTATAACATATTTATAAATTCTATAATTAACAATTAATTAACTTTTGTAAATGTAAACTACCAGCTACTGTTCCAAATATTTAACAGTAAGATTGTTTTTCTTCGATCTCTCAAAATATTTTTAAAACTGAAAATGGACGGTTCCACATTCAGTGATGTAACTGGGCAGTATTTGAATTTGGTTGCTGTGTTAGCAGTCATTGTTTCTGGAAAAAGTTCACCCTTCCTATTAATAAAACTATCAATTTGAAACAAAGGTTCAAAATATTTTCAAACTTCATTTCAATTTTACTCAAGAATAACTCTGGCAATGCGGAGTTCATTTTATTCATTAACTGAGTAGATTCAGTCAACACCAAACCTCGAGTTTAAAATAGTACAGATTCAACCCACGTTGCCCATAGAGTTACCACTTGTTCTGCAAGTAAAGGCACATATGGCATTTTTTTTAATAGCATTATTACGAGAAGGTGCCTTAAGAAACACTTTCTTTGTAAATGATTTACATTCCCAAACGTGGATCGTACTTCAGCGAGTCGTCGTACTCAGTGAGAAAAACAAGTCTCAAGAGTAAAATTAGGATAAAATACTTTGAGGGCTATGGCTGCATTGACGATATAGCGAGTGGCATCTGGGAGAAATTTAAACACTCTTTCATCTGCGGAAGATCCAGGAAATACTTTTTTAAAACCATCATTCACAAATCTGACGATCGTAGAGTGATCTGCCTTTTCAAGTTCTTTGAAAGCCACCAAAAAGGAAGAAAAAGGTTGTAGTTTTAATGTACCAACAGTTAAATTTGCAATGCAATGACCATAACTGTCAGCAGTTTCATCAGCTGAAATCCAAGTAATTCTATTCATGAGTTCATTGCGAATTTCTATAAGAACATGTAGGTAAATTTTTGGGCATGTAAGTTTTACGAAATGTTGATTCATGTGTTTCATTTTGATTCAAGCTTTATTTTTGCAGAAAAACTTTGAAGCCAGGATTTGTAAGCTTGTGAAGAGGAATATTACTTGCAAACAATGCTTCACATAGAGCTATAATTAAGTAATCTTTTGGTTTGCCTTTGCCTATGATTCTTGTGTTTTATTTTGATTAAAGCTTTATTTTTGCAGAAAAACTTTGAAGCTAGGATTTGTAAGCTTGTGAAGAGGAATATTACTTGCAAACAATGCTTTACATAGATCTATGCTTAAGTAATCTTTTGGTTTGCCTTTGCTGCTACTGCTACTTGCCACTGTTAAAAAGTTGCCGTGGGTCTTTCTTTTGCAAGACTTGTCTTGCCATGCTGGACTATTAGAAACATTTTTGAACACAAAATATTTTTCTCAGAAATCCGATAACAGAAAACATTTCTGTCATATGTAAATGTTCCAGGGTAGTCACTATCCAAGAAAAGACCACTTTCTTCGGGAGGCGTGGTATATATTATACATTGTACAAATAAATAAAAATTAAACATGAAATGAGCCCACGAACAATAGTATGCGTAATTTGTCTGATAGGAAGAGTGCTGCAGAAGACGAGCGCCAAGCAGAATGGCCTCATCCATCTTTATCTCCTGTGAAATGGTTTTATTTGGCCGCGTAATAATATTACTTATCAAAACAATAGACGCACGACTACTAAGATCAGTGCTGCGAGTAGATTTTGCCGGCTACAACGTAAGATTTTATTTATTAACTACGTACACTACCTAAAAATATTGTAAATATAGCAAAACAATGCATCATCACTACGTTTTAGGTAAAATATGCAATAACTGGTGAAAATGCGCTTAATATGCAAATGCATACGCAAACATGCAGTTGCATATAATCCTGTCTCTAATGATGACAATATTAAGGAGGGCCATGATAAGAATAAAATTAATTGTAGTGCTGACAGCATTGAAGTAAACCAGGATGATGAAGATAAAAATGATGATGTCAATGAAAAAGGTATTGGTAATGATGTGGATTCAAGTATGGACGTAGTAATTAATGAAAATAAGTCTCAAATGGACAATACTGAAGTCATTGATAGTAATGGTAATTATAACAAAGTGGTTGAGCACGTAGCTAAATGTAAATTATTAATGAGGGCAATGACAATAATAATGAAACTTGTATGGAGCAAAGTATCACAATACTAACTGATAATGAAAATAATTCTCAAACTGAAAATGTGATTGTAAATGAAGTAATGAGAAGGTTATTGGGCCAGTAGCTCTATGTAATAATGATAATGTAGAAATATCTCATGATGACATAATGTGAAACAATTTTGACAAACTTACAGATGTAAGTAATAGAAATGCTGATAACATATTAGCTAATATTGAACATGACAAAACTAATTCTCTAATGTGTAATGAAATCATAAAACATTGTGGTAACTGATGTACTAATACATGCTGAAAAAAAAAAGCATTTTTGTAACTAATATTGTGATAAATAATGAATGTGGTGTTGAGAGCAATGATTTAATACTTTCAGAGGGAAATAATGATGTTAAAAGCAGGGAACTTACTGTAGTAAGTAGTATAGGTAGTCACGACAAAAAAAAGTCGATAGGTTATTGTGGAGTATAATACACTCCTGGAAATTGAAATAAGAACACATTGACGCCGGTGTGTAAGACCCACCATACTTGCTCTGGACACTACGAGAGGGCTGTAAAAGCAATGATCAAACACACGGCACAGCGGACACACCAGGAACAGCATTGTTGGCCGTCGAAGGGCGCTAGCTGCGCAGTGGTTGGGCACCGCCGCAGTCAGTGTCAGCCAGTTTGCCGTGGCATACGGAGCTCCATCTCAGTCTTTAACACTGGTAGCATGCCGCGACAGTGTGTACGTGAACCGTATGTGCAGTTGACGGACTTTGAGCGAGGGCGTATAGTGGGCATGCGGGAGGCCGGGTGGACGTACCGCCGAATTGCTCAACATGTGGGGCGCGAGGTCTCCACAGTACATCGATGTTGTCGCCAGTGGTCGGCAGAAGGTGCACGTGCCCGTCGACCTGGGTCCGGATAGCAGCGCCGTGCAGGTGAGTGCCACAATCAGGACTGCATACGACCGAGGCACACAAGGCCAACACCCGGCATCTTGGTGTGGGGAGCGATCTCCTACACTGGCCGTACACCTCTGGTGATCGTCGAGGGGACACTGAACAGTGCGCACGGTACATTCAAACCATCATCGAACCCATCGTTTTACCATTCCTAGACCGGCAAGGGAACATGCTGTTCCAACAGGACAATGCACGTCCACATGTATCCCGTGCCACCCAACGTGCTCTAGAAGGTGTAAGTCAACTACCCTGGCCAGCGAGATCTCCGGATCTGTCCCCCATTGAGCATGTTTGGGACTGGATGAAACGTCGTCTCACGCGGTCTGCACGTCCAGCACGAACGCTGGTCCAGCTGAGGCGCCAGGTGGAAATGGCTTGGCATGCCGTTCCACAGGACTACATCCAGCACCTCTACGATCGTCTCCATGGGAGAATTGCAGCCTGCATTGCTGCGAAAGGAGGATATACACGGTACTAGTGCCGACATTGTGCATGCTCTGTTGCCTGTGTATGTGCCTATGGTTCTGTCTGTGTGATCATGTGTTGTATCTGACCCCAGGAATGTGTATATAAAGTTTCCCATTCCTGGGACAATGAATTCACGGTGTTCTTATTTCAATTTCCAGGAGTGTATGTGTAACGAAGGTATCAATGGTAAAACCCGCGATATTTATATGGGAAGTTGTATTAATGATGAAATA
The DNA here is from genome assembly GCA_031002005.1 of Vandiemenella viatica. Lineage (NCBI taxonomy): Eukaryota > Metazoa > Arthropoda > Insecta > Orthoptera > Morabidae > Vandiemenella > Vandiemenella viatica. The sequence goes on along the minus strand of CM061920.1, from coordinate 227,344,567 downwards.
GTTGTAGAAACAAGTAGTCAAAGTGAGGATGATGATGATGATGATGAGGTATCTAATGGATTTTACAATAATGGTAAATAACTGAATATGGCTTAGATAACCGATAATGAAAATGATACGAACAAGTAGAGTAATGACTTAAATCCCTATGTTGTAATTTGTAATCCTGATAGTGAATTTTTGTACCCTAAAGTTGGTACACCTGTGTTACCTCCTAGCAACAAACTGGTTGAAGGAGAGGAAGTTGTTTCAATTGAAGTAATATCTAACCAAACAGTTGTGAATAATTTGCAAAATGATGACTTCGGTAAAGTAAATGAATCTATTCATACCGACAATAATATGTGTGGTTGTAAAGACATTTAGAATTTATTATATGTTAGTGTAAATTACATCAGGATTGAATATGACAGTTGATCGATGATAGTAGATCAGCTGTACCTAGCTGCCTCTAGCTGAGTGCCAGGGCATATGTGGTACGAACAATACATTGGTCGAAGCAAAAGTTGTACAGTGGCTCACAAACAACTAATTGATATAAATGTAAGAACACTGTTTTGTACATCAAGGAATTATTAGAAGTGAAAGATTTGGAACTTTATGTACTAACCTAAACAAAAATTTTAAATACAAAAAAAGTAAACATGTAGTTTTAGGGTAATTGTAAATGTTACCAGACCCTAATACACACAAGATGCTTACACCCAAATAGAAACAAACTGTAAATATGTGATTTTTCTGTATGAGTAATTGATTTTTTGGTACTATTGTATAATTTCTTCTGATGAAGATTTTTGGTTTCTGCGATTCTTGAAGGTCCACTACAGTATATTCCATGTTGTATCGATTTTTGTTCATTCCCATTTGTATGATTTTTTTTGATGGTTGACAACTATGTATGTTCCATCCTGTATTGAATTTGGTTATGATGATGGTTATTTTGTATTTTATATTGATTTTAGGATGATATTTGTTCTGATTTCGAGGGCTTGTCTACTTTGTACTTTATGTTCAATTGGTGATGATATTTGTTCTGATATAGAGAAATTTGAGTGATTTTGCAGAATGTGTTGATTTGTTCAGGATACTTGTTTTGAATTTGAGTTTTTTTTTGTGCATTGCGTGATATGCTGATTTTGTAAAATGTGCTGTGATTTTAATGTGTGTGTTAAGGAGAGGACTAAGATTATCCGCCATGCATGAAAGCTAGATGAACGGAGACAGGATCATCTTCGCCAATTCTGTATCAATTTTTCCCGCTATTACCTCAGTTTTCCACAAGTGAAAAAGTTTGAGAATTTAATTGTGGTGGGGAGGGAGGGGGGAAGTGACAAATATGCCACATACTGTCAGCCCTCCCTTCCCCTCTCCGGATTGTAATTTGGTTATATTTAAATTAACTTTTTCGGCTCTTAAAGATTGCTACCTTCAGTGTTAATAATGATGGATTGTTAATTTGCTTGGGGAACCCATTGTTGTTAGCAACATGTGGGATTCTGGGAATTTCCCATTGGCGGCCGAGAATGCGCTCGATAGCTAATCGAAATACAAAGTCAGTAGAATATGGGGGAAGTGGCAAGATGAAGTAGGCTTGTAGGGAGCTAAGACTGGATGCCGTGGCCGGTGTGAATGGGCAGAATGAGAATTGTAGCAGTTTAATGTTTAACTTCAAGAATTTTCAAGTAATAGAAAAAGGCGGTTGTAAAGATTTTCATGTTTGATTACTTCAAGAGAGAGAATAAATTTAATTTTGAGGATCTATGTGTTGGTAAGTAATAGCATGTCTCACTGGAACTGAAGTTTATTAAGAGTAATAAATACAAAGTTGTTTGGAAAGGTGGAGGAGAAGGAAAGTAACAGACCGCTCATTTGCTTGAGGCAGATCTGTCCAAATAGCATCAGTAATTTTATACAATGTAAGTGGTAATATGATTACAGAAAAAAAGCTTTTTTTTTTTTTTTTTTTTAAAAAAATGTTTATAGTACTAAAACTGTTCAGAAGCCATGAGCTTACTTACCACCATCCGAAGTCTACTTCCTCCAATTTATGGCACTGCCCTAAGAATTTCATTCCAGATGGAGTCAAAGTAGTTGCTTTCCAGAAGTCAACAGATACAAGTTCCTTATTATATGTTCCCAATGTTTCTGCTATTTTGTCCATATCTAGTACATGCACACATGATCCTGTAATATTTTTGAAATCTTCAATAAAAAATTAAATTAAAAATCAAAGGTTTAGTTTAAAGTAAGATTAGCAACAAAGTTATTTAAATAGAAATATGTTAAACGCAAGCAATGTTTCTTGAAAGTCAATATTTACAACCATACTATGGCACATCAGCTGAAACACATAAAGAAACAGTAACTATGCATAAATCTTTACAAATAGGTTTCATGGTGTACCACTGAAACTGATGAAGTGTGCTTGTGTCGATCAATACTGGGAAAATATAACTACAACTAGAAGCGAGGGTTGCTATTCTGATTACTGGGTTAACCTCATGTAATCATTATTCCACCATCATTAATTATAAACAATCACTAGAAAATTGTCAATAGAGGAATTTGGCAGAAATAATTACATATAAATAATTCTCACTCCTCCCATTTCACGATATCTGTAATAATAATTTTTAATGTGCCTTTCCCAGCCTAGTGTTAAAGTATCAAGTTGGTGCAAAGTCTGTCTCTATTACTACTGAACCACGAATGGTAGGCCTATTGTTTAAAGGCGACAAAACCATGGTATGGTGTTTAACATGAACAAAGCAAGTTTTGCAAAAGTTGAAAGTTAGGGACTTATAGAGTTTCTAGTCCTGAATATTACAGTCCATGTAAGATATCTAAGCACATACTGGTCTGAGTTTTTCGTGATCCTGATGTTTTCATCTGTACGTTGAAAGCTTCCTTCTTTGCACAATCTTTCAATAGAAGCGAGCGTCCATAAACTAAGAGGCTCAATAAAGGGGGTCGGGGGCAAGGGGTTGGCTGGGAGGCTACGCTGAGCTACGTGGGGGGGGGGGAGGGGGGGAGGGGGGGAGTCCGAGCCAGGCCAGGTAGTTTTCCATTCATATCATTTTCACTGTTAAAATGAGGTACAGAACACACAACAGCATGTGAATATTTATTTCCGTCATTTAATTATCTCAGTATGTAATTTACAATAGTATTGTAGAAATTATCAGTGAAATGCACAGAGGTTAAATTATTCTTTGCATTGCTTGTAATTTCTCTGGTTTATGTTGTTGATGTATGCTGTATTGCGCATTGGCGTGTCAACGTGTAATAAAGAATTGCTGTTCGCAATAACGCGTTCTTTGCAGTTTGTTTTAGTGCACTGCTGCTCTACGCAATTAACTGCTAATATTTAAGTGATAATAACATTGGTTAAGGGTACAGTTACAGCACAATTTCATTGCACAATCATTAAGTTGTAGTGTCGATTCGAAAAAGTTGGCTAAGGATTTTTGGCATGAAGATTACGACATATAGAAGTTGTTCAAATCAATTCAACATGTCTGATCACCAGCATACGGCAATAACCAAATTATGCATCATGGAGTTGCCAAATGAAAATGGTGATGGAAATTGATTTATGGACAGTTGCTGAACCAGGTGAAGAAGAACCAACTGCCAACGCAGATACAACTGTAAAACATAATTACGCATCGAGACAAAACAAAGTTTATGCAAGGATCGCACTTCATGTGTGCAATGAATGGCAGATGTATATTCAGCACTTAACGAACGCTAAGGAAGTATGGAACGAGCTGGAACGGTTGTACGCACTGTGAGACAGCAAATTTTGCAGCAGCAAATTGTGCAACTCTGGCGGAAATTGTATTAATTGAAACTGAGTGATTATAATTCAATGCAATTACATTTGGGACAGATAAACAGAACTGTTACAGATATTGCCAGTGTTGGCAACACCATAGAAGATGCAGATTTAGCTATGACGATTTTGTACGGCCTTTCCGAGGAATGGGAGTCTGTTGTAACAGCTTTGTGTAACCTACCAGAAAGCGAGTATACAGGTGCTACAGTGAAAAGGCGTCTTCTTGCCAAAGCTTCAAGAGGACAAGAAAACGAAGGCATAAAACAGTTTGCATTATTCGTGAAGAAAGTGAACACGAAAATTATGGACGTTAAATCTAATTGCAAAGATTTCAAGCCTAACAATGAAGATGGAAAACACTATAAGAAAGGAATACGAAAAGACAAAATTGGCAAAGGCAAGTGTTTTATCTGTAAAGAAGACGGTCATTTTGGAAATGGATGTGCCAATAAATCAAGTAGCAAACGTTCATCTAGTGCATTGACAATGAGTGTTTCATGTGGATCAGTGGATTAAATAGCGATGTTTGGGCCATAGACTCAGGTGCTACTCATCACATGTCTCCAGAGGAAAGGTATTTTTCTTGGATTAGTAAAAATGCGACTGCTGAAAATGTTGTGACAGCAAATGGCACGACGATACCTACAATTGGAAAAGGTACTGTAAATGCAATGATTATAGGTAATAATTCTGCAAATAGTGACATACAAATTAAAAACACTATTTTAGTGCCTGGAATTAGCCACGGAATTTTGTTTGTTAAACAGTTACTGAAAATAACAAGAAAGTTGTTTTTAATAAAAATGGATGTTGCATTTACGATGACAGAAGAAATTTACTATTGAAAGTGGAGAATATGGGTTGCTTGTATGTGGTGAGAACAGAACCTAATTTAAAGAAGAGTGTAGTAAGCTCACTAAACTATGAAAATTGAAAGTTAAAAACATTATATCTGTGGCATTAAAGACTAACGCATGTTGGCAAGAATCAGATTATAAAAATGGTCAAAACGCAGGCTGTAAATGGTTTAAATTATGAGTTGACGACTCCTACACCATGTAATGACTGTTTAGAGGAAAAGCGACACAAATGTCATTTGTGACACATCCATCAAGCACCTGGAAAAGTGATGGAATAATTTTGAATCTCATGAGACCAATAGATGTGTTCTTAGCATAGTGGATGATGATAGCAGATATGCTTTCATCAGACTTCTTAAAACAAAAGGAAGTGTACTGACTGAGTTTAAAGCATGAAAGATTCAGGTTGAAAAAATGGACTTGAATTTTTTTCAAAGAATTGGGATACGTTCTGTGAGAGTAATGGCATTGTTCATGAAAAGATTCAACAGAACTCTGATGGATTTAGTGAGAAGTGAAATCAGCAATAGTAGGTTGTCTAAGGCAGCTTGGGCAGAACTGATATATACTGCTGCATACATCAGGAACAGAGTCACAAACAGTCATAATGAATTTTAAACTCCATATGAATTATGGGTTGGCAGGAAGCCAAGTGTAATAGGCAATAGGATGTGAAGTGTTTGTGCATATACCTAAACAGAAACGCCACTCAAAACTCTCAGTACGAGCCAAGAAAGGAATTTTGATTGGATACGCAAATATGGACGTAGGTATAGAATTTGGACGCCAAATACTCAACAAGTCATGGAGTCACGTGACTGCGTATTCAAATAGATCACAAGTGATGAAGCAAAATACATTAATAAACCCGAAAATTCTAGCTTCAAACAATTGGATAGAGAAGAAACTATCACTTTTAACTGGAGTGATGGAATTTCAGGCAGCAATTCTGAAGAAAACGTAATGATCAATTCTGAAGGAAATCTGTCAAGTGAGGAAGAAGACTTCAAAGGATTTTCAGACACACAAAGTGAAGAAGAAGAAACTCCAGACAAAAGTGAACAGAGTGAAGGACAATCAACTGTTCAAGTAAAGAAGAAAGGATGAGCGAAGGAAAGTACTAAAAAACATAATCCAAACCCAACAAAAGCAATACAGTATGATCCTTCGAGAAAGGTGTTCTATAAAATCAAAGAATGATGATAACATAGAACCACAATCTCATACGGTCCATACTAATAATATAGTGGAAACATCTTCATTCAACGAGGCTATTAATTCTGCTGAATCAGCTCAACGGTTGGGAGCAATGAATGAAGAGATAGAATCATTGAAGAAGCACACCACCTGGTCATTGGTTACACAACCTCCAAATGCACATGTAATTAAATGTAATTAAATGCAAATTGTAACTTAACAAAAAAAAAGAAAAAAAAAAGAATACCATATTTTGTTCCTTGTGTATGGATAAAAATTGATAATATTTATTCTTAGAAAAAATTAAAACAGTGTATGTTACTATGGAAATAAATACTCAAGAGAATGTGGCTAATTCCGTAGAAGCATAGATCAGTTGCTTGAAATTATCATTACCGAAATGAACTTTGCATCTTTGCATCTTTGAGATTACCCAGTTTCAACATAGTTCCTAGAGGATTACAATAATATACAATAAACTAAAACTGTTTGAAACAAAAGGGCTGAATTATTTAATAGTTATAAACAGTTCACAAATCATCAGTTATAAGTCGGACCGAATCACAATGGTTACACGATAAAATGGGTGTTTAAAAGGAAGACAGTAGGAGAAACAGAATGTTTCAGGGCGCGCTTGGTTATAAAGGGTTTCTCCCAAAAGAAGGAGCGCATTATGAAGAAGTGTATGCGTCTGTATCAGGTTTCGATACTCTAAGATTACTTGTAGCTATTGCTGTTGAGAAAAAGTGGTTCATGGACCATTATGATGTTAAATCTGCTTATCTTCACAGTGATTTAAAGGAAACAACTTTATTTTGTTAGTTGATCCGATTTCATTTCCACATGTTTTCACCAAATACTAATATTCTCCAGATAAGAAATTTTGATTTTTTTCTCTTCCTGGTGTCTTTCCCATACTCTATACTCCTCTCCATTCCATGATAACTCTGAGCAATTATGTGCTATCCTAGCCGTTTGTTATCATCCTTCTTATCTGCTTGCCCATCAGTTCTACACATTTTCATAGCTATCGTCACGTTTCATTTGTGCTAATTATCACATTCAGAACTATAAACAATTCATAAAGATTAAAGGGTACCTCCAAGTTGTCACTCCCACTATATCTTCCTCCAAACCTCCAACAATCCACACACCTTACTATACACTTGCTTCTCAAAATCTATAAGCCTAGTACTCCCAGATGCCCCATAAGTTATGAATCCCCTACAAAAATACATTTTCACTTAGGCAGACCAATATCACCAGCCCATTGTTAGTAAACTTATCTCCCACTGCAAGCCAGTTCCTTCACAGTCTGGAACAAATATCTTTACATCAAGGCAATCAAGATGATCTGGGCAAATGAGGAACAATCTTCTGAGCTTCTCAATTTCACTCTGAGAATTTTTTTTTGCTGTCATCAGTCTTTCGACTGGTTTGATGCAATCCTCCATCCCTTCCTATCCTGCGCTAACCTCTTCATTTCTACATACCCCTTACAGCCCACGTCCTCAATTATCTGCTTCATATATTCTAATCTCTGTCTTCCTCTACAATTCTTACCTTCAACTGTTCCCTCCACTAACAAATTAACCAATCCTGCATGTCCTAAAATATGACCTACCAGCCTGTTTCTTCTTTCTGTAAGCTTCTTCCACAAACTTCTTTTCTCACTCATCATTTCCAAAACTCGTTCATATCTTACTTTGTCTGTCCACTTAACTTTCAGAATTCTTCTGTAGCACCACATTTCAAATGCTTCAATTTTCTTTCTTTCCGGTATTCCTAAAGTCCATGTTTCACTACCATAAAGTGCTGTGCTCCACACAAAGAGTTTTAAAAAGTTTCTTCTGATTCATAGATCAATATTTGAAACTAATAGGTTTCTCTTTTTCATAAAGGCTCTTTTTGCTAGTGCTATTCTGCTTTTAACATCATTCCTGCTTCGGCCATCGGTTGTAATTTTACTTCCCAAGTAACAGAATTCTCTTACTTCTCCTATTGCATCCGATCCTATTTTTATATTTAATCCACTAGTATTGGTATCATTTCTGCTACATTTCATCACTTTTGTCTTGCTTCGATTTATATTCAGTCCAAAATCTTCCTTCAGTATTTTGTTCATGCCATTCAGTAACTTCTCAATATCCTCAGCCCTCTCTGCTAACAAGACAATTTCGTCAGCAAATCGGAGCATACTGATTTTTTCTCCCTGAAAACTTATGCCACATGGAAATTTTTCTTTGACTTTCTTCATTGCTTCTTCTACATACAAGTTGAATATTAACGGGATAGACTACAACCTTGTCTCACACCCTTTTTAACTGATGCATGTCTCTCGCGATTCTCTACTTTTATTATAGCCACTTGATTCTTATATAGTTTATAGAGTATTCTTCTATCTCGATACTTTAGACCTGACTTCTTTAAAATTTTGAACATCTTGTCCCACCTAACATTATCAAAAGCTTTTTCTAAATCAACAAATGCCATAAAAGTATCTTTGTTTTTCTTGATCCGCCCTTCAAGTATTAATCTTAGAGACAGAATTGCTTCCCTTGTACAGCCATTTTTCCTAAACCCAAACTGATCTTTACCTACTATCTCTTCTACTACCCTTTCCATCCTTCTGTATATTATTCTGGTCAATAATTTTGAAGTATGTGTTGTTAGACTAATGGTGCAACAATTCTCACATTTGTCGGCTTGTGCTTTCTTTGTAAGTGTGAAGATGATATTTTTATTAAAATCATTTGGAATTTCTCCTGTTTCATAACTTTTTGATATCATCTTTCGATTCCTTCCTCTCCTAGGGATTTAAGAAGCTCTGCTGGGATCTCATCAATTCCAACTGCCTTATTTGCTTTCAAGTCATTCAGAGCTTTATTAAATTCTGTCCTCAAAACAGGATCTCCTAAGTCATCAATGTCGATATCGCCTTCCTTTTCCATTACACTATTGTTCAAGTCGTCCCCAACATACAGTTTCTCAATGTATTCTTTCCATCGGTTAGCTCTATCTTCTGAGCTTAAAAGAGGTTTCCCATTGGCAGCTTTAATGTTCATCCCTCTTTTCATAATTTCCCCAAAATTTTGTTTGATCTTTCTATATGCAACATCTACTTTACCTACGACCATTTCCTTTTCTACTTCTTCACATTTTTCTTGTAGCCATTTTTCTTTTGCTATTTTGCATTTCCTATTTATTTGATTTCTAAATTGCCTGTACTGCTCTCTTCCTGTTTCATCCTGAGCATTTTTGTACCTTCTCCTCTGATCCATCAGCTTCAAAATTTCTTCTTTGATCCAAGGTTTTCGGGTGGCTTGTTCCTTAAAGCCTAATGTTTCTTTACCAGCTTTCATTATTTCGGTCTTTAATGCATTCCATTCGTCTTCGGTTGAACTCCTTTCAAAGTTACTTTCTTAAACCTAAGTCTACCATTTCTGCAAATTTTTCTCTTGTGCTGGATTGTTACAGTTTATTCACTTCCAGTCTGTTCTGTTTATACTGCTTCCTTATTCGCTTAAATTTCAGCCGGCACTTCATTATTATCAAATTATGGTCAGAGTCTATGTCTGCTCCGGGGTATGCTTTACAGTCTAGAACTTGATTCCTTAATCGCTGTTTAACCATGATATAATCTAGCTGATATCTGCCTGTATCCCCAGGGCGTTTCCAGGTATATATTCTTCTTGCATGGTTCTTAAACAGTGTGTTTGCCACTACTAGCTTATATATTTCACAAAATTCTAGCAACCTGCTTCCTCGCTCATTTCTTTCTCCTAGACCAAAACTTCCTACAGTATTCTCCTCTTTTCCTTCTCCCACTATTGCATTCCAATCACCCATGATTATTAGATTTTCCTCCCCCTTCACATATTGGATTAATTCTTCAATTTCAGGGTACATTTTTTCTATTTCTTCGTCATCTTCCTGTGATGTTGACATATACACTTGTACTAATGTGGTTGGGATGGGCTTAGTTTCTAACCTCATCAAAATAATCCTGTCACTAAACTGTTCATAATAACTCACCCTTTTCCCTACTTTCTTGTTCATTACAAATCCTACACCAGTGACTCCATTGACAGCTTGTGTGCTAATTATCCTGTGTTCCCCCGACCAGAAATCCTGTGTGTCCTTCCATGTAATCTCACTAATCCCAACAACATCTAACTTAAGTTGTTCCATCTCCCTTTTTAATTTTTCTAACCTACCTGCCCTATTCAGACTTCTAACATTCCACGCTCCAACTCGTAGAATGTTTCTATCCATTCTGATGACTCCTCCTTGAGCAGTACCCACCCGGAGATCCGATTGGGGGACTATTTTACCTCTGGAATATTTTACCCAAGAAGAAGCCATCATGATATATGTAATTTGAGAGGATTACATGTCCTCGGGATACCCTTTGGGTTTTTAATGCAGTGGTTTCCCGTTGCCTTCTGCATCCCCATGCCGTTGATCATTTCCGATTCATCCGCCTTTAGGGGCAGTTTCTAACCCCAAGAGCAAGAGGGTGCCCCGAACCACTCCCCCCTTTCGGAGGCCGTTGGCAAGCAGTGGGTCAGTGGGCGACTCCTTATACCGGGAATCTTTCAGTCGCGAGAGCCTCGTCAAACAGGGTGCACCATGTGAAGTAGAGGTTGACATTTGGTTGGAAAAGGCTAGTATAGCCTCTCCCTAACCCTTACACCCCACTCTGAGAATAATGTGGTCGTATTCCCATATCCACACTACATTGCTGGATGTGGGTTAATTTATCTCAAATGGCTACATTTGCTCCTTAGTTCAAATAAAAACTAATAACCTTAATTGTATTTTCATTTTCACAGCTGCCATCAGTATCACACCAACACCTTCTCCTTGATAATGGTGTTCCAACAACATCTCCCAAGCCATGATATCCCACAATTTTCTACCATATTTGGTACAAAAACAACTACCTTGTGCCACATCATAAGCAACACATTCTAGCAACTCCTAAAGTCTTCCAAGATCAACCACAGTATTGTCCTACTGTTCTGGTCACCCAGTAGATTCCCAGGCGTTTAATCCATCAAACAAATTCTGCAGCATTACTATGATTTCATCCAAGCTGAAATGAGATATCTCCTTCCCAAAAGCCTCCCTGTACCTCCCAGAAATTGCTATAGTAGATTCCCCAGACCTCAGCCCAACCTTTAGTCTATAAATATTGTTATCCTTGTCCCACCAAACAGTTCCACGAATCCTTCCCATTCAACAGAACACAGTGCAAGATTTATACCATGAACTCATCATCTATGCCAACCCTGTCACCACTGCATGCTTTCTTGGCATAGGTCATGCAGTTATATACCAGTTAAGTTGAGCCACTGTATGGCTACCTACATAAATCTGATCACAAAATTGTCATAGATAATATCAAAGGAAGTTTTAATTTAATTTCCTCTGCCATCATCCAGAGAAGCTGTATGATTGCTTTTCCAAAGATAGTTGAATAAACAAAAGAAGTTTCTTTCTTGTTGTGCCGGTAATTCACACTGGTTTATTAGTTTATGGACCAGCTTTATGATCCAGCATTGTTTTCTTTGATATCATAGAGAACATTGAATGGAAAAGTCATGAAGATATAAACAAATAGTTACACACTTGAAGAAGTGGCCCTTTTTTTGCTTCAGGCCTTACTCCTTGTCGATTATAAGGTCATAAGAGGTGGGAATGGAGTGAAGGGCAAGGAATGGAAAAGAATTCAGCCATTATCTTTTGAAGGAACCATCCTGTCATTTGCCTGGAGTGATTTGGTGAAAAATGCAAAACCCAAATCTGGATGGCCGGACGGGGATTTGAACCCGTATGCTCCTGAATGCGTGCCCACAGTGTTACTGCATGCTTGCCATGCTCACTTTTACGGCAGAAATTATGTTAGCATTAGAAGATTAGGCTTAATAAAATAAGAAGGAGGCGAAAGAACCTTACTTTGTAATAAAATATTATATACGGTAAACAATGAAATAATAGGCACTGAGTAGTGAATAAGAATTCCAAATTAGGATAGGGAAATGAACCACCAATTACGTTAGATGGTGGTTGTGAGGAATCAAAACAGAAAAAAACACACACTTGATGTAGAAATTTTTGGGTTCTAGCCCTTAGTCAACAACAGAACATTATGGGGGGAGGGGTAATTTCAAACAGTGGACATGGAGAGGCATGGTGATTTAAAGATAATACTCAAGCACTGCTAAATATCAAAACCAATTTCTGGTGAGTGAAAAGACCAAAATAATATGATAAAATAAATAAATAAAAAATTAAACCAAAGAATCTACGAAGTTCAACAGCACCTCTGGTTAGTGACGGCTCAATTTAGGTAGAGGGGATTGAGGCAAGGAGAGGATGGGAAAAATGGATAAAATAATAATAATAATAAAGCTAGGGTACTATCTTAAAATTAGACCAGGTGATTGACTTGTGCCCAGTAAGTACTGGTAGACAAGTTCTCGCCTTTTGAGCACAGAAAAGCTGCTGCTATTTGGGAGGACTCTCCTAGCACAGACTGTGAAAGAGTTGAAATTATTCATGTCATAGAAGTTGGTATATATGGCTACTGTGTGCTTTGGGTTCCATGTGAATACTGTCTTTCCATGGCTATTAATTATTATGGCTAGTGGACTGGTGGTCAAACCTATAAATGAAGCCATGCAGTGACTGCACCTTAACTGGTATATAGCATGGGAGGTTTTGCAGGTGGTTATGTCCTAGGAATGGATAGCTTTCCCCAGTGACAGGGTTGGTGAAAGTGGTGGTGGGATGGTGTATGTTGTGCATGTTGCAGCGGGATCTGTTGCATGGGAAAGAGACTTTGAGCTGTCTGTTGGGACGACGAAGACTAGGTTTGTGCGCTAGGTGTTGGCCGAGGTCAGAAGGCCTGCTAAATCACTTTGCTGGAGGCTGGCTGTGCCTCTCTGTTTTGTCGAAGAAGATATACGAGTCCAAAAATAACAACACTCTGTTTGTGCACTGGTTTTTCAGTGTGACCACAGCAATCCTCATCCTTGGTAATGGGTGGTTGTTCTATCCAAATGTTTCATAATAAAGGGTGACACTAGCTATTCCTAAAAATGACCAATTATTGGGAAAACCTCTTTCTCATGTACAGCCAGGAATCCTTTTCTACTTGAGGTGTTACTAAAAACATTCTCCCCATCTCTATTATTACTGTTTTATAATTGATAAAATAGAACAAACAATCCCCGCTGCATTTTTTTTTTTTTTTCATTTGCTGAACATCAGTTTGGGAGGGAGTAGCTTAAATCCCCAAAATTCAATTTCACATAATAGATTTTGATATAGGTTAACTTTGCAGTTTATAAACCAATTTGAATGCAGTAAAGACCTTTAGTAGTTGCTAAACGCCGAATATAAACTTTGAATAATAATAAACAAACTGTTAATCAACTGAAAATTAAATAATCAGTAATAATACTACCTTGGACTTAAAGAATTTCTACTCTGGAAGCATTTTGCCATTTTTAGATCAATTAACGAGCAAGAAAGTAACTCAATAGTAAATAAACCAAATAAATCAATTTTCTGTAGTGATATTAACACCTTTTACTAACCTTTGATATGATAATCCATAATAATCCAGTTCAGTGCACAAGTAATTTCCAATATTTGGCATTTCACTGTTTTAACACACTTTCGAACCAAATAAAGTAATTTTAATGAAGTAATCAGGCAATTAAAACATAAATTCACTAGAATTTCGTAGTTTCTGAACGTTTAAATAACTTAAATCAATTTGTTTATACTTCGTCAGATGCACTTCACTTATAATAATTTTTATCTCAAAATCCTAGAGAACATTCGGAATAAAAAGTAGATTTCCGGGGAGACCTAAAAATCTAATATAACATATAATTATTTCAAGTAATTCCAGTCAATAGAACCGATGTTATAGAGATCTTAAAATTCAGCTTTCATCACGACCATGAGGTCAACTTAGAAATATCTTCCAGCCGATCTAAAGTAGATACAGGGATGAGACAACTTTCAGAATATGTATTTTTATTCAGAGAATCTCATGGTAATTTTAGATTTGCGATAAAACTAATAGAAATAAAGTTATAAAATTAAAACTGAAATCACACTTTAGTTACGTCGTAGTTAAACTTTCACTGAACCAATCTTAATAAAAGTTACACCAATAAAATCAGGAATTTTTGTAGAACACAGTGACAGTAATAACATTTATGTAAATTATGGCGTTAATAAAATGACGAAATGTAGAAGTTTCCAGAACAATAGTAGTTACCCAGAGTAGAGAAATAGTTCACTCCTACGCTTACAACTTTTAAACCAGTTGCTTAAAGTTAATCACTAAATATTCATTATTTCACAATTAAATATGTCAAAACACTGCAACACTTAAAGTTTTGGATAACTGTTTAGTTACTGAGATATTTCAGGCCTAGATCGCCTAGGCGTTAGTAGAAACTTGTATTTTGGCTCTGACGTCAGCGAGGGTATAAATTGGGAAGCCATTTTGACTCAGGGTCTTTTCCGGGTTTGCAGTCGTGATAACAAGATGATTTAAGCGTGTGTGCGTTGGTAGGTTGGCAACTCCGACTTATGTTGGTAGCTCAGTTTTTTCAGTTGGCACTACCGGGTTCGGCCATCATGATTGGGGGCGTGGCATGTATGTTGATATGAACTTGTAAACATTTCAAAGAGGGGGTCGGTCGGCAGTTTCTCTTCACAATCTGCAAACTTGTGGAACGAGTGTTCGATATGCCTTCTCGACTGTAAATGCACTTTGAACTTTTGACTTTGAACAATAAAACTTTGGATTTTTCTAACAGTGCTTCAGTTGTTAGCATAAAACCCTTTTCTTAATTTGTGGGTAACAAATTTCGTGGCGACCTAGGCATTTAGTTGAGTAATCCTGGCTACATGGTCAAATCAAATCAAAATTATTTAGCAGATGTACTGAGAATTGTGAGCTATCAAGTGTTTAAGTTAAGGCACTTAGGCGATACTATAACCCCAGTATCGGCCTTAGTCCTTACATATCGCTATTCAACATTCTAATTAATGGCTGTGTTGATGGTTTACAGTAAGAGTTTAGGTTGTTTGCACATGACATAATGATATATAACAGGATTAAAATGGAAGAAGACTGTACAGCTGGATTATCTAACTGGGTAGATAAAAATAGAATGAAGAAAAATGCTAAGAATAGTCACATTATTAGGTACATGGATAAAAAAAGTACTAAAGGTTGTTTATGATTATAGGGTGGGGACAGAAGTGCTTGCTGAAGGCTTGAAGTGTAAAATATGTTTAACATTCTGGCCTCATAATCGGGAGGACGTGGGTTTGAATCTCCGTCTGAGCATCCCGATTTGGGTTTTCCATGGTTTCTCCAAATCACTCCAGGCAATTTGCAGGATGCTTCCTCTAAAAGGCCATGGCCAAATTCCTTCCCATTCCTTGCCCCTTATTCTTTTCTACCTCTAATGACCTTGACAGCACCAAAGTGTAAAGCCGTAATTTTTTTTTTTTAAATGTAAAAGTGTCATAATACCATAACAGTAAACTCAACAGGGCAGGACCCCTTGCACAGTTGGTAGGAAATGTTAAAAAATCCTACATTTACTGGAGAGGGGATTGAGAAGATATACCAGGGAAGTGATGGAAAAGGGGTTACAAAACTTTGGTCTGACCATTTCTTGATAATAGTGTTGTAGTTTCGAACCCACATTTTGGGTATTAAATACAGGAGTTGGAGAATGTGCAATGGAAAGCAGCTAGATTTTGCCACAGATAAACGGTGTTGTCTCTCATGTATTTTCTCGCCTTTCTATTTTTATGTTGGTAATTCTCACATCAGACTATTAATCTGTGGTCTATTTCATTAAACGAAATAAACACTTATTTATTGACTTTCAATGTTTATACATTCTCTATAAGCTCATTTTTCCTTTTATATCCGATACCAATCATTCTTCGATGAATGATTCGCTATTATAGACTTCTTATCCAAACTGATTACAGGCAAGGCCTTACGAGAATAACTCTTCAAATTGATTACCAACTTTGTTTTATTTGACCTTGAATTAATTATTTCAAAAGGTTGAATATTAAGTGACGTTGGAATCACCTGCATATAGTTCTTTTCTGTGCTCCTTGATGATTAAAATACAAAGATAAGCCCTGCTATAACAATGCGGCTCTATTTATAACCTCTATGGGTATGATGTCAGGGCACCACATGACTTTATAGCTGGCCAATCACACACTAAGTCACTGGTCCTGAATGGGGCTTGGAGGGATATTGATCAAAGATGTAGGAATAGTGCATGGAAAGGAAAAGATGGCTATGGGCGAGGCTGTCACTTGATTTTATGCATAAGGAAGTGGCAAAATTTTCTTTTGTGGTTAAAGATGTCAGGAATTGGAATACATTACCAAGGGAAGTGATGAATAATTTACCCAAAAAAGTGAAGGAATTTAGAATTAAAATTCATAAATGGCAAAAGTAGATGGTAAGGGGGAAATTTAACACTTAAAGTGTATAAGATAATAAAAAAATTAGAAAGGGGTAATTAAATGATCAGGGGAATTGCCACCAGAGCATGTGCTCCATCACAATTCAATTCAATTCAATTCTGTACCTTATTTTAACTGCGAGGAATGAAATGAATTTAAAACCTATGTAGCTTGGCTCTGACAACCCCATGTAGTCCAGCATAGCTTTTTTCCACAATCCCTCCCCCTTGACCAAGCCACATAGTTTATGAACACTACCTTATCTGTGTAAACAAAGTGAAAATTATAGAAATCAATGTCCAATGCTGGCAAAATCAATTAATCTAAGAAATAAAATATTTTTAGTGTTTTTTATTATATATATACTAGCTGACAAGTTTGGTAAACAAAATCGGTACATCAACTTTAGTGCAAGTTATCTCTAGACAGTAAATGAACACTGGTTAAAAAATGTATCATATTTATCAAAAGTAACAAGTTTCAAACAGAAAAATTCAGTAGTGTCATGTGCTGCAAGGATAAGGAGTCAAGATTTCCCTTCACACATATAGGAGAAAGAACTGCAGAAAAAATTGCATATCATACATGCTGATGTGTGCAGCCTAATAGAACATAAATCTATTGGTGGAGTCTGATATTTCTTATTGATGGTAAATTTATTTATTTTTTGAAAGTTAAAAGTGAAGTATGTAGCAGGTTTAAATAATTTAAAGCTTTCATGGAAAACTAAAAGAATAAGAAAATTAAAATAATTCACACTGATAATGGCTATGAATTTTGTAGCAATGAGTTTACAGATTTTCTGAAGAAGGAAGGTATTGTTCATCAGAAAAGTGTCTGTACATCACAGAACAAAATAGTATGTGTGAGTGCCAAAATCAATCAATAGTTCAGAAAGCAAAATGCGTGTTACTAAAAAAAAAAACACACACACATAAATTGACGCAAGAACTGAAAACAAGACACCGTATGAGTTATGATATGGCAATAAACCTAATTTGGTCCGTTTGTCAACCCTTCCAAGACAAGTGTTGTAGTTAACGTACAGAAACTTATAAATACTTAAAGGCCAAGATTTCCATCGCTCTTTTTCGAATTTGACAAGTATATATATTATGCCCTTAATTTAAGTTCAAATTATGACATGCATAATGGACAAGTCATCAGATTTTTTATCCTAAATAAACGATCTATGATACCGAGAGAAACCATTCTGTTTCATAAAGTGAAGTGAATATACACTGAAAAGTGTAGACTTGGCTCAGAGGAAGATCTCATAACTTTTTGTCACTGCACAAACACGAGACTTGGCCTATTTTTACAAGAATTGTTTTTGTGGGATAACGTTTTCTAGTTCAGGCTGTTTATTACAAACACTTCTGCAGTTAACTACTAGAACCTTTAATGTTCAAGATTCTTTTAAGCTACCCCTAATACGCGGAGTTAAATTTATTTGTGCTGTCCGTAAGTGAATTTCCTGTTCAGGGTCATACTCCCTCAGCCCCCCCCCCCCCCCCATGCACTCTATGCGGCCCCTTCAACCCATGTAGCCGATTCACGTGTGTAATGCACACCTGACCTATCCAAGGGACTCAAACCTAGGGCGAAGATTGAGGAATCTGCAGCCATGACTATCACAGAAATGCCGTGCTCTCTGGTTCAGGGCCATGTTGAGGTCCACAGTCAGTTCTATCAACAATGCTGCAGACAATTAGCTCAGCCGAAATCTTACGGCCAATGGCCACAGTGTTCACCCTTTCTGCAAGTCGCCCTAAGGAAGAGAGAATAACCTCTAACCCTAGACGGCAAGCATCATTGTTGCCGACATGAGCCTCAATCCGCAGCTGGCTACACCCTATTCGTTCAATGGCATCTGGGACGGCCTGTTCCACATCTTGGATCAGACCCCCCCCCCAATACACAATGAATGGATACCAGATTTCATCCCCGACCTATTCGCCATTTCCCTAAGGTGCTCAATAAACCACCTAACGTTAGAGCTGCCGGCCACCAGAATCCACTTCTACAGTTGCCCAGACTTAGTGGGTTGGGGGGCTGCCAACTCACAGGATGATGATTGCAGGACTGAATCAGTTCCAGACAATACGTCGAACCAGTTGGACAGTGGTACAAGCTCGCCTTCCTGGGAATCAGGCTTGTATAACTGCCTCCGCATGCCACCATCTAGAGAAACTGTACGATTGTTTTTCCAAAGATTGTTGAAATTCTTTCTTGCTGTGAGTTTTATAATAAACTAGCATTTGCCCGCTGCTTCACGCGCGCGTGCCTTGGCAGGTGTAGAAATTATTTACCGATTTTATTCTCTTATCAGACATTAACGTGGAAAGGCATGAACTGTTAATGTATTCTGAATAGTTTCGTTTTGTTTCGGTTAATACGTTAGGTTCGGTTTTCATACTGATGTCAGAGAGTTGTTTTATTCATATTTTAACATGATGCAATTGATTCAATAGTAGAAAAGGTTCCTGAAAAATTAACAGTAGTAATTCGTGGTTGTAATTATTGTGCGAAGTATAAACATTTATTGTTTAGAAAGGCTTTCACGGTTCAAACGACGTTCTTTCTTCTGTGCGCTTTCAGAAGCTATGGATTTAGCGTATAGAACCCGGTTATAGGTCAATCGCTTTTCTCGGTGCAGGTTACTTTCATTTGCTCTAGCTATTTCATCTAGTTCTCTTGACGTTCTCTATTATTTCTGAAAGCAATATTTAACTCAGCTAAAACATAATATTTTTAAATGCTGATATGGAGGATTCCACGTTAACCGTGGTACCGAAAATTTAAATGGATATATAACAGTTGTAACGTTAAGAAAGCTGATATTATAATCATTATGTGTAATTTTTTTTGGCGATTTTATGTGTAAACTTTGCCTGGGATTATATAGCTAGGTATAAGCTTTGTTAAGGATGTATCTGTGGATTTAATGAAAAATATTCTTTCCATGATACTTAACTAAAAAAAGTTTATTTTTAAATGTGGATACCGAGGATTGCAACATAACCGCGGTGCCATAAATTTATGTAAATATAGCAGTAATCTACGACTTAATCCTCTTGGAAGTGTGCTGAAATATAAAAATTCGTTACCAATAATCACAGCATCTCAATTTTTCTGATTTATTTATTTTTTGTTGTTTGGATATTGGTTTTATTTTATGTTGATACACCATCAATTATTCCTGCTTTAAAATAGAAATTTACGTGAATTGGAGCTACTCTTGATTTCAAATCGTCGTATCATTACTGTCATTATTTCAGTCAGATATAATTAATCCAAAAATGTCGAGATGTGATACAGTACAGTTTATGTAGTAACGTGCATGTAACTGAAACAATTATTTCTGAGTGGCAACATTATCGCAAGTTGTGAATCGCTTGAAATGCAACCTGACAGCTGATATGATGCTTTGTTATAGGCCTAAGAGACGATGCCTGCAGCTTTATAATCTACGCGGTGTAGCATTAGGATATGAAACATTTTTAATTTAAGTTTCTTTCAATATAGCCGTATTTTCTATGTAATTATTTCAGTCGCATGTAAGTACCTGGCGAAACAACCGCATGGACCAGATGACAATTGACTCGTTTTGTTTAGCATCAGGCATAACGGGTTTAGTTTTAAAATTTTCGCGGTGTAGAATAGAATTTTAGGATGCCTAGTTATATTTGAAATAAAAATTTGTTACCAATAATCACAGCATCTCAATTTTTTTCTGATTTATTTATTTTTTGCTGTTTGGATATTGGTTTTTATTTTATGTTGATACACCATCAATTATTCCTGCTTTAAAATAGAAATTTACGTGAATTGGAGTTAATCTTGGTTTCAAACCGTCGTATCATTATTGTCATTATTTCAGTCAGATATAATTAATTCAAAAATGTCAAAATGGATCACGGTACAGTATATGTACTAATGTGCATGTAACTCAAGCAATTATTTCTGAGTGGCAAAATTATCGCAAGTTGTAAATCGATTGAAATGCAACCTGGACAGTGATGACAGCTGATATGCTTTGTTATAGGCCAAAGGAACGATTCTTTTAGCTTTATAATTTACGCGGTGTAGCATTAGGATCTGAAAAAAAATTTATTTGAGTTTCTTTCAATATATCCGTATTTTCTATGTAATTATTTGAGTCGCATGTACCTGAATTTTCGGATGCCTAGTTATATTTGCACGTTATAGCCACGAGACATATTAATCGAATAAAGTACTTCCAAATATGTGCCATTCCGCACAAGTCATTATGAAAGAAGTATGTTTTATTACTTGCTGATATTTATAATAGCTGTTTTTCAGACATCGCTCTTCGAGAAAAAACTGAATTTCGTATTAAGTATTGGCTTATTGTGGCTGTATTGTACAGAATTCACGTAGCAATTTTGTTCCAGAGACAAACTGTATAACAGTCTACCAGAGACAATACGTCTTCAATATTTGTAATACAAATTTTTCGTAATTCAACAGACCTGTTACGATTCAAGTAAATGCTGATTATACTTGATTCACGTATTCTTTTTATTTTGAAGTACTGCGGTCCAAAAAAATGAATCGCAGAAGTAAAAAAAAAAAAAAAAAAAAAAAAAAAAAAAAAAAAAAAAAAGAAAAAAAAAGGGAAATCCTAAATTTTGTCAGGTCTCTTTATGAAAGGAGTGACCGTCTGAATGTGTATAATTATCTGTGGTCTACAGTTTCACATTTCTGAAGTTTTTTACTGACTTTCTTCTTCCCATGGTACATATTAGTCGTTAGCTACTTCTGCAGATGTTGATCAGCAACATTAGCTTTAAAAATTTGGAAACACCATGCAAATTGATGCGGTAGTTTTTGCGTTATTAGAGATCAAGCCTCACTACAAACGCAGCTTGCTTACAGATTTATAATAGTATAGACTAGCTGACCTGACAGATGTTGTCCTGTCCAAATTTCAATAAATTTGTTTATGATCGTTTTGCGAATTTGTGAAAATCCATTAAAAATGTGTAAAGAAAGTAAAAATGAGATAAAAAAAATATATTTCTGAATGATTATTGTATTTATTAATGATAAGGTTCATGGATATTCAGTTTGAGAAGGAGTATATTCAGAAGTATGCTAATGAGAAATTTTACATTTGAGGTTATTTCTATTAGTGGTACACCACTGAAATGCTGGAAATATGTGATGCGCCTGGAATGTGATCGACTTGGAACCATGTGGTTTTGTTCCAAAATTTAAGTCACAATTCAATTAAGCCATAATTTCGTCCTAAACGATCAATTTGCATTGGTATAAAAAACTGTGGACATAACACAGTTCTTCGAAATGTTTCACATTGGAGTTTCATTCATTTACGTATTCAACAGCAACTTGAAAGCTGAGTGAGCTGTTTGACTGTCTTCCAACAAAATAGCTGCAATTCCTGATGAAGCAAATGCAAGTGCAACTTCATTCTACGAGCTAATCTCTGACAAAAATCAATAAGATCAAAAAAGTTTTTCCAGTTCCACCGGGAGTGTCCAAGAAGAAAATCCATCTAATTCCATCATTCAAAACATCCATGAGAGTGTTGTACACATATTTTTGTTTCCCAATCAACAGTGGAACATTTGTTTGAACTGATTTTCACAGTGCATCACAACATATTGTTTTTCACGTTTCAACTCTTAATTAAATGTGTTGCACATCGCATGATTGGGCGCACCATGCCTAATCAAGGTAATACCTTGTTCGATATCATCAAGCACATGTCATCATTTAATATAAATGAAATAGATATAAAATAACTATATTTGTTGGACATATCGTGAAACAAAACAAAAATAAAAGCAAGTAATTTAATTTTAATTTAGGCTGGAATGCATTTTTTCCCTTCAGATTTTTATCCAAATCTACCAGTTTCTCCCCCTCCCCCCCCCATTAGAAAACATTCAATTCAGTTATTTTCATCCCTGGAGAATAAGGAACAAAACAAAAAAAGAATTTGAATACTCAGTTATGGTCTTGAGTTCAGCCAAAAATCTCATAGGTAAGAAAAAAAAACTTAAATTTTTTATTATGTTTTCCTTGACAACTTTTTCAAGTTTTCTTTCTCTAAAAAGTTTATTCACATTATTACAAACTTTTGTTTAAAAAAAATAATCAAATTGGTCCCTAGAAAAAAGCACTTTCAGTTTTTCCCCAATTTTCCAGGCAACTTTTCCAATCTTTCTTAATCTTAAAGTCTTATTCAGACTATTACAAACATTTTAAAAAATAGCGAAATCAGTCCATAGAACAAGCACTTTCAGTTTTGCTGAATTTTCCAATTTACTGGGCAACTTTTCTAATTTTTCTTTTTTTAAGAACCTTATTCGGACTACTACAAACATTTTATTACTATTTTTGAATTAGTGCAATCCAGCTGCTCTCAAGTGATGCGGTTACGAACAAACAACATTTAATTTTTATTTGTATATACAACTGTCAACAAGAATCAATGGCCACAGACAAAACTTTTTCACTCAGAATGCAGACTAGCCAGTAACTGCTTAAGCTACCTCTCATTAGACCAATAATTTCAATTCCTACCTCACCACAACAGCAGTCCATCTGAAATCAGAAGGTGGGAACTAGGTTACAAATATAAACTGGGCAACAGGTAACCACTGGCTTTCAACTTAAGATAATACCCACTGATGCCTTTAAGTTTTCCTTCTTTCCTTTCTCAATAGACTTCTTCAGTTTACATCCCCTACCATCTCTATTAAACACAAACCAAAACTTTCTGAATTACTGTTATATATGTATACTAGCAATGCCCACAACTTCATCACACGAGAGTTGTGCTGTTAAATCATGAATAAACTATCAACGAAATATTGGCTGGATAAATAAAAGCAGAGGAGCATTTGGGTGGGATTTTTTTCTTGACTCTTTTCATCTCCTTCTCAATTTATACTGTGTGTAATGCTTTTGTAATGTTTGAGGGCATGATTTGTTTCTACCTCTCTTTGAAAGTACCACTAATTGGGAATGATTATGCACAGGCACATTTTATTATTGATCACATGGCTTCTCTGCAAGCAATATTTGGCAAACAGATTGCATTGTTTGTCTGTATATAAATTGTGATGTAAACTCCCTAACAGAAACGCAAAGTCGAATGCATCACTTGTGGTAGGCATATCAACTATGAGAGATCTCCGCCATGTAAAACTCATCATGCATAAGTAAACCGCATCATCACTGACGAACCACTGGAGCTACTGAAGCTATGTTTACACCATATGTTATTGAGGTGACGAGTAAGGTTTTTGGTTATGCAATGTAATCTTCTTGGATGTCCAGATAGTTAGTTGTGTAGAAACAACGTTTTAACAGCTGGTTGTTCTGTATCCACCAGTTGTCAAGTAGCAACACTTTTATATCATCAGCCTCCTCGATGACACTTCTTAAACACCACTGGATGCCGACCCTACTGTAAAACTTTTGAAGAAGATGATGGATCTTGTTAAAAAGGCCGGACTATCGACCTGCACAGCGAGACCGTAGAGACTACAGTGGTCTGCCAAACTATTACGTTCAACACAAGAAAAAATATGATATTTTCTGTTTTTTTAACTGAACTTATTTATTGTACATTTCATTTGTTGTGTTAATATTTTACATAATAGTTTATGAATATAGAAACAAAAACAGTTTGTTAATTCAGCAATTTTCTTTACACAGCATAAATAATTTTGTAAAACCGCCTTTAGCTCCAATTAATGCATGGATCCTTCTTGTCATACTTGAAATGCACTTTCTCGTTAGGTCTTCGAAGTATGGGGAATTTCAAGCCTCACTTACTTTTTATGAAAGCATATTCTCATTGGTAATCATTCCTCCTTTAGTGATTTCTTTCCTCAAAGCCTCCTATCACCTTTTCTATCGGATTCATATCTGGATAGTTCCAAGGCCAGTCCAAGACATTTATTTTTCGACTCTTTAATACGGCTGTTACTAATTTTGCCTTGTTGCATGGTGCCAAAAGATAAATTCCTTGTTTGGAAACCATTTTGTTTCCTTAGGAGGAGTTCATTCCTTAAAACCAACTCATACTGGTCCCTCCTCATCATCCCATTAACGACAAAGGTCCCCTGCTACTGATCACAGACCATATCATGAAGGCCTGAGCATGTTCATTGAATTTCTCATTGAGGCAGTGATGAACAAATGCAGTTTTATTCAGAAGGACTTAGAAGCAAACTTGTAAAATACAGTGTCACGGTAAAAAAAAAAAAAGTAACTAGAAATTCTACTTGGTAACATCAGAGCACTTGAAACTCTGTAGAAAGTTTTATAAAACTTATTCCAATCTTCCTCTGCCCATTGAAGTCAACAAAATTTCAATCCAATTTCCTTGAAACATTCCCCAATAGTTCTTTTTGATAATGCAATCCCGCATTTTCAAGCATTTCAGTTACCACCTTTGCAGGTTTTTGACAGGATAATTCATTTTTATTCTGTCAGTTCGGGGTGAAGTTAAGCATTTACATCTATATCGTCCTTTGCAGTATGACTCTACAGACATGTTTTTTTTTTTTTTTTTTTTTCTGATATCTCTTACTGATGACTGAAGCACCCACAATTGATGCAATTTGATGTTGACTGAAATGATTAGTTGCTTAATAACGTAGAAACCCCAGCTTTCTTAGTGGGGCTTATGTCAGCTACTTTCTCCATCTCAATTTTTAGTTTAGAATCTGTATAAGGATTATAATACTATGTTTAATCTATTATCGAACATTTCGTATTATTGCTGAATAATACAGAATTCTTATTTTATGATATATTGGTTTAACTAACCTTGTAACTGAATAAATATGCTGTAATAATGGCAAATTATCCAGGAATTAAAGGAACATAAAATGTGTGCACCAAAACTATTCAAGTTTCAGGTTGACCAATATCGACACACAGAATTTCAGAGCTTGCCAACCTATTACAGCATAGTTTACAGTTCTAAGAATAAATAAGTCAAGAATGGGTAAGCGTAAGTGTCAACAATTGAAAATATAGCAATTTTTTGTGTTGAGTATAATAATATCACAGACCAATGTATAAGCCTCGGCCAAGGTTCTATATCATTAGTGCCATTGGGGCACTGATTTATTATCTGTGCACACCTTCCTATCCCATTGTGGGCCATTGCCTCGGCACTTCAAGAACTCAATTGAATTTGTGGAGACTATCCGGTCAATAAGAGTTTCAGATACTGATATCTTGAAGAATTTTAACACTATATCCCTCTTCACACATGTTATGGTAATAGAGACTTTTGACTTGTAAGGAAAACTTTTTGAGCTGAGCACTGCAGACCTCTTTCACAAACTTTATGTACAAAGAGAATTATTATGAACAATCTGATGGAAAGGCTATGTGATCTCTGCTCTGACTGGTAATAGCAAACCTCTACATGGAGGAATTTAAAGAGTGGGCACTGGAGAGTGCTACTCATAGACCATCCTACTTTTACCATTACATTGATGTCACTTTCACCGTGTGGCTACACAGTAGCCATACTTTGGATGAATTTCTTGATCATCTTAATGTATGTTTTACAAAAGAAGTACCTCCCATTACTGGACATTTTGATAAAGCAGAAACCTGACAGAACTATGGTGCATAGTGTGTACCACAAACCCAACTACATTGAGTACTACTTGGGTGCAACTAGTTACCACCATTCAGCACATCACAATTCCACACTGGCCACACTTGGTGACAGGGCAAGAGTCATCTCTGATCCTGACAGCCTACCTGAAGAAATTAAACATTTTAAGATCATCTTTAGACAGAACAGCTACTCGCAGCAGCACACAGTGTGTGCCTTTATTCTGAAAACATCTAGGCCAACACCTGAGTAAGATTAACTACTGAAAAATCTAGCTTTTCTCCCATATGCTAGAACATGTCAGGGGAAAAAAGGAAGACTCTTAGCGTGGTATGGGATAAAAAACATCTTTCAGCCTTTTGCCTGACTTGTAATAAAATGCACTTTGTAAAAGATAACCTACCATACCATGTGAATGAGGCAAGGTCTACATTAATCAAATCATCAGAACAATCAAGTAGCGTCTGACCGAGCATGAACAACACCTAAGGCCGATGCAATTGAAAAAGTCTGTTGTAGCCAAGTATGCCTTTGAAAAAGGGTACAGGATAGACTTCAATAAAATGGTTGTACTCTTCAGGGCCTCTTCCCTCTGGGACTATGTCACAAGTGAGTCTTTGGAAAGCTGGTTGAATGAAAACAACTTCAACTGAACGGTGGGCTCTAACTGAGTGAAATATGGATACTAGTCATTGCAGGTTTCTGGCAAGAACATGGCAGATCTACACAACAGGGTGGAAACAAAGCAAATGATGCCACCTGGGTGCGCCGCAAGCCACCGATTAAGCCAACACTTGTGACTCAGCCAGAACGAGTGCACCACCACTGTGAACCACAAATTTCAACCCATGAGCAAGATAGTGCCTGGGGAGTAAACGTCTTAGGGAGGCAAATTTTTCATTGCACACATAAATGGAAGCACGATTGAAGCTAAGTCTGTCTAGAGTCACAGAAAGCTTATAACATCCACTTTACACCTGATGAAGCAAGAGCTAGTTGTCAAAACATTGTGTTTCTGCTACCATCTGGCTGGAGACCCGTGCAGATTGCACTGCATCATTACACTGGGAAGTATCCACACATGCAACAGGTTTTTAGTTATGTTTCATTTCGATAGATGATGCTGCAGTCTAACTTTTGTATTTACTGGATGATTTTGCTCATACTTGCAGAAATCAATTTAATATTGTCTGCCGGAGCTTTCTTGTAGTTGAAATGCCTACCAGACTTCAGCACCGCCTATCTGAATGAAGCTAAACTAAAAACACAACTTACTTTATGAATATGGCCCCACACCTCCTTACTAATGAAAGGCAGAGACCAAAACTTTTACTTATATATGTTAATATCTAATGTGCTCATTCTGCTGTTGTTACACTATCTGCTATAGTTAATAAGGGCTTTTCTTTTCTCTTTCTCTGTCACTCTCGGCCTCTCAACTAGCTTTATGCCATCTTAAATATTGTTCCCATTCTGAGCTATTACCTTTTCATTCTCTAATTAAAGTTAAATATTTCAGTGACTTCACAGCCAATAGTAGACAGTAAAGATTTGAATAGCCACTGTAAGTCACATAAAATGCCATTTGTTAATACATCTATTCCCTCTTTTGACTTAAGCCAATAGTTTACTTATTCAAGAGCAACGTATAACTCACCAATATTTAAGTGTTTCAGAAACTGAGATGCTTTTAGGATTTCTTGTAATGGCTCCTGTTCAATTAAAGTTCTGTACAAGTCTAAATATTCCAATCCCTTCAAATTGGCTATTTTTCTAAAACCCCTATCAAGAATGGACGTGCAGTTACGAAGCCCAAGCTCTGAAATTGAGACATAATACAGTTATTGTCAATTCATATATAATGGTTTATGTAACATTAGAACATTAGTTGAAAATTACCAAGTTCATATCTTAAAATTCCAAATGTTACATAACATTTCTTTTAGTTCAAAGTTGCTTCTGACTAATCTATAAATAAGAAAATTTTACCAGATATGAAGACATAGTTGATGGTAAACAAATAAGATAACTTTCAAGGAAATTATTCTGAGCATTTACAACATAAGATACCTTTGAGATTGACACACCGTTGTGAAACTCTAGAGATAGCTTCATCATCCACAAATTTACACGAATGAAGTCTTAAGTGTGTCAGCTGTCCACCGCATTCTTCTATAAATCTGAAATATACCAGTGACATAGGTTTATTGTTGAATGTTGCACATAACGTGTTTCTACAGTTTCATATTACTAATACAATACACCACATCACAAATCTACACCAGCAAAAACATTATAATGAGTTTGTTTACAAAATTTAACTAATACCAATTAACTGGCATGTCCATACAACACATCAAAAATATAACACTACATTGCAATATACAATGGTTTACCCAGACATTGCATCTCACTCTTCCAGTATCATACATCATCATGCACATTGCTGCTTAGTGAAAAATAAGTGCAGCCTTATTAATACCACTTTGTTAACTAAGCCAATATATCAAAAATCTTATGGTTAGCTTAGTTATGAATTGCATATGAAGCATTTTAAGCATGATCAAGTGGCTGTTTGTATATTAAATGATTTATAGAATCCTTAAGAGTAGTTTAAAAATTAAGAATTGTAAACATCCCATGCAATAGGTTACAAATAAAAGTTTCATTTTTATTTTAGTTCTTTTCGAAGGATAATGGACATAAGAACAACCAAAACAACATAGAATAAATGCAACAGAATGAGAAAGGTATTATAATGAGCAAATGTGTTAGTCATATTCAAGGAGGGCACACAAGCCAAGGGTGATGTAGTATGACGTACCACCAGCAATATCGTGACATGAAAACCAGTATATTGGGTGCAATTGCTTATGGAATGAAGATAGCCTGTAGTATTTTTTGAGAACATGTGCACAGAATGAAATTGGTGCAGAATGATGATAATAATAAGGAACGTACACTAAATGTGAGTATATCCACTAACCTTAGATAGTACAACTTACTTTATAAAATCAGATGTCTTTATGTTTTTTGTACCTCCACACCATGAAAGATCCAACTTTTGAAGATGCCGACACCTGGATGCGAGGCTGTCTAATGTCTTCCTGGTAACACCATACCAGTATTCCTTTAGAACATAAATTCAAAGGAATTAAAATGGCAAATATGATCAAGAATATGTCAACAAGACAAGCAGAGTTTTAGAGTTCTGTGAGGAAATTAGTCAGATAAAAGTCCAAATAATTTTTTTTTCTTATGTTATGTTTTTCTAGTACAAATAACTTTCAAAACTGCTTGCAATACAGAATAACCTAGAAAATAAGAACTATTTTTCTCGCTCTGAATGATTGTTAACAGTGATTCCAAGAGTTTTATTTACAAGCAGCAGGTCACCACAATCAATCAAAGTTTCCAATTTCAAAAAAAAAAAAAAAAAAAAAAAAAAAAAAAAAAAAAAAAAAGTAGAGAGCGAAATGGTTCCAGATAAAGTAGATTTGGCATAAGAAAGGATCTGAAGAAATAAAGAAAAGATATATAAACAGTTACAGTGCTGATAGGAAATCTCTTTTTAAGCCCAGAAGAAATAACTAATTGATGGGGATGACCTAAATAACAGCATGCTGAAAAGAAAGGAAGTCATTCCCATAGATGATGTAGGACACAATTTCACAGAACTCTCAAAGATCTGAACTCGAATAAGGCAGAAGGAAATGATGAGATTTCCACTGATGGCTAAAATCTCTAGAAGAAAGAGGAATTACAAGAGTATCTGAACTGTACTGAGGAGTTATTAAATGGGATTTTAGAATATAAATAATAACAATGAGCAGGAAAAAGCTTTAAGGCAATAAAATTAAGGGAGGATAGGGAAATATGACCCAACACTTACCACAGATGAAGGCGGCTAGGACGACGAACAAAAAACAAACACAAGAGAAGCGCAATATTTCGGCCTACAACAGCCTTAAACGTGCAGAAGGTGCACCAGGCGGCCGTCTGTGTACACATATGACGGCGACTGGTGCACCTTCTGCACGTTTAAGGCTGTTGTAGGCCGAAATATTGCGCTTCTCTTGTGTTTGTTTTTTGTTCGTCTTCCCAGCCGCCTTCATCTGTGGTAAGTGTTGGGTCATATTTCCCTATCCTCCCTTAATTATATATATATCTATATATAAGTATAATCTTCACACTCTCAATGAGAAAACTGTCAATTGTGAAAATTGTCACACATGGTAACTGTGGCATCACATTTAAAACCACTGACCAAGGCAATATCAAGAAGAATAAAAAAGAAAGTGGAAGAGAGATAAAATGATCAGTATGGGGACAGACAAAAAATAGGGTATAAAGGAATCAATTCTGGCATTAATAATAAGGGGGTTATCACAAAGTCTGTCAGACTATTAAAAAAATTACACACTTAGAATTTTTTATTGTTTTTGAAATATACACCTTAAATTACCTTTTTACATAATTTATGTCATTCAAGAACTGTTAACAGAGGGTACCAAGTCTTGAATACTTCCAGTGTATTAATTTACCAGTGATTTGAACTGTGTATTAAAAGGTTTTTTTATTTCACCAGTGTCATCAAATAATTGGGTTTCAGATGCTAAAATTATAATGATCATTAGAAGCACAGTCTGGGCCATGTGTTTGGTGATGAAATTGTTTCCAGCCAAAGGTTGTGTTCACGAGTGGGCATTATAATGCAGCAAAACAATGCCAAAAGTAAGCATTCCACATCATATATTCAGGATTTCATGATGTACTTTCTAAAATGATATAGCATACATCTGAGTTCATCACTGATGTTTGAGACAAAAAGTCTTTTCCACACTATAAAATTAGCCTGTGATTTTCTTAGAAAAGTTTGCTTGAATTCAATCTGTTTTGGAAATGAACTGTTCAAGAATCATTGTTTCATTTCAGTGATTGTGTCCGACACCCATGCTTTGTCTCTGGTGACTATACAGGGTGTTAAAAAAGGTGTAAAATATTATATGATGACATGCATTTGACATACAGGACCAACCAAGATAGTCTCAAAGAGTGCGTGATTCCTTACACTGAAGGGCTGAGGCATGCATTGCCGTGGATGGGCGCCACATTGCAGACCTGTTATTAACTCCGAAAGTATGTATTTGCAACCCAATGTTTGTTAGACATTTTGGTCTTATTTTGATGAATACCATCACCTCATAAAATATTTTACATATTTTTTTAACACCCTTTATAGTCCAGGAAGTCATTTCCTTGATCTCTTGATAATGTCAAGAAACCCAATGCACTACCATATTGTTTCCCTTTTCTCTCTCCATTAATATCATATTGTTTCTGATAACAATTCTCACTTTTCACTATAAATATAATAAATTTGATGATCAATTTCAACTGATTTAGTGTCACTAAAAATCAAGAAACAAATCACACAAGTTCCCCACACAACAGGCATCTTGTTTTACTTAATAAACACTTATAACAAAGGTTACACTGTACACTATCACTTAAAATGGCCTCCATGCCTTCCCTATGAATCAAATATTTGTCACATATGCATAAAAATACAATCACAGTGATCCTGTGGCAACAGAGGATAAAGTTATGGCACGTATAGACTTAAAAACAGTTAATAATATTGGTTATGACAAAATATCTGAACTTTTGAAGAAGTCGGGTATAAAACATTGAGAAAGAAGAATAAGAATAACAAAAGTAGAGAATCATGAATGCAAGAACCACTTAAAAGGGTATCCAGTAAGGATACAGTCTGGCACCAATACTGTTCAACTAGTACATAGAGAAAGCAGACAAGGAAGTTGAAGAACAATTTCAAAGTGTCAGATAGTGACAGGAGAAGAACTAGCAGTATAGTGCGATTTCTCTGATGGTGTTTCCCATCAGCAAATAAGAGTAAGAATATTGAGAAATTACTGAATGGCATGATTACAATACAGTAAAAGTTCAGTTATCCGAGTTCCGATTATCCGAGCCGCCGGGTTAACCGAGGCAAATGATGAAATTGTTAATGTGGTTGTAGCAGACAAGGAGAAAAAGACGAAGAAGATAAAAATGAAACTGTTCCAAAAATTTCTCATGCTGAAGGTTTAAAAAGAATAGAAGCAGCACTTGAGTATATTGAGCAACAGGAAGAAAGCACAGCAGCCGACATAGTGTAGCTACAGCGTTGGCGCTATACTTCCGCCAAGAAAAGAAACAAAATTATGACACAGAAGACAAAGACTTTTTTGGCAAGTGATCTTAATTAATGTACAAAAAACAACTATTGCTTCACAAATTAGTTTTACACTATAAATAAATTGTATTATTTCAGTTTCAATACGTTTTTTGATCCATTGTAACCTCTTTCCTTGACCTCCGGTTATCTGAGGTGGTCCCGGTCCCGTTTACCTTGGATAGTCGGACTTATACTGTATTAAATATAAATCAAAATCTTATATCTTTCAACAAGCAATTCTTGTATACATTTGGTATCTTGGAAATGGCTCTAGCATTTGGGATGAAATTTCATATGTAGATAACGTTTTGCTTTTCAAGTTTATCTAAACGTGTCATCCCTCACCCAAAAAACGCGATTTTACAAAAAAGAGCAATTCTTGTATTTGGTATCTCAGAAACAACTCCAATGCCATCTTGTAGCAGTTTTGGGGACCAGTAAGCCTACTGATGTTAGTTAAGTTTCTCTTTGGTTAGAGCAAGGAACTGTGCACTTCAAAATGGTTAAGAAACCATCAAAAAAAGGTGTAACTTTAATCAAACTTGCTGTAGCAAAGACTCGTCTCAAAAGAATTAAGAAAGTGACATCCCTAAAAAAACTCAATTATACATAAACAAATTTCTAATGTCACCCCATTTCATAAATTTTGATGTACCAGCAAGCCTATGTAACGGGCCAAGGTTTGACTCCACTAAGGAATAGAAATATTGAGATAATAATTCATAAACATACTGTGAGATGGCTCCAAAGTAAAGATGTAGGTCTTGGAGGAGCCAAGTCATGTGATTAATAGTAGAGAGCAACAGGCTATTTCAGAAGGCATCATGGCAGTCTGGTGTGAGATGTATTAGAGTTGAGATCGATTAGAAGATAGACCGCTAACAATTTTTATTATGGAGTGTACAATTGATCTAATAGGTAATAATTTTGAAAGTATAGAAGGAATATAATGTTATAGAAGGTTTCCAGAGTGCTGTAAGCAAGTTGTTGAAGTATTAAGATAGGTGATAAAATGAACGGAGCACAGTTCCATTAGCAATCGATGGTGTGATGATTTGATGATACAGAGTTATGCTGCACTGAAAGTGATTAGAACAAATGTTGTAAATGGTTACAGACATGCAAGAGATAGCATCAAGTGAGTTGCACATAGTGAATAGTGATGAATGTGAAAATCATGATTAACAATAGCTACCAGAAGTACATAAAAGACAATATATGTAAGTTATACCAAATGAGAGTGAGCTATGTCAGTGTTTCCAGTCAGAACCTGGTAGTTGGAACAGGAAATGAAGTACCGAGGCTGTGTTGGCGAAGTTGTTTAATAAAATTAAAGTTGTTATAACAGCATTGGTGTTCGATTTAGTATCATACAACCATCCAATGATTGTTCTATGGTAAAATGAAAAGAGACATAAGTACTTCAGTATTCTCTGAGGAGAACCAATAAGTGGCAACTGAGGTACGATTACTGCAAATCCAGTAGAATTTGCTGACAGGTAACTGCCATATGGTCTAAGTTAGCGGGACAGCTTGTGTGAACAAGATCATATTAGTAAGCACTACACTAGCAGTTCCGCTACACCTACCAATGTTAGTTAAGCTTCTCTTTGGTTAGAACAAGAAACTGTGCACTTCAAAATTCCTAGGAAGCTTTCAAGAAAAATGTTTAACTTGAATCAAACTTCAAATAAAATCTTGCATATTGAACAGAAATCAAAAGACGCCAAGCACAGCTTGGTTACCCAGGTGCTAAAGTATTAAATAAATTTGATTTTGGCATGACTGAGGAAAAAACCATGCAGAAGAATCTCACAAACAGAAGATTTTTAAAACATGCAGAATTTGTTAAGTCAGTCCTGTTAAATCGTCGTCTTATTTTGACATCTTAAAATGAGAACTGAATGAGAAATGCCAACAAAATTTGCACTTTCACTCTATTTTCTGTTACACTCTGCTTGAAAAATACCATGTCATGCTCTTTCATGGCCTACATCTTGACAACAGTTTTGATTGCTATGCCAGAATCCAGTGCTCGAAATTGACCGGGCGTTAGGCGTAATTACGCCTGAATATTTTTGTTTTACGCCTGCAATCTCCGTAAAAGGCGTAGAAAATACTCCTAAGCATCAAAACTTAAAAAAATTACATTTCGGAACTTGTTTTCAGTTTTGCGTGTTCAAGGTTAAATTCTAATAATTAATTTCAATTCTTGTTGTTTTGATCTATTTCAATGTTTCCAATAATACGTTTCTGAAGTTCAGAAGTGGCAACATTGTAGCGGGAAGTACCGCGAAGTGAAAAAAAAAGCAATTCTAGTGCGTGCATTATTGTTCTGTTATTCGCTTAACAAAGGATCTAAAGATGCCTCGAAAAATTACTGACTTTATACCATTTGTAAAGACAAGTATTGGTGATAGAAGTGTTACAAGTACCGATAAACGAGGACTGCCAGAAAATGAAGAAACATCATCTGCTGACAAATCATCAGGCCCTTCAGCTACTACCAGTAGGCCTGCTCCAGGAGGTCAACAAGCAAGTAAACGATCAAAAACATTTCAAAATGTATCAGCTACTTTGCCTGCTGTTACCACCAGTACATCGACAACTAACACATTAAGTAAGTGGCAAAAAAGTTTTCCTTGGTTATCAGTAGAACAAGGAAGCGAAAATGGTATGTTTTGCGTCGTTTGTAGGCAGTTTGCGAATTCATCTTTAACGAGTTTCGTAAATGCAAAGGTTATATCTAGATTAGAAACAGTTAAAAAACATGACAAAAGTGAAGTCCATCAGAATTCGTGTGCGGCAGACGTGGCGAAAAAAAATTCATTGCAGACACCGTTAGCTCTTACGTTGAGTGCCATGAGTGACCAAGTACACCAAAAAATGTGTGTTTTATTTAATACTGCTTACTCCGTTGCAAAAGGCAACTTTGCGTTCACAAATTACCCACGTTTGTTAGAGTTACAAGAAAAAAACGGTGTCGAAATTGGTTCAACATACAGAAATGACAAGTCGTGTACTCTTTTCATCAGTAATATAGCAGCAAATTCATGTATCCAATTACAAGATATCATTAAAAGTAGTGACTATATATCAATTATGTGTGACGGATCAACTGATAAGGGTGCAATTGAATGTGAAATCATCTACGTAGCATGTTAAAGAAGGGCAGGAACGAGTAGATTTCTTAAAATTAAAGCCATTAAGTGACGGATCAGCTAAAAGCATATTCGAATGTATTTTGGACACTTTAAATGAAACATTTGATGGTGATTCTTGGAAAGAGAAACTTGTAGGTGTCTGTCTAGATGGGGCAAGTGTTAATATGGGTGTTAGCAATGGTGTGGTTGCAAAATTGGGCAACGTGTGTGGGAATATTATATCGGTGCATTGCATTGCTCATCGGATAGAACTGTGTGTTTCTGATAGCCTCAGTAACATAAACTACGCTCAAACATGCGAAAAAGTAATAAAAGACAAAACTTTTTTCTAAAAGTCCAAAGCATAAGAAACAATTTAAAGATTTGGCTGAAGCATTGGATGAATCAGTCCTTAACCACCTATCTATCATATCCACCAGGTGGATTTCTTCAAAAAACAGAGCTTTAAAAGCATTGCTCAGGAATTTCACAGTCACTGTTTCGTATTTTGAAGACTTCTGTGCTGATAAAAACTACAATAAAATCCTTCAAACAAAAGTGATGAACTACTTAAAAACTTTAAAATCAGTGCAGTTCATGAGATTTTTGTGCTTTCTGATTGATGTAACTGATGTTTTATCAACATTTTCCAAAAATATGACAAGGTGAACAGCGAGAAAGTGATGTCTGAACTTACAATCTGCGAAATGAAACTGAAAAATTTAATTGCTGCCAATGGAGCAACTTTGTCTCAATTTGATAAGGACTGTAACTTGGGTACTGGTACTTGTGAATATAAAAACATAAAATTGAGTAAAGAGGGTCTGCAGAATTTTTTACGTGATCGCGAAGATATAATCAGAAATTTCTTAACAGGATTAACAAAACGTTTCGAAGATCTTCGAACTAATTGCATGTTTAAAAATATAGACATTTTTGATGCAATTAACATTCCAAATGAGGATATATTAAATTATGGAGTAAAGGAGTTTGAAGAGGTCCTCAAGGATTTACCTGCAGCAGTGTCCATAAGCAAAGAACAAGCTTCTGATGAATTTCTGCGCTGGAAAATATGGGCTAAGGACAAGAAATCTGTATCAAGTCGTCAGCTTTGGAACAGAGTATATAGTGAAAATAGTGAAGACAACCAATATCCAAATTTATTAAAAATCATTTCATGTTACCGTGTGCTTCCATTCACCACTGCAATATGTGAGCGAGGTTTCAGTGAGCTTAATAACATGAAAACTGAGAAACAATATTGTTTGGATACCCTAAATGTAGATGACTTATTACTCATCAAAGTGAATGGACCTTCACTGCATGATTTTGATCCCAACCCAGC
Source organism: Vandiemenella viatica (assembly GCA_031002005.1). Lineage (NCBI taxonomy): Eukaryota > Metazoa > Arthropoda > Insecta > Orthoptera > Morabidae > Vandiemenella > Vandiemenella viatica. The sequence goes on along the minus strand of CM061920.1, from coordinate 227,307,761 downwards.
TGTGGCTTACTGGTGGAAAAACACACAGAACCATCGAAGACCAGAATTCCTAGATAAGAAGTGACACAGCATTTCAGGTAAGGCCGTAAGGCATTTTTATGATATTTAAAGTGGAGAATCATTGCATTTACTATTCAGCAACGATATATTCAATAAACTGAATGTTTTAGTTTCTGTGATCTTGCCGATAAATTGTACACAGAAACCACAGCTGGGCACAAAACAGTTAATCCGTTAATCGTTAATTAACAAAGTTAAAAAAATTGCGAAAATTTAACTTTTAAGTTAAACTAAAAAATCATTAATGGTATTCATAACTTCCGTTAAATTGGACTTCCGTTAACTTTAGTCCGTTACATAGGTTGTTGACGTCTTTTTGTTTGTTTGAACTGTGCGCCACGCCACCACTCGTATGCAGGACTGCCAGATTGTATAATTGGATACAAAACTTGTATAATTTGGTTACCTCTTGTATCCTGTTTGTATAATAGATTGCCTTGTATAATTGGATACAAAAATGAGCACTTAAAGTACATTCCAGCACCTTTTTGAAAGTGTTTGCCCTTTGTTTCATTGAGTTGGCAACCCTTCCTGACGAATCGGCAGTGTGTGTGGGAAGAGGTTAATCGGACAAACTGTTCGGCCGTCAAATCGGGCATTACTCGGACGAAATTCTGTGCCAGTGGATGACCGGCCGCCTGATCGATAGTTAGTATCGCACTGGAGTCTGCAAACAGTGTTTCAGATCAGCAAAAAACTCAACTTTCAGTAACCAGTGCGAAAAATTTCAAAGAAATAATACATAAGTTACGAAAAAGATGATGTGCAATTTTAATTCGAAACATTTGTGTGTCTTTTTTTTTTTTTTTTTTTTTTTTGCCGTGTAATGTAAAAGTATGTCGCTGACTAACTTCCGTTCTATTTGTTCACGTAAAAACACGCAGGCCATGATTTAGTGAAACCAGGCCGCGTCGTCTAAAGGTCACAGGTAGACCGTGGCACAAAGGTAACCGTAACAGGCATTGGTCGTAGATTTTAGGTTGGCCGCAAATTTCACTGGTCCCAGTTTTCACATATTCAGGTGTCCCAGTCCAACTTGTTTTCTATAATATTGTTGCTTTTCATTCTACATTCATTTTTTTTACTACTTTTTTTTTTTTATAAAGTTACGAGTACCTTAATTGTCTCTCGTAAGACAATTTGCAAGTGTTATGTTGATCACAGTCTCAACAAAGATAAAAACAGACAGGAATACCACTTCGTTGTTGTGGCGATAGCGTAACCACAATTTGTTGATTTTTATAAATAAATCCACACTTGCATCATGGTACATAACACCTTGAGATAGAGAGCAGTTATACCTACCGTACTATAATACTAATACATCAGCACAACTTTTGACTAGTTAACTTTTAATGGATAACTTTAACTTGCGTTAAATTTATAAACATTTAATGCTTTAACGATTATCGAAGTTAACTTTTTAAGTAGCGGAATAATGATTAACGAAGTTAACGTTTGGATTAACTGTGCCCACCTGTGACAGAAACTATGAAATCAAATTATTCTTAGAATTTGTCCATCAAGGAAACTATTTTACAATTTTTATTTTACATATTGACATATTTGTATTTAAAAGAAAAAATCCTCTGTCCATGAATCTGGAAAAAAATCGAAAATATTTGGGAATTAAACCTCTGAAGATCATTGTGTAAAATTCAAAAGTTACTGTTGTAGTACAATGAAATCAATGATCATGTTAAATTATTTCACCATTTTGGTATATGATGTATTGGCACATGCAAATCATATTAATTTTTTCTGGGCCTATTTACAGTTTTAAACTGTGCTGGAGTAGGTTGTAAGCTATAATATCTGTATTTTCATAATTATAATATAATTACGCCTAACATTTTCATTTTACGCCTGAGTTTGAAAGTTAGGCGTAACAAATACGCCTGGATTTATAAACGAATTTCTAGCACTGCCAGATTCTCAGTCCTAAAATTCCAGTCATACATCATGCCTCAAAAAAGTGAGCAGGGTGCTACTGGTAGGCAAACCTTACAGGACTCTTCAATCGAGCTGATTTGTGGATATACACTGCATATTTGAAAGTTCCATCCTCTCTCACATTTTTAGGTGCAAACAGTTTGCAAAAATGTTTGGGAAATCTGATACTATGTATGTCTCCTGAACAACAATATTAACTCAAGCAGTCTTCAACAACATGATACAATTATCACTATTGTGCATGGGCAAGAGTGGAAAGTAGGGTGTTAGTATACACACAAGAGAGGAGTACAACACAAGAGTGTTGTATAACCCTCTGTGTTCTTACCCCTTCACTGGTGTGATCCAGTGAACAAAGTTTGAAAAAAAAGTGATTTAACATTCTGCTGATATTTGCTCTAGAATATTTAAAACTACAACACTTTTTATTCAAAGACAAAAACAATTAAAACCACTTTAAAGACTGGTTGACATCTGATTTCTACTGCTACGTTTTAATTATAAGCACATTGATACAAAGGAAGCAATTGATATTTTCTTATGAATTGTCGTGTCAAGTTATGAATGAGAACAGGAAGATTAATAGAGACCATTCGTTTACAGATATACAAAAGATATTTCACTATTAATTTCATATTCTGTATAACAGCATACATATAAACTTCTAATAATTTAGTGTAGCTTTCAAAACACTTACCTTCAAATTAAGTTCAGTATACAACAAACTATCTGTTGCTAGGTTATAGAAATGCCTGTTTACTAAAGAAGTCTGACACAGAGACTTGAGGTCCAAATAGCCAAAAATTTTTTAGGAGAGTTTCATCCTTAAATAAAAAATAAATACAAAAGGTTTAGCATTTTATAATAATGCAATATAGCCAAAATAACATAAAACAACATATCCTATCAAGCATTAGAGAAAAAGTTTTTGTAGTGTTACATAACGTAAAATTATCCAATCCTGTTCATTCTCTAAACGAGACAGCATATGTTCGCCACAGGGAATTACAGACACTATTAACTTCAGTCAAAATGTCTAATGGATTGCTATGGGTGTAAAAAGTAGTTTCACTGGGAATGTGGGGCAATAGGAAAGAGGGAACTAAACGAGACACTTCAGTGGTATTGTCTGCTTTGTTTTAAGGACAGGAAACTTTCAGAGCAGGATAGGAAAATTACAGAGTAGGACGATACGATCAGGGAGATGGGCGAAACGATCAGGGAGTTGCATGAAGGGTCAGGATCCTTGAGGCTCGGCCTGTGGGGCTCAGCCTGTGGAGGTTGTGCCTGTTGGGGCTGTGTCTGTGGGGGCTGTGCTTGTGGAGGCTATGCCTGAGGAGGGTAGAAAGTAGAGATGGTGGGTTTAGTGAGGAGGATGGGAAGGATGGATGGGAACTGATAACAGGCCGTAGGGAAATGTGGTTAACAGGATAAAGAAGCTAGAAACTCCAGAAATTGTGAGGAGAAATAGGTTTGACCTATTACCAGAGTCAGATGAGAAAGAGCCTCATGTGGATATAGGAGCAGGTAAGGTGCATCACACCTATAAGAATATGGGCATAGAAGGAAAAAGTAGGAAGAAAATGGTCCTGCTGCTAGTTAGTAGCCATGGGAGAGGTGTAGGTCCTCTTCTGCAGGATCAGTTAGGCACAGGCTACCAGGTCACAAACTTTTTCAAACCCACTGCAACATTAGGGCAGGTAATTGAGGATATAGGATCACGTAGTAGAGATTTCACTTAGGATTACATCTGCAAGCAATAGTATTAATAGGAATACAAGTTATAATATAGAGAGTGATATGATCAGCCACAGTTAAACCATGCTGTGAGGTGGGTAAATGTGGAAACAGAGATGCTACTTGGAAGAGGCATTAGTTCAGTTTTGGGGGTTGTGCCTTTGAACACCGTTGGTAGGAGGGGTTTTAATACACATGGCCTACCCCTAAATAGAATGGGGAAGGCATGACTTTTTGAGTTGTTAGCTACAGCTGTAAGGGATCCCACTTCCAGTTATGATGGGATCTGGACTAGTGTTGTAGTTTTTCTGACTTGGGAAAAAAAAAAGAAAAAAAAAAGGTTTTTTTTCTGGGACAAGTTTTTTTCATAACTACTAAATCTCAAATTTGTAAGGCATTTATCGTTTAATATGACCCAGTAGAAAAGAAAATTACCAGAATATTGGCAACATTGAAGTTTTTGTTTATGAATGGGGACTTCTCAAAGAGGGTTGGTTGTGCGAGAAGGAATCCCCGTTGTTTGGATTTATACTCGCTATTTGAACTAGTGCTGCCAACCCTACAAATTTATCTGTAGACCTACGGATCTTTTTTAAAAAAATTAGGTATTTTAAATTTATCTACTTTTTTCCCCCTCTTTTTTTTCCCTTATATTCGTATACTTGTTAGACTCTCAGCGTATAGTGATACTGAGTCATAAAACTGTCAGTAATTATGAATCGTTTCTTTGCAACCGTTGGCGTAAACCAACAATTGAAAAAGTAATAAAGCTCCTATTTTATATGATAAGAAATTCAAACTTAAAAGACCGTAATACGAGAATTATCAGCGCAATCTTTATGCACAGTATGTACTTTGCTCACAATTTAAAATTGCAATCTCAAAATCTTTTGCATACAATACATGAACAACCGGTAAAAGAAAATGTAACTATTTCTGAAGTTATGGATCTAGAGGAGCCAGAAGAAGAAACAGATAATTTGGACACCGACTGAACTAGTGTTGGTGGTGCTGATACTACTGAATGTGGTACTGACATAGAGGATGAATAAAATTATGTTACCTATATAGATACATTTATGAATCATTATGTAAGACATTATAGGATTCAGTAAGATATAAAACAAACATGTAAAATGTAAGTTCCGTAAATAAAACTATAACTTATCAAATTTATTGTTTTCTGAAAAAAAAATTAGAAAGAAAAAAACAGGGTGTTAGGTTTTTTTCATGGTTTTTTTCCCCCCCACAAAGCTTTGGTTAGGGGCTGCTGGTGAGGGAATACAAGTAAGTGCTTAAAGGGATACTAATTGTAGATGCACTATTGGAAAAAACACAAATGCTTAAGAAATAGATGAAGCTATTGAAATAATAATGGAATTTGGTACAACTTGATAGACGAAGGTTAATACTGAAAATACCACAGAGCCAAATATAAGGGTATTATTGGTGAACTGTAGAGATATAATGAACAAAGTAATAGAATTTGCCAACTTAATAGAGATACATGAACCACAAGTGATTATAGGAGTAAACTCTTGGTTAAAGGAAGAGTACTAGACAATGAGGCTCTCCCTGAAGGTAACAGAGTGTACCACCGAGCGTGGTGGTGTAACGGATAGCGTTCTGGCCTCGCATTCGGGAGGACGGCGGTTCGAATCCCCGTCCGGGCATCCAGATTTGGGTTTTCCATGGTTTCCCCAAATCACTCCAGGTGAATGCCGGGATGCTTCCTTCAAAAAGGCCATGGCCGAATTCCTTCCCATTCCTTGCCCCCATCCTTTCCCGTCTCTAAAGACCACGTTGTTAAAAAGGGATGTTAAACTGTAAAAAAAAAAACAAAAAAAAAAAAAAAAAACAGAGTGTACCACAGAGACAGAGGAGCAAATGGCGGAAGGGTATTCATATAGGTTAGCAAAGATTTACTACAGTTCTCTAGTGTTCGTGGATCATGACCTTGAGTTACTAGGTATAGATATTGAGGTGAAAAAAAAGAAAAACTCAGGGTATTGGCTGCTTACTGTAGTGGAAGAATGAATGATGAAGATGCGATTCTTGGAGAGAAACTCAATTTAAAAATTCACAATTCAGAGGTGAGTATGGTCATTATTGAAAGGGATTTAGATTTTTCAGGGGTTAACTGGGTAAGAAACAAGATTAATAATACAAGGGAATAGAGATTTGCAAATACCTTAGTAAGAGAAGAAGGTTTTACACAAGTGGTAGAACAAAATGTGAGTGGATCAAACATGTTGGATATCTTTCTAATAAAGCCTGATGAAAAATCTTGTAGGGTGTCCCATAACTGAAGGAATAAGTGACCATAGTACAGTACTGATGGATATTAGGGGATTCAGTAAACTAGTGGCCAAAATAGAAGGGAGAAAGAGGTATAATTATAAAAAAGGCACAAACTTTAGAATTGAAGAAATATTTCAGGGAAATGTTCAGCAAATGGAAGGATGGCACAAGCACAGTGGAAACAAAGTGGGAAGAGTTTAAGGAGGTAATAAAAATGGTGGGCAAATGTTTATTCCAAAGCACAAAATAAAGAGAGGTACAGAAACCTACATACAATAGGGAGGTGAGAAGGGAACACAACAGAGTTAAGAGACAGGAAGGCAGTAGGGAACACTTAAAACGAAACGAGCAATTAATAAGAGCAAAGAGAGAAGAAAAGGATGGGTTTATGTAGAATATTATTGGTGCAGGAGGATCAATGAACGATGCATCTAGAAATTTCAATGGCTATATTAGAAAACTGAAGGGAAGCGGAGTTTTAAAATGGCAGAGATATTAATGAGACCACCAAGGATTATCATCCTATGATGGGAGGGACTAAATCAGAAGAGAGCCTTCGTAAAAGTATAACTGAGAAATCTACAAAATTTGAAATAGATTCTAAGGAAATGATCAAGGAACTCAAAAAGCTTGTTTAGATAATATTATTACAGATGTATGGAATACGATATTGTGCCTTACCTTGAAATTTTATTTAAAATGAGTCTGGAGTCTTGCTGCTTACCAGAGGACTGTAAAAAGAGTGATAGTAGCACCTGTTCATAAAGGAGGGTGTGAAACAACAGTTTTTTTTCTGATAATTGATCAAGTTTATTTGAAACCAGATCAATTATCACAGCATATTAGCTAGGGAGTGTAACATAACATATGTCAGAGCCATGCAAGAGTATCTGTGGCTGGCATAGTAAGCCAGTGTGGGGTTATCTTTGGTATGTGTGCATGGTTGACCGCCGTCAAGTTTAGTTGTCGACGCGGGAACATTTCGGTCGTAATTATAGACATTGTGAAAAGACGAGAAGATTTGGCGGAGTGTAACGTGGAAACTAGTAATGTGTTATATTAACGGTTTGCATGGAGTGCAGCGATCTCAAGTGACTGTGGACGTGTTATGAGTACTGTGGAGAGTGTGGGAGTTTGTGCAATTTAATTCCTCTTGTCCCACGAGCCTGCAATTCTCGGAAAAGGAGTCTGATTCCTTATTTAAATATTGATTTGGTGGTGGTATTTTCCGTCGGTGTGAAAGCTTAAGTTTATGAACTCAATAAAGTTTGGTATATCTGTCCATTGTGAGCTTATCATTTAGTAACCCGACGAACGTAATACCTAAACCTGGCGGCCGCGGCATAAAAGAACCTTTTATTTGATCAATGAATATGTGTGTGTCGAGTAAGGGACTTTTCTAATAATCAAAATCCATAATTAGCCAGAAAGCTTACAAGGGGTACAAATAGCATTGAAAAATTACAGGCCAATAAGTCTGACATCAGTGATAGGCAAAATGATGGAGAGATTGATATGCAACTATATCAGAAACGTCTGTGAGGAAAGAACTGGTTTGCAGATCGACAAGGATATTCACGTGAATCTCGGATGAGAGCTATTTTTTGGAAGATATTTATATAGGGTGATGAGTGGATGTATCAAAGAAGTTAGGGAATAGGATACAAAACATTGGTCAGACCATTGGTTGATATGGCGGTGTAGTTTGATCCAGATTTTGTATCAATGCAGGAGTTGGAGGGTGTGCAAAGAAGAGCAGCTAGGTTTGTTTGTGCAAATTATCGCAGGAACCAGTCAGTGACTGATATGATAAAAGAGCTGGACTGGGAGTCATCGGAGGAATGGAGGAGGGTGAAGATAGTGCTGGGTATGTACAGGGCATATGTTGGAGATGGGTTTTTGAGGGATATTGGTCAAAGAATTAGGGTAGTGCATAGAAGAGGAAAGATGATCATGACCACAAGCTGGCTCTCAATTACATGCATAAGGGAGTGAGAAAATTTTCTTTTGTTGGTAAAGGTGTCAGGGATTGGAACAAATTACCAAGCAAGTGATGAATAATTTTCCAAAAATGCTTAAGGAATTTAAAATTTCTAAATTGGGAAAGTAAATAGGGGATGAATTAAACACTTCAATTATAATAGATAATTTAAAATAATAATAAGAAAAAGTGGAAATGAGATGGCATGGGGAATTACCACTGAAGCATTAGCTCCATTGAATTAATAATAATAATGTTACAATCAATATTTTCAAATAGCGTAAACCATGGCTACTCTCGGACAGCAGGGGTACATTATTCAAGTCTTTTAAATCTCATACAGCCTCCAGTTGTGAAGTATTATATCTTTGTTATGGTCATTCAAAATGTGATTATATGCTGCTGTCTACAAGCAGGTTTTTGTAATTTTGCTGACCAAAGGCAGCCATTTTTAATTTGGGTAAGATTTTCAAAGTGCTCTGTTGTTCTGCAAACTTTCATAAAACAAAGAAAAACTAGCAGTAGACATGAAGCAATAAGTAGTTACAACAAAAAATACATGCCTTGGCTACCACTTTAGACAATAAATAAACTATTTAAGTAATAATATCTATAAATTTTGGTAACTTTTTCTAATACCGAGTAGACATGAAGCAATAAGTAGTTACAACAAAAAATACATGCCTTGGATACCACTTTAGACAATAAATAAACTATTTAAGTAATAATATCTATAAATTTTGGTAACTTTTTCTAATACCGAGACTTTGGTGGGGCATAGTATCAAAGCAACTGAACTGATAGTTTACTGATAAACTATGACGAACATTATATTTCTTTAAATGATGTTTCATAAGCAAGGTGAAAAATAAATTTTTCAGTACCAAACAAAGTTAATTGAAGAATGTTTAATGGCATGGTTCCCTTCAAAGCCTGCCCAATTTGTGTTTTGATGATATCAGAAGATCAATCAAGAATTAAATTGGAAACAGGTCTAAATTTGTTTTGAACTGAATAGTTATTAAATATGATAGGTATGAAAGGTGAACACACCTTCAATCAACCACCAATAAAATTCTACCTTTTGACCCATCAATCATTACTATTAGTACTATCATTCTTATCACTTAAATAGTAATAATTTTTAACAATAAAATCCTCTTGTGTGTCCAGCCGATGGTGTATAAACACGTCACTTTGACAGCTAGCTCTGCTGTCTTCATCAGGTGTCAGCTCTCTTCTAGCTGTCGCAAGCTGACTGTCACTGCCTAGACTGGCTTAGCCTCCTATCGAATTTCCTTTATACATTCAGGAATGGTGCACAAAATCTTGGGCTCACTACGACACCCGCTCCCCGGTCGCCCGGATGTGCTGGTGGTTTACAATGCTGGTAGGCCCGCTCGCTCTGATTGGCCGAGAGCAATGGCTTAATATGCGGCTCAGGTGGAAAGGCACAAATAGAGCCAGTCAGTGGCCGCAGTCGGCTTGTGACAGCCAGAAGAGACCTGACCCCTGATGAAGACAGCAGAGCTAGCTGTCGAAATGTCATGTTTATATAACACCATCTGGTTGGACACCTGAGAGGATTTTATTGCATCAGTACGCTGGGAAAGTCTCCAATCACAATATTTTAACAAATTTCTTCCAAATTTATTTATTTACTGTTCACTTTAAACACTCTGTACCCTTTTGTCACATATATTAATTTTATCACCACCTGCAATATATATATTTACATGTAACATCTTAGTATAAAAGCCAGCTATGTGGTAAACTTGGGCATGAGCAAACCTCCCGAACCATATGGTTCATTCCTTATCAGATGAATAAGATGTAAAACCAAAATATTGCATATGTATTTGTTCATCACATATGTTTTTCACTCATCGCAGTCTTCAACACTGGTGAGTGATAAGTCATTTTCCCTATCCTTTGTTATTTATATTGCCTAAAAGCAATTTCATTTTTCCTTAGTATCATACTAGGAAATTAGGAATAAATGTTGAACATAATACTGTGGAACCTGGCAGATTAAAAATCATAAAAGGTCTGGCATTGATAACATTAACAACGGTTAGTTAAAAACTGTGTATAAAGGGAGAGGAGACAAATAAAAAGTTGAGAACTACATACAGTTTGTCCCCAATAGTATGTAAGTTGATGGACAATTTGAAAATATGAGGAAAAAGGATTGTAAATAAGCAACATGGATTTAGGGGAGTATATTCCACTGAATCTCTGTGGGCTAAGCACAAGTTTTTTCCAAGTAAGACAAGGAACGATATGTTGAAAGTGTAGTTTTGTAATTTCTCTAAGGTGACTAACAGAGTGAGCCGAAGCATGGTAGTAAATGAGGTTAAAAACTATTAACTGTAATCAAAGTGTGACTTGCTGGGTTGAAAAATTCTTAAGAAATAGGATACAAAAAAGTAAAGGAAATGTAATATTAAAAGAGATGAAAGTGAAAACATGAGTAACACTACGAAGTGTAATGGGGCCATTTCTGTTCATTATTTTAATAAATGATTCTTTTGTTGGTTTACAATACCTGTATGTTGTTTACAGATTAAAGTAATATTAAAATAATAATAATAATAAAAGAATTGTCAATGGCCACAAAAGGATCTGGACAGAAAATCTCATTAAGCAGGTCAATACATAATGAAGTTAAATGTTCGCAAGGATGAAATGATGGCACTTAATGCAGAACTCAATAAATAATCTCTACATCTATAAATCTGTAGTGAGCTGTGTCTAAAGAAATCTTTCTTATGGATGACACAAAAATCACAAGACGGGTGTTCATACGGTTTTCACAATTTGAAAGCTTAGAATCAAACTTAAAATCAGTGGTATGTCTTAAAACTTTATGCAACCAGGCATTAGAGCAATATTCTTAACGATGCATGATATGTGCTCAAGATTCATAATATAATTCAGAGATCGTACACTACATCAAAAATTAACACTCAAGTAACCTTTAACATTCATTAAAAATATTAATCTAATTTGTTTATTTTTCCATTTCATCAGGTTATTTACTTATTTTTAAGCATACCAGCATCCACTTGGAGTGAATTCAGTAAATCAGGGAAAACCATAATCTTATGGCCGATCGGGGAATCAAAACCACATGCTGCCGAATGTGAGGCCACTCCTCACCACGCTTTATTTCATCATATTAAACCTTCGCTTTTCATGACAATAGAGTTTTAGTTTTGAACTTTGGATTCTGTAAATACTGTCATTGACTTTTTTCTGCACGTATTGTGTATATGAAGACTTTTAAAATTTAAAATTCTTACAGCAGTTCACAGTTAAATCATTTATGACTGAATATGACGGTTGGAGATTTTCACCTCAAAATTACACATTTTATCAGGAAAACAATACAAAACACTGTTCACTGGTAAACGGAGGGTACAACTTTACAAAATTGATATTTTTTTCTTTACATCTGTGAGGCTTGAGTATATATTTAGCAAATAGTTTTGATCTGCTAATATTACTGCTTGAAATGCCAAAGATCAATTGTACTCTATCCATTCACCCAATTCCACACAGACAAAGCTGCCGGCAAAAGATAGTTCATGTAATAATAATAATAATAATAATAAATAGTTGGAAGTCACTAGAAGACAAGTGAAGAGGGCAAGGAGTGTGTTTAAGGCATACATATGTCATCACCTACATAAGCCTGGATGGGTATTGGGGAAAGAATTTGGAGCAGTATATGGAAGGAAAAAGATGCGCATCACCATACGCACTTGATTCTAGTCATATGTATATAAGGGCATCAAAGAGGTGTTGAGCAATTCATCCCAAACATTGAAATAAATTAAATTAAAAACTGTGTCGTCAAAAAATTGTAGTGTAGGGAAATTACCAGCAGGTAATTAAAATAATAATAATAATAATAAATTACAAATATTCAGCTAGAATACTGCAAAAAAGGGAGAAAATATATCACATATGTTTTAAATAAGTCCACTCAGAGATAACAGCAGCAAAATTAAAAGCAAACAAAATTACTAAATGGAAGCAGAAACAAACACCAGAAATGATTTCAATTTCATCCTTAAGGAGAAAGGTACAGACAAATCCCATATCCACAGTGGGTCAAAGCAAGAGATGGCATTATAAACATAAGACTGTCAAATTCAAATAATTTATAACACATTACAATACAATATGAGAATTAAGTTTTTCCTGGCGTATGGTTGACACGAATTCTTCATGGGTTTTCTGCCAGATAATTTTGAAATTATCCGGCAGAAAAACCCGTGAAGAATACGTGACATTACAATTTGGTTTGAACAATGAAAATGCAGCCATAGCTAATTTACAGCTCTACCTGTACTAAAATTAATTTAAACCAACATAAAAGGAAACATTAGTTTCTTGAATTACAAAATTCTACAACAAATATAAAAAATGCATGGGAAAATAAACAATTCAATTAATAATAAATATCAAACCATGTGATGATGTAAATTAAGGCAAAGAATAAGAGTTGCCAACCTCTTAACTTGATAATTGTAGCTTTCTTTCAGTAATAACATTACAGAGAAATAAAGATTCTATTTACCTACAGTTATAACAAATGCCTCAAAATTACAGTATTTTACTTACCGGTAAACATCCAATGTCTTTACCGCTAAGAGGTGCTGGAATTTCTTTTAATGGTTCTGCCAGCTGTTTTGATCTTCTTACTTCTTTTACAAACTTTGGATAGTCTTCATTTAAAAAGCTGACAATAGCACTAGATATGTTAGCCTGAAAACAATGATTCGAAAACTAAATATAAAATAACATGAAATTAAATAAGGGACTAAAAAATGTTTATAGTCAATAATATTTACATGTTTGGAGTAACAAAGTAATCGTACAATACATAATCTAAATTTATAAGTGGGTGTAAGTTACAAAACTTTACTTCTAACCCAGTTTGTAACAGATTTTTATCCTGCTTCTTAGGAAAATAATTGCTCCATTCTATAACAAAATATTCTGTGTGTATATTGATATAATAATAATAAGAACCATCACATAATGCACTAACTTGGGCAAACAAGCTCAGTGGCTTTAGAGAAGGTATCTAGTGACATATTTCATGTGGTAAGGCAAAAGTACAAGTAGTTCAACGAAACCCAACAAATTAAAAAGAATGCCTGAAACTATATATTGGATTTAAACATATTATGCGTGTTACAGGTACATATACCCCACCCTCCAACACTTACACAGAGCCCTCGGTGCCCAATATTTAGTTAAGTCACGTAATTAGACTTAGTGTGTGAGACTGAACTCCTTGCGAGGTGTCCGATTTCTTTGCATAAATAATGTTCACACCAAAATTTAGTGTCTTGAGTTACATTACTGCCCTCTGGCTTCACCTGTAGCAGTGTGTTTCTTTCTGGAGGATACAATGAACCTTTGATAATTTGTTAACAATTTTACTTTTCAATTTATCCATTCAAATGAGTAGATTGTCACTCAAGTTATTTCAATTAACACAGTAAAAGACAAATACATTTTACTATATTTCAATTTTAAACATTATTCACATGAAGAGGTGAAACATACAATCAGGGAGTTTGCATCTGATACCCATGACATATCTCTCACTTCTTCACACTAATAAAATTTAAAAGTGAAATATTGTAAAATTTGTTTGTCTCTATGTGCTTGGTAACTGTGGAAAACAAAAATCTGGATTGCTGAACCAGGGAGAGAACCCTAGTCTTCACCAATGCTTCATGTGAATAATGCTACCACTCAACAGACAGGCAACAATTTTGAATGACAACCATCTAATTTCACAGAAAACTGCTCACCTGGGGTATGTTGTGGATGTTCAGTTCTTTTATTTGTGATAGAAGTTTTCCTACTTGGTTTCCATTTGTTTCTGAAGAATGGCACTTTCTATCAATCAAGGAAGATAATTCCTTTGTTCCTACAAGTAGTATAGCATCCAGCTCTGTGTAATACTCTAAATGTAAGTGATGGAACTCCAAACGTAGAATTCTGTCAATCTGTTTGCATCTATGCTAAGTGATGGCTTTATTTTCCATATTTTGTTCATTATGACTAATAAAATATCGACAAAGTAACAACTTCAAGAACCCTCAAAACATTACATTCTTTTGAAACCTTAGATTCCTCCCCCCTTTTTCTAAAAGAGAGAGATTATGATAATAGATCCTATTAGCAAATATATGATGAAAAGGAATTGTGGAAACAGAAAGCAAGCCCTAGTTAAAGATGCAAATTAAGTGAAAAAAATAAAAATAATACTCAAAGCACTATAACATTCCCAGTAACTCAGTGAAAATAAATTGCTACTCAAATGAGGTAATTTTTTTTGTCATAAAATTGCTAATTCACACTCACAATCTTAACACATCTTAGTATGAACTACAAAAATTAAAAATTACTGCACTTCCTACTAACTTAAGGTTTCCCTAATACTATATTAAAAGTTAAAGTTATCCAACTAAAATGCGATATTAATGTGAAACCAGATCAGGGAATATTATTTTTCCTTTTTAGAGCTTTAAGGATTGTCAATAATGACATTATGAGAAACAGGAGAATGTTGTGGGCAAGGAATAAGAGAGAAATAAATTATGATCTTTACAAAGAAATCACTTATCCTTTCACGGATACAGTGACAGGGTGGAAAAAGGGCTAAGGGAAAATCAGTATGGCCTCAGATCAGGGGGATCAATGTAGATCTGATATTTGCTTTGAAACAGCTGCAGGAAAAACATGATGAGCACGGAAATGATCTGCTGTTGGTATTCCTCGATATTGAGAAAGCATATGATTGTGGACACAGGAGTAAGGTATGGAAGGCCTTGGAGAAGAGAGTTCCCAAAGAAACCATCAGGAGAGTGTCCGAACTGTACCAAGGAAGTGTGAGCTATGTGAAAATAGGAGAAGGAAGATCAGAGTGGCTGGAACAAAGGAATGGACTAAAACTAGGAAGTTCCCTATCACCCCTACTCTTCATTGTAATCATGGATTAAATAATGCAGAAGGTGGCAGTGAGGATGGGAGAGGAAAACATGAAGGTAATGGCTTTTGTGGACGATCTGATGATCTGGGGAGGTGCAGTAGCAGTTGGATGTATGGACAGACAGTGTGGAGAAGCATGGCCTGAAATTTAATGCAAAAAATGTGAGTAAATGGTAACAACCAGAATTGAAGAATAGGTTAACCCAGGGAATTGTGATGGCAGGGGAACAACTAAAGCAGGTAAACAGGTTCAAGTACCTGGGGAGTATATTAGAGGAATGTGGAGGAAATGATGGCGAGATAAGTGAAAGAGGAAGACAAGCAGAGGCATTTCTAAGGAGCATTAGAAGCCTGATACGGAATAAAGAGGTGCCCCAGAGAAGCAAGAGAGTAATCTATCATACATACTATTTGCCTATCTTGACTTATCCTGCTGAAATGTGGACAATGAAAAAGCGGGACATCATCAGAGTACAAGCAAGTGAAATGAAGTTTTTAAGACGTAAAATGGGAGTTACTAAATTGGACAGAATAAGGAATGAAGTGATTAGACGCACCATAAAAGAGGAACCCCTACAGGAAAGAATAGAGAGGACCAGACTTAGATGATATGGAGAATGGAGGCTCAGAGAATCCCAAGAAAATCCATGAAATTAAGGCGCATGGTAAACGACCCAAAGGAAGACCAAGAGACGGATGGCTGAAAGGAGTGGAGGAGGGTGTACGGAAGAGAGAAGAGGACTGGAACAAAGTGGTGACAGAGAGGTGGTGAGATGAAAGAAGCAAATGGAGGGGCTTGTACATAAAGCAGACCCAGACCCAGCCGGAGGCTGGAAACTGTTAAGGATGATGATGATGACAAAGAAATCATTCACCTGGAGTAATTTTGGTAACTGTGGAAAACAAAAATCTGGAGTGCTGAACCAGGGAGAGAACCCTAGTCTTCACCAATGCTTCATGTGAATAATGCTACCACTCAACAGACAGGCAACAATTTTGAATGACAACCATCAAATTTCACAGAAAACTGCTCACCTGGGGTATGTTGTGGATGTTCAGTTCTTTTATTTGTGATAAAAGTTTTCCTACTTGGTTTCCATTTGTTTCTGAAGAATGGCACTTTCTATCAATCAAGGAAGATAATTCCTTTGTTCCTACAAGTAGTACAGCATCCAGCTCTGTGTAATACTCTAAATGTAAGTGATGGAACTCCAAACGTAGAATTCTGAAAACCATATTTCATGATGACTTTTAAAAGAAATTATAAAATGATACAGAACCATTTGAAACAGTAATGAAACGAATATTAACCTTGTAGGAAAAGAAATTTTTCTAAGCATTGGTGAAAATATTCGAGATACATGTCCCACACGTTGGGGGTCACCTTCCCACAGAAGAGTCCAGCTTTCATTATCATCAGCTGCCCAAATACGTACAACTGAGCCAGGGTTATATGTCTCGTATATCTTCACTTCCACGGGATATACAGCTTGTTCAAATTCCAAGTCTGAAAAAAGTGATTTTTTTATAAATTAGCTGAATATTTATTGATATAAATTTTTTCTTGCTTGCTCTTAAGAAAGCTTATTTAGGTAATAGTAAGGTCTATAATACGATAAACACAATAACAATAGTTCTTATTGCTCTGGTGGTAATTTCCCTAACCACCTACGAATTTTTCGTGCACATTTTTATGCATTTTATTCTACCACTTATTGTAGTTTCTCACCTCCTTCAGTAACATATTCCAGTTCATGACACCTTTACAATAATGGAAAATCTTAAACTAAACTAAGTACTAGTTTACAATCCTGGTCTTGAACACAGACACTGAAATGATAGCTAACAGCTATATAGTGTTTGGCAACTGGCGATACGATGTGAAACTGTCGAGTTGGGTGCTGGTGCAGTTAAATTGTAGTACTACACAACATCATTCAGGAGAAAATGATGGCATCACACTGTGATCTGATAGACCTGAACTATCCCGTCCACTGCAGGTACTGGGGTGGGAGAGGTATTAACTCAAGGAAATATTGGATTCCTGAGAGTCAAAAGGAAGACTTACAGAGGGAACTAGAGAGACTGATGGAAGAGGAAATCAATGTGCTATACACCATTGTTAATGATCCCCAAAAAATGAGACACTGATGAGCAGCAAAAAATCAAGACTCATTGTTGATTTTGAATAAAATTACAATAAACAATGTTTTTTTCCACTACCCCTGGTATCAGAAATATTGGAGAAAGCGCACAGATTCTATATGTTACATGTAGTGAATGGATACAACCAATTTTTGCTGAAAGACATAGATTGAGTAAACACTTAACGGGATTGGAGGAAAACAAGGCCAAGAGACAGTAAAGCAAGAGATCCTACATGAAGTGCATGATATGCCTATTGCTAACTAGGTTTTTCCTTGACCTCTAATAGCTGAAAGTGTGTTTTGGTCGGGAGTGAGGATTGACATTGCCTATATAACAAGATGCAAGAAGTGTCAAATTAATAATTTTACCTAGCTGAAAATCAGGAATCCTATGAAGATTCCTGGAACACCAATGCACGTCTTTGAATGGTGCATTATGGACATCCTGGGACTGCTCACAGCCAGCACAAATGGGCATAAATAGATCTTAACATTTCAAAATATTTGAGTTCATTGTTAAAACTTTAAGTAGACCCTTAGTAGAGGAGGTAATTTTGAAATAATCATAGCCTCTGACAATGGTTCGAAATTCACAATTGAGGTGGTGAAGCAGGTTTGCCAATTATTGAATTTCAAGTGGGTGCTCACAAGTCTGGATGACCGGATGGGGATTTGAACCTGCGTCCTCCCAAGTGTGATGCCAGAGCATCTGCTATTTGGAATTAATTAGAAATGATGTGGGAAACAAGAAATTTCCTACTGCGCTAACGGAAGATGCTATTAAGGCTAGTGAATTTTGAAGAATTCTTATTGGGTTCAGTCCTTTGTTGTATAATACACATGCTAGTAGAGAGCCAATAATTTCAGTTGTCCTGAGTTTTGTTGTTATCTGTGAAAATTGATGAGGAAACTCAAGTTTTCAGTATATCCAACCAACTTGGGAATACTTCATCACAAATGAAGCCAAGAACCAATACACTCAGATCAGTTAGACACAATTAGACTGTGAACAAATCACAGTACAGACTATTGATAAACTTCATAAGCCATATCATTGAAAAATAGTAAAGTTAGTGTCTCTACACAGACACAACTCCTCAGCCTGAATGGATTTACGATAGCCCTTTTTTTTTGGAGAGTCTAACTATTATCTGTGGACATTGTGCTCTCAGACACAGGGAACTTTATACTTCTCCAGAATTGTAAGGCATATGGTGCAAGAGTGCTGTTGCAATCAGAGATAGTCATATACATGGAAGATATATTACTCCACATCAATGTGGCATTCAAGTGGAAGGTCAATATTTTACATGGATTAATCTTAGATATTTTTACAGACATTATCACGGAGCAATTAGAACATTGAGTGATTTGTGAGGCATAGGTAAAAGTGTGAACAAGTTAGCTGTGGACCCGGCAATATTCTTTGGATATCACAGTCAACAGTGAACAAAATGTCACTCATTGGAGTTTGTCAGCACTTTGGTGCACTGCTCATATCTTCTCTATTAATCTTACAGCTTGTACCATCAGAGTGCACATGTCTACACAAAGGCCAGACATACTGTGGTGCATGGTAAATATATTGCTACAGGTGTCACCAACAGCTGCATCAGAGGGTAAGAGGAGTCGCAGCACCCTGCATCCGTCATTTACTCAAATATGGAGCAATCACCCACAAGTTGTACTGCATTTGTGAGATGGTACAAGGCTGTCACAATGTCTATTAAACATTAGCTAGGAAATAGAGGAGTACGAAAAATATATAACCCCAATTCAACATTTTGGTATAAACAGATCAACACCCCCCTCCCCTCCCCAAAACAAAACCCAAAGACTCCACAAAGAAACATTTTGGTATTATGAACTATATGTGCTAATGTAGAGTAAAACAGCTAAGTCAACAAGAAGTGGGAAGCTGAAGCAGTCCACAAGGCAGTGTACGCTAGCACCTCACAGTTGGAACATATGGGTGTCAGCACAATGCCAATGGAGCAGCAACAGGGAACCAGTCTCCATTCTGATTACCTTTGTACTATGTATTCAGGGTGTATGATAAATAATAATATAACCCTTTAACTTTAGAAAGGCTTTATGACTTGACAAATACAAAATTTAGACCTTAACAAAAGCGTCACAGTTTTTCAATTTTTAATTACATTCCATGTGAATAGAAACCTTACTGTCCCATTTGAGCAGTAGGGCACCGATTTTAAAATTTAATGTAAGTTTTAAAATTTTAAAAAATTTAACTAACATATCCATCTGTAGAAATAACATGACATAAACAAACACAAGTAAAAAATTTAAATCCAACTTAAATTTGAAAGCTGTTGCAAAGGCCGAGTTTTCTACTAATTTCAACCTTTTAAATTAATTATCTACATGTCGGAAAGTGATAAACATAGATTAAATGTGAATTCATATATTTTCCCTAAGAATGGATAGTGTTTTGGTAGATGTAAATTATTTAAATCAATTGAAATTTGTTTAAAAACCATTACAGTGTCTTAAATTTTGATTAGAAGACTGTAATTAAGAATGTTGTGTTAGCTATAATCTTCTGAAAGTGATTTTGAATGCCTACAATTGTTTGATTCTGTCAGTGTTATATCTAGAGGCTTGAAAATATTTTTAATATAATTTTAAAATATTTTTGTGATTAAAAGTAATTTTGTACATGTTCTAATTGTTTTTGTATGAGTTCTATTAGATAGGGCCACTGTCAGCACTCCAGAAGTTTCAGTCAGCACTTGTAATGTTCTCTCGTCAATTCCATATTGTTTATATATATATAATATATATAAAAATTAACTTAGTCCACAACCCGAAGGTTGGTTGGATCCTCCCGCAGGAAGCATACTAAGCTATTGTGTCGGAGGCAGGACAGCCAGTTCCTTTCCTCTGGGACCTACAGTTTGACGTGGAATCCGAACCACGGAACGACCTGACATAGCTCATAAGATCAAACACAACTGTCTATATAACCTGCCAATTTTTGTGAACTGATTAGCTCACTCAGAACAGTGCTAACACAATTTTATATGATTTGTTTACCAATGTGCTTTAAATCTTCGGTAGGAGTCCACTGTTTTCTTCTTGTATATTTTTGTATAGATATTCAAAAATAAAATTCAAAGTAAAAGTTTATCTTTGGTGTTGTTATTCAAGAGGCTACCTACCATTCCAAAAGTATTAAGAGACTCAGTATTCATACTTTGGTGAAATCACCAGGCGACCTGAAGTAACCTGTAAAGCTAGACTGAGTAATTAATTAGTAGCAATCTTCTATTAACAAAGTTCAGAATGGTTTATCACCATGCTACTTTTGCCAATTTCAAAATTTTATATTTGTTAGGTCATGATAAGTCCTTTCAACTGATAGGGGTTATGCACACCCTGTAAAAAAAGTGAAACACCCAGAGGGGAGGAGGAAACGAAATGAAACTTGAAGGGTTGAGGGGGTATGCAATATTATTTCTGTGATTACAAATTTGCATCAAATTTACAAAGCACTTGACAATATAAGCTGGATGTATGCACTGGTCCGATTGGGAAGGGTGTGGGTGTCATAAAATCTTTGTATGCTCTCCTGATGCAAACTGGCTCAAAATTATTGTAAATGCTCCTCGATATCCTGGGTACTGACACTGAAACAAAGTTGATGTATGAATTGCTCCAACACTTTTTTCTTTTTTTCTTTCAGAGACAGATCTGTGGATCTTGCTGGCCACACAAGTACCACAACAAGACGCAGAAGTTCATAGACACATAAGTGACATACAATTATGCAGAACTGCTGAACACAACAAATGGTGTCACACTGTGTACAGCGATGAATCACGGCTCCGCACTACCTCGGATGATCATCATCGGCAAACATGTCAGCAACCTAGAGAGAGGCCCCATTCTTCTAATGTTTTGGAGAGGCACAGTGGTGTTACTCCTGGCAGCATGGTGTTGGGAGCCATTAGATATGAGTTCAGATCATGACTGGTAGTGGTTCAGGAAATTTTGACAGCAAAACAGTACATCATTGACATCCTGCATCCTTTAGAGTTATCTCTCATGCAATAGTATTATGATTCCATTTTTCAACATGAAAATGCCCGTCCCCACGTGGCACAAATCTCTATGAACTGCCTGTGAGATGTTGAGGTACTCCCGTGGTTAGTAAGATACCCACATCTGTTCGCAGTAAAAATGATCAAGGACCAATTACAACAGCTGTGGGCCACTTTGACTCAGGCGAGAATACTTCAGCTTTATAACACCCTTCCCACATGAATCAGAGCAAGCACCGAGGCGAAAGGAGATGCAACATCATATTGATGAGTTCATGTTCTTTGTAAATATGATTAGATCTTGTAATCCCTGAAATAACATTTCATACCCTCTCATCAGGTTAAGTTTCATTTCTTTCCTCCTCCCCTTTTGGGTGATTTGCTTCTTTTGTAGCTGTGTGCATTATTTAATTAATGAATTAGTTAATTTGATATTAGTTTAATGATTTGAAATCTAACATAAAATTTGAAAGATATTTTAACATGGGATTGAAACAGATATTTACTGAGAAAAGTAATTATATCAGTTGATGGGGTAGTATTAACTGTCTTTGTGGAACATATGGGTATAAAGTTTTATATAAGTTTAAATCATTGAGTAAAGCAGTTAGCTGAGTTAAGCATAATGGAAAAATTGCCAATATTGCTTGCACAAGATCTGAAATTGAATTAAGGTTGTAATTGGTTGAGACATCAAGTGAGGGTAAACAAGGGTTCTATAAAACTGGATATCTTGTCAAATGGACAGTTTTCAAGTAATAGGCACATTGGACAGTTTTGACTAAATGCTAATACAGTAGTCAAATTATGCAGGGTGAAGCAAGGCACTAGTCAGCCATATTGGTATAGTGAGGACAGTGTGATAATGTTGGGCAACAGAACAGTGATGTTTAACTTTGAAATTTCTTCACGAGTTTGAGCTAAGTCAACTTTGGAATTATTATTTGTGAATGAGTAATTGTTATGTAATAGTTAAAACAAACCTCCTGTCTTTGGACAGGACCAAAATTCGAGTTGGTCATTAAAAAGTATAACAGTATTGTGTAAGCTACCTTAGAATTTTGCAAATTCTTATAACAAAGTTTGTTTATGACTCTTATTATATCTATGTGTATTAACCATGACATGTTTTACTTCCCAGAGGTCCTTCCTCAGCAGGGATCCATGAAACAAGATTGATAAATAAAAAAAATACAGTAGAATGGACATAAGTGAACCACCCGATACCACAGCCTTAGAGCCATTTATGCAGCTAACTAAAGCAATAAACTAAACAGTTAAGACAGATAATAGATCAACTTTAAATAGTAAAAGTCACATTCTTAAACTACCTAAACAGCTGTAGCAGGAGATAATCCATCATCAGTAGATGCAATAGTTTGTTACGATGTAATTTCACTATAATCCAACACTTTGAAGGATATTCATGGTAGTAAACAGTTGAAAGATAATAAATTCTTATAAAAGGAAATCATAATAAAGAGTTTAATGAATTTAAAAGCCAAAAAGTCGGTATAGTAATTTATTATGTAAAAATGCACTCTAAAATTCAAGAAATCATATGTTAGAAATGATAGGAAGTCAGCTTTTAGCATAAGACAAATGTAATTTTTGCTGAAACAACATACTAAAAGTTTTGGAAGGTTTCATACAGTTTAAAGATTGTTTTTAAATACTAAATGATAAAGCTAGGCATGTGCCGATAGGGAAATTAATTATTTCAAGACATACACCTAAATTCAGGGGGTGAAAACATTATCAGGATATACAATAGTAAATGTGAATAATATTTAGAAAGCCTTTTTGAGAAACATGTAGTATTGTAATTGGGATGAAACGAAATAGCGATTTTTGCACATGGCTGACATCAGATTATATCAGCGAGCATATTTCCTAAATTAATTATAAATCAGAGAAAGCAGGTAGAGATTTGGAAAAGAGCTCTGCAGGTATTTGAGAACATGTAGAATCTTTTAAAATATGTTTTAAAGCCACCATGAGATTATTAATGGGGTAGAAATCGTTAAAATTCACTTTGTATCTCGAAGGATAAACAGGTCATGATTGGTATCAAATGAAAGAGAATTTAATTAGAAGCTGTAATATCTTTGTTTGAACCCTGTAACTTTAAAACTGTAAAAGTTATTAACAGATTTCGTAAACACACAACATGACTTTTTACGGCAAATCCGTTATAGATATAGAAAAATTTATACGGATCGAAATTATTAATTACGCTAAAATCTGGCTAGTGATAAAGATTTAGAACTGTAGAAGCAGTGTGAGCCACGAATGAAGAACTATTTTGCAAGGTCAGAAGAAGATGACGTGCCTTTTACCCAAGTTTGACTTTGCCCCACGTAGGGATACTGGGAAACTATATATACAGTTAGCATTGCTTCCGTGTTATTCTTTTGCCGGGTGAACCGCAGAGAATAGCAGCGTTGGGTGACGTAGGGCTTTGTGCGAAACAGCTGTAATGCCTGGTGGTGTGTGAGGCCGGTAGCAGCCATTAGCATAATATGGTAGTGCAGTGAAACTATAACTCCAATGTGACTTTTAAATTTTTATAACAGGGTTTGGTCTGGTCTGATCGCTTTTATTATTTGCAGTCTAAGAACTTGCTGAAGAAGTTCAGATAGCCATTGATTGTTTTGGACTTGTAGATTTTTTCAAGAATATAGTGTACTTTGAATTTGAAACAATAGCAGTGACTTTCATTATGATGTTTACCTAATCTTTCCTCACTTGGGATTTTTCAAGAGAGGTCGCAGCCGTAAAGAAATTTAAAGCAATCGATAATCTAGTGGCTTGTACGTCACACGGTTGGAGCTAAGGTGATAAACAGTTACTACAACCCCACTGATCAGTTTTATCCCTTACAATTGCTCCACGACCAGATGTAAAAAAGAAAAAATTAGTATGGATTCCTTATTTCAGTGATTAACAAGTACATTATTTTCATTACAACCTAATAGTTCCATCTTATTCTCAACATCAGTTGAGTAGCGACCTTGCTAACTGGACCAAACCAGCCATCTTTTGAGACATTTTATGTATTTACTTCCAAATCCATCAATACATTAACAGAGCACAGTAACATTTATCGAGTATCCTCCAGTTTGGTACAACCAACAAATTTACTGTGACAACTATTTGCTTAGAAAATAAGAGCCACAGTTTTTGGGTCCTCAAAGGCATCCTATTTAGGAAGTTTTTTGCAACAGAGTATAGTAAAACTTTGAAGAAGCTGCATCAGGGCACTTTACAACAGACAAATTGGGCTACTAACTGCTGGAATTTGTCTTTTGCATGACAATACACAGTCCAACACTACCATCAATTACTTGATTAGTTTACTTGAAAAAGTTTTTAACATCCATTGTACAATCCCAACCTAGCTTCTAGCTTTTATCATTTGTTTCTCCATCTAAAAAAAAAAAAATCTGAGTTGTCAGTATCAAGAGAGTGATTAAGGAACTAGATTATCTCTAGGAATCACTAGACAGTTTGGTAGCGAGTTTCTTCAATGAAGGAATACAGCAGCAGCTGTCACAATATGACAAATGCCTCAATAGAAATGGCAACTACATACAAAAGTACTATAATGCATGTAGAAATATTTGTCAATAAAAATTATTTCTAAATATTTCTATACTGAATCTTTTTCAATTTACTCCTAATTTCTTTCTACAGTACTCAACTTCAAAATACTGACTTTTCTCTGTAATATCTCCACACTTTTGTATCTAGTTCCTTTTTGTAATTACACCTATACTAATACACCCTTGTGTATACAGTAACTGCATTTCGATGCCATATGTCACCTGGACACCATACTATTATCTGAATTTATGTAAAAGACATTCAATATGCTTTCCTCCCTTGCACTCCTTTCATTTGTGTAACACCTTCTTCCTCCTGAAGAACTCATGCCCTCTTTGGTCACTTACTATCCTCCAAACAACATGATTCTAGCCTGAAAAAGATGCTGTGCTTAGGCCATCTTAAGTGTAAATGGGCTCCATTATAATTCCAAATAACATCTCACCCCCTTCTACACAAGTGCCTGGTTTGAAACTACCAATCAATAGCGTCCACAGGTACAAACCACTGCTGGACTCAAGCTGCCCTATTTACAGTAGTGGATTTAGGAATTTTCCAAAATGTGGCAAAATTGTGAGACTACTACTGCTTCGAATATATTTTACTGCCCCCACTGTCATCGCCACCCCAAGTGTCACCATCCCCATTATAAACACGATTTTGCTGCCCGCGGCAAATGCCACAGTTTGCCTCTCCCCACACCCCTATAGATCAAGCTCTGCCTATTTAGCTTCTTTCTTGCATAATTATCCACTTCATAGCTGAGTCTAACTGCAGTTAATCATGACAATCCCAGATCGGCAACACTTCTATCCTGTCACAGAGTGCAGTTTTCAACATCAAGCATGTATTAATTTCTAAACTTTAACTTGCCTTCCTACATACACAATAATCTCCACTACAAAAATTATTTCATATCCTACTCCTTGTAGCCCTCTACAATGATTCTAATATTATTTACCAATTGATTAACTACAACACTGGGTTTATAAAAACTCATCACCTAGTAGTATTTTTACACTGCTTTTCCCATGGATTTTAATAAGAATAATATCCTTACTTTTAATAGCTATTGTATCAATCAATTCTTTGCTCCAAATTGTCCACTTCGCTTTACCTTCTTCAACATTATCATAAGCATTTGGATGCTTAAAATAGTAACTAAGACGAATTAATTTTCACTTAACTTTATTATACTGTGTTGCTCTACAATAACATTACACAACAAGCCATCTCATCTCGATTCAAAAATACTAAGCGTCAACTCAACGATTGAACTACTGACTGACAACTCGACTTTCAACAAACTGTCAACTAACTAACTAACTCGTCTTTGCTGCTTCTTTATATAGATGCTACAGAAAATTCCAGAATAACACAGACAAAGCCACCCGGTGTTTCTCAAACAACAACAATGCAGCTAACAATCAAAACCAAATTTAAAAAATCAGAATTAATACAAAATCATTCACAATCATTAGAAAACACCTTGAAATGAAAGTTAAAAATATTTACAGGTCCATAAGAACGCAGTTTTTCTCGGCGTTGAGAATATAAAAATTGTTCTCGGGTAACTAGCCAAGTTAAATCAATGTTATAATTACACTTACAGTAACACAATATTTCGGCGACCTGAACCAGAAGATGGAGATGATGATTCAGGTCGCCGAAATATTGTGTCACTGTAAGTGTAATTAAAACATTGATTTAATTTGGCTAGTCACCCGAGAACAATTTTTATATTTACAGGTAATTACACACAAAATTATCAACATAAACCATCCAAACCATCGCAAATTGTCCCACAAACATCGTAACTCACATCAAAACTCAAAATTATAAACATTTAATTAATGTTTCATATATAATCCTGTCCTTGACCATATTACATCTCTTTTACACAGTTTTTGGTCCTTAAAACAATGTTCATTTGCATGACACATACACACAAGTTCACAACTAATCAAAAATCCATAATAAATCGACGTCCAGCTTCTTATACACAATTTCATTAAAAGGCTGTGTCTAAGGTCTATTATAACCCCTCCAAGGATTCATTCGATTTTGCGTAGTTAAAACTGATTGAATCCTTTATGAAGTTAGAAAGGTGGTATGAACACAGAAGGTAAACATACACAAATCACAGTTAATCAATTATAAGAAATATTTATCTATATACAAATAACTTATTTCCATACAAGTTCACATTATTAATTCCTATTTTACCAAACAGTCAATAAATTATGTCATCTTAATCTTAATTTACAAAGTTAGTATCCATTCACTATACCCTAGATACAGTCAGTCAGCTTGTTAATAACTTCAGTTTATTTACATTTGACAGGTAATTTGCTGTTGCGACAGGACAGCCAATTTACACATCATCGAAATCCCAAAAGTCACAAGACAGAACTGTTTTAGTTGTTTTACCCATCTGAATCATTTACTTTAAACATTGTACATCATTATCCTTAACCTCTTATCTGGAGTACACAAACTAGTAATCTATACACACTTTACTGACATAATCTTATTTACATTTAGTGATTTTTTGTTGTTGTACTAATGGCTCTACACCTCGTCAATGTCGAGGTCATTAGAAGCAGAATGAGACTGGGGATAAAGAATGGGAAGGAATTCAGCCATGGCCTTTTGGAAGGAAGCATCCTGGCATTCGTCTGGAGTCATCTGGGGAAACCATGGAAAACCCAAATCTGGGTGCCTGATGTGGAACCCACGTCCTCCCGAATGCAACGCCAGAGCGTTAACCGTTCACCCACTATGCTCCATGATTCTCTTCTAACTGATCTCTCATTCATAATATGGTTTGAGGACTTCAACATTATATACACCTTTACATTTACCACTCTCTGTGTCTACTAGCTCATAATTATAGACACTATCACAAACGATTAAACTTACAAATCTCTTAGCACAGAGCTGATGATTTACTGTGGACTTCAACTAACACTAAATCTCCAACTTTATACTCTGTACACCTTTGGCCCTCATCATCTCCTTTTTCTCCTTAGTGCCTTCTCCTTTAAATTTTCTTCAAAACAAAAACTCTTTCTTTTAGAAAAACTAACACATTCTAGTATTTAACTGTCAGCCAGTTTCTTAAACAGCAGTTCAATAGGGGTTCACTGGGTTTTTAATTATTTACATTTTCAAAATTTTCCACTTCAGAAACCTACTAACTACAGGTATATTGGTCTGAACAATATGTCCTAAACCAACATACTACTTCTCTCATCAGGCACTCTACAGGATTTCCTGCCGGATTATAAGCCGAGTTATGTACAACGTCTATCCCTTTCTGTTCGAGTTTTCCTATTCGAGCTTTAATAGTAAATTGTAGGGCATTGTCTGACAGTATTTTCTTCAGTTTACCTACTTTCTGTTAGTATTCATCAATTACTTTCCTAACCAACATTTTTACAGTGGATTTCATTATTGGG
The DNA here is from genome assembly GCA_031002005.1 of Vandiemenella viatica. Taxonomy (NCBI): domain Eukaryota; kingdom Metazoa; phylum Arthropoda; class Insecta; order Orthoptera; family Morabidae; genus Vandiemenella; species Vandiemenella viatica. Next base: position 227,279,431 of record CM061920.1, on the reverse strand, counting down.
TAAAGTTTAACATATTTAGAGAAAAATTGAAATAAAACTAAAATCTGTGTCACCTCTCCCCAAGACATGGGAAGTGAGCCAAACACTTCAACAGAAACCAAGTCTAATACTCCACTTGGAATAATATTTTGCACTTTTCCTGCTGGTCACTTAGCATTATCTATTTTAGCTGTTTGACATTTGACAAGACTTAACCAGTGTGGAAATTTTTCTCCTCATGTTCTTGAAATAAATATCCTCCCATACCACTTGGATCGCCCATAATTCCCATAACTATAGTGGTGGTGCCAAACAATATTTACAATCAGACTTCATGGAAGCCATAACTTCCAACTTTCATCATCTTCGCTAGTACAATCAGACTTCATGGAAGCTATAACTTCCAACTTTCATCATCTTCGCTAGTCCTCCTAAATAATACTCCTTCCTGCAAAGTATAGTATTTCTGAAGCTTAACTTTATGGTTCAGGTTTCATCTAAGGAAAATGGAAGCGGCATCTAGGTGAAATAAATAATAAAGGAAAGGGAAATTGGTGGGTTAATTTCCCTTTCCTGTAATATTTAATTCGTCTAAAATGATACTCCTTTTAGATAAGAAATCCTAGCTTCAATCTGTGGTCCCAGTCACCTTTTTTTTCTGACTCTGGACCTAATGGTAAACGTGACAAAGCGTCTGCAACTTTATTTTCATTAGCAGGCCTATGCCGAATCTCCAAACTATATTCCTGCAGAACCAATGCCCAACAGGTTAACCAACTGTGAGCCAATTTACACTTTAACAGAAATGAAAGAGCTTTATAGCCAGTAAACAAAACAATATTTCTGCCTAAAAGTAGCTTTCTAAACTCAGTTAAACCCTATGCAATAGATAAGGCCTTCCATTCAGTAATGTAAATCTAGTTTCAGCTGGTTGTAATTTACTATTGGCAAAAGCGATAGCCCTAGACTACACTTTCCCATTACTTTCCACCTCCTGGAAGACATGTACATCTAGACCGTAATCCGAGCTTTCTGTGGCAAGACAAAAATCTAGATCCCAATCTGGATAATGCAGGATATTTGCTTGACATAATTCATCTTTTATTTTCTGAAAATCTCTTCCACATTATTTGGACCACACCCACTTTGCATTTTATTGTGCCAAATTTCTTAGTGCTGTACTATTGAAAGCTTGCCCCTGCAGAAACTTCCTATAATATTCACACCAATCCCTAGAAACTCTTTAGTTACTTCCTGTCTCTAGGTTGTGGAAAATTCTTAATGGTTTTAAACTTATAATATCTTGGCAAGATTCCCTGTGGCATATTACGATGGCCCAAAAATTCAACCTCCCTTTTTCAGGGCTTCTAAAACTTTCTGAAGTAGTGCTCAATGTTCTTCAAGCGTCTTTGTCATTAAAAGAATATTTTCTATATGTATCTCTACCTGCTCGAGCAGTCCCTTTCCTCTTGCTCTATCCAAAGCACAAATAAATGTAGCCACTAAAATATTTTAACCAGAAGGTAAAACTCGAAAATTATAACAACAGCCATCAAATAGAAAGGCAGTGTACTTACATGATTCTTCAGAAAGTCGGACTTCCCAATAGGACACAGTCAGATCGCTAGAAGAGATGTACCTTTTACGTTTAAACCTGTGTAATAACTCACCGATAGGTGGAGAGTGATCCCATTACATCACTAGATGCTTGTTTAAGGTGCATGCATCCAACACTAGTAACACAGAATTGCCTGCTTTAATAACAACTACAAGAGGATTGTTATAGTGGCTTATTGACCTCTCTATAACCTCCCACTCCAACATTTGATTTATTTATTTACTTATGTCATCTCTTTTGGCCAAAGGGATTGGACAAGTCATAATCAAGAAAGGCAGTAAGTTTACAATGGTAATTTTTTATTAAATCCAGATTATCAGAGAAGACATCCCTATATTCCTCAATTAAACATTTCAATTTCTCCTGCTGATCTAATGGCAATCTACTTATATTATTAGACTAATTTAACCCTACCCTTCACCTATTTCATGACTAGCAACCAGTGCATTACTCTTCCTTACCACATTCATACAAATTTCTGGTAACATTTACTCTCAAACTCTAACTACATTGTCATTCTTATATCTAACTTTCGCTTGAGTAACTTCTTGGATCCCTTTCCAAACTGATTTCTCAAAATTAACCCCGTATTCTCCAGTATTTAATTTAATCTGCAAGTTACCTTCCCCCCAGTTTACAACAGCACTTACTAGTTGTTAGTTAATCCATCCCTAGAATGCATTTAACATTCAATTTAGGTACCATGTTTTTTAGTTGTGTAAGCCACCTTAGAATTCTTCAAATTCTAATTTAATACTTTGGTTATAGAAGAACAGGCATAGCACAACACCCAATACCGCAGCCTAGAGCCATATACGCAGCCAATTAAAGTCGCAGAGTCAACTAAACAGCTGATACAGACCGTAAACCGTGCTTAAAAAACAAAAATCAACCTTTAAACTTACCCAAATAACTGTAATAGTGTAAACTCCATCACGGGAAACACAACACTTTGTTATGATGTAATATCACTATAACACAACACTTTTCGGCACTTTAAAGGCTCTTCATAAAAATAATCAGCCATTAGTAAATAAATTTTTTCAAACAAACAATAATAAAGAGTCTTTTACAACATGAAAAACCAGTAAGATTATGCATCACGTAAATGTGCATTCTAAACTTCATGAAACCACATGTTTAAAACAGTATTTGAAATCAGCTGATAGCATGAGATAAAAGTAATTTCTTCCGGTGTAACATACTAAAATTTTGGAACATTTTATACAGTCAGATGAGTCATAGATTGTTTTCAAATGAAATATATTGAAGCCCATGCTATTCATACACAGTTTTAATTATTACGAACCCACCAAGTGAAGTCAGTAAAAGACAATACTTTTTGGATATGTAATGAAAATCTCTAAAACTAATCCCATAGACTTTTTGGAATAATAAGGCAGTACCTTCATAATAATCCGGTAAATTAGTGATTTTGGTATCATGGCAGCACTATACAAGGAAGTGAATATTTGTTTAAATTGATTGTAAAACAACTACGGCAACTAGATAGGAGACTGAGAGCTTTTTCGGCAGCTGAGAGACCGTAGAAATGAGTGGATGTTGTTGTTGTTGTTGTTTTTCCGGCTTTAGGGCGTGTCAACATCGAGGTTAAGCACCTTAACTAATACCAGGCGTGACAACGTGGCAAAATTGTCATTTGTGTGACCGCCTGTCAAGGGGTCAGCCACAGAGACAGCACAATAAAATACTAACATACTAACTAAAATACCGTCTGCATGGCTGACTGTAAAGAGATCGGCCACACAGACGGCAACGTAAAATATAAAACTGAAACTATTACTCTAAATAGGCAATAAAATATAAAAATAAATACATTAACTGGTAGGCTGTAAAAGGGCAAACCAGTTTAAAAAAAGAGTTGGCTGGCTGTAAAAGGGCCAGCCATATAAGCAATGTCGCAAGTAAAAACAGTACTTGGATTGGTGGTTGTAAATGGCCACCAATCAAATCTAAAACCTAGGCCGATCTGCCCAAAATTTTTGGGACAAGACTGGCCAAGCTACAAAACTTTAAAACCTTAGCCTCGTTGTCACCGTCATCGTTTAAAATAAGGGGCAGATCGTTGGCTAAACCAACGTCTGCCCATAAATCTAAAAACAGTACACATTCGGTTAAAATGTGGCGTACCATGAAAGGTACGCCACAAGCATCACATTCCGGTGGCTCCTCTCGGCGGAGAAGGAAACTATGAGTTAGAGGACAGTGCCCTATACGGAAGCGAGTAAGGAGGACCTCATCCCTCCTCGCCCGCTGGAAGGAGCTGCTACATGGCTGAATGGTTGGTTTGATCAGCCGGAGCTTATTATGCTCAACTTCCAGCCACTGCCTCTGCCAAACTTCAAAAACAAATCTCTTCGCCACCGAGGCAAGGTCTGACTTTGGGACTGGATCATAGTCGGTTCTGACCTTGTCGCAGGCTAACTTGGCAGCTTCATCAGCTACCTCGTTCCCCCTGATTCCCACATGGCCGGGTACCCAGCAGAATAATACCTCCTTTCCACGAGATTGGAGGGAAAGGAGGGCGTCTTGGATGTCCTGGACTAGATGATCTGCTGGATACATATTTCCTATGGCCTGAATACAGCTGAGGGAATCGCAGCATATGATGAAACACTTATTGCGATTTACTTTCATATGCTGGAGCGACTTTAGCACGGCGTAGCACTCGGCAGTAAAAACGCTGCACCTGCTGTCAAGTTTGTATGTGTAAGTCGCTCGAGGGAACATTACGGAGCAGCCTACTCCGTTAGCCTGCTTAGACCCATCCGTATACACCGGGATAAAGGTGTGATGCTGGTTTAAAATGTCTCTAAAAATATTATTAAAAACACTGTCAGCGGTACATAGTTTATTATACCGAGACAGGTCTAAAATTGCTCTGGGCCTCTTTAAAAGCCAGGGAGGAGATTTACTCCATCCCTGGTGATAAAAAGAGTGAAGCTTGAATCCGTATTGTTCTAAAATAGCCTTTGTACGGTAACTGAACGGTTTAGTGACTCTATGCCGGTTGGTATAGAGCCGCTCATAGTTGGGATGTATAAGTATGTCGTACACGGGACTGCCAGGTGTTATGGCAACGTGCAGGTAGTGTCACACCCATGAGGAGTCGCCGGCGGATGGTAAGCGGCGGCTCGCCCGAGTCAGCACAAATGCTAACAATAGGGCTGGTGCGATATGCACCTGTGCTGAGCCTAATTCCAGCATGGTGGACACTATCCAATATACGCAGATAGCTGTCCCGTGCCGAACCATACACCATACAGCCGTATTCCAACCGTGACCGTACAAAGGCTCTGTAAAATTGTAGCAGGCAGAAGCGGTCAGCGCCCCACGACCTGCCACACAGGAATTTTAAAATATTAAGAGCTTTTGAGGCCCTGGCTTTCACATCTTTAAGATGCGAAAGCCAGTTGAGCCTTCTGTCTAAAATGAGGCCCAGAAACCGAACAGTATCGGTAAAACTTAAAACGGTGTTCCGCAAGGTAAGGTGAATCTCTGGTAAAAGGCTTCTGCTGCGAGTAAAAAGTATACACCGGGTTTTCTCAGCAGAGAAACGAAAACCGGTGTGCACTAACCATTTGTCCAGCCTGTTCAACGCGAGTTGCAACTGCCGCTCTACGTTTCTCAGGCTGGACGATGCAATAAAAATTAAAAAGTCGTCCACATATAAGGAGTACCATATGGGACTCCTTGTTATGGCTCCAATGCTATTTATAGCAATGGCGAAGAGCATAACGCTTAAAACTGACCCCCAAGGAACACCATTTTCATGAATAAAAAGATCAGACTCTTCACTACCGACTCGGTACCAGAAGCAACGACCAGATAAAAAAGATTTAAAAAAAACGGGGTAGGTTACCCCTAAAACCCCATTCATGTAACTGTTTTAAAATAACATGCCGCCAGGTAGTATCGTAGGACTTTTCAATATCGAAAAAAGAAAGAAAAAAAAAAACCAACACCTACAAGCAGTGCTAGAAATTCGTTTATAAATCCAGGCGTATTTGTTACTCCTAACTTTCAGACTCAGGCATAAAATGGAAATGTTCAGGCGTAATTATATTACAATTATGAAAATACAGATTTTATAGCTTACAGCTTACTCCAACACAATTTAAAATTGTAAATAGGTCAAAATGTGCCAATACATTATATACAAAACTTGTGAAATAGGTTAATATAATTCTTGATTTCATTGTATTTATTACAATAACTTTTGAATTTTACACAATGATCTTCAGTAGGCACAATAGCTGATTTGTTATTAAGTGCTTTTGATCGTTTACTTGCTTACTGAACCCCTGGATTTCAGGCCTACTGGTGGTAGTAGCTGAAGAGCCTGATGATTCGTCAGCAGCTGATGTTTTTCATTTTCTGGCATTCCTCCTTTACAAGTACTTGTAACTCTTCTATGACCACTATTTGTCTTTACAACAGGTATAAAGTTAAAGTCAGTAATTTTATGAGACATCTTCACTTCCTTTGTTAATCAAAAACCGCACAAACTAGAATTATCATTTACTTCGCTGTACTTAACCTACATTATTGCCACATATTCTGAACATCAGAAACGTATTATTTGAACCTCTGAAATATATCAACAATGCAACAAGAATAATAATTGAAATTAATTAGAATTAAATCCTGAACATGCAAAACTGAAAATGAAGTAATTAAATGTAATTGTTTTTTTTTTTAAAAAAAAAAAATTGATGCTTAGGCGTATTTTCTACACCTTTGACGGAGATTTCAGGGGTAAAATGAAAAAAATTGAGGCGTAATTACGCCTAACGCCCGGTCAATTTCGAGCACCGCCTACAAGGTGTTGGCTGCGGATGAATGCATCCTGTATTGCAGCCTCCAGGAGGATCAGGTTGTCCAAGGTGGAACAGAACTTCCTGAATCCACACTGAAAGGGGCTCAGCAAATTGCGGGACTCAAGACACCAGACGAGGCGGCGATTCACCATCCTTTCCAGTGTCTTCCCCACACACCTAGTCAAGGCAATACTACGATAACTACCCAGCAACAATTTGTCTTTGCCAGGTTTTAAAATGGGAATTAATGTTGCTTCTTTCCACGAGTCGGGGAAGTGTCCTCCGGTCCATTTATCGTTAAAAATATCTAGAAGGTACTTTTTAGCATCCTTACTGAGATGCCTCAGCATCTGGCACTGGATCAGATTGGGCCCTGGATCAGTGTCGTTTGTGCTGATTAATGCTGACTCCAGCTCCCAAGATGTAAATGGGCAGTTGTAGGCCTCTGTATTCGACGAATCGAAGAACAGCGGGCGCCTCTCGGCAGCGACTCTTCGTCGCTGAAACCGAGGGTCAAAGTTAGCAGACGATGTGATGGCGGCAAAATTCTCTGCCATTTGCTATGGTATGCTTTGTTCGTCGGTAATTATACGTCCGTGATCCAGTAACCCAGATACTGGTGGGCGGGAGTACCTTCCAGATATACAGCGGATAGACTCCTATACTTTTGATGAAGGTGTGGAACGATTTATAGTGCTCACAAAATTCTGCCAAGACCTTTTCTTGCTTTCCTTAATAACCCGACGCGCGTTAGCTCTGGCTATACGGAACGCTGCTAGGTTGTCAGATGTTGGGCACAACCTAAAACGACGCAACTCCCGTCTGCGACCCTGGATGGTGGAACGGCATTCTTCGTTCCACCAGGGGACAGGCATCCTTCGCAGCATTCCGGAGCTTTTCGGCATGGAGACGTCAGCTGCACGGTGAATCACTTCTGTAAACTGATTCACCCTCTCGTGTATACTGCCACAGGGTTGCAGTAGTACAGAACGGCAGAAGCGCTGCCAATCTGCACCACTGACGTTCCATTTACGCCAGTTATTACCTCCTCCATGTTCACACTCAATGTGCGTCCAAACAGGGAAGTGGTCGCTTCCATGTAGGTCGCGATCCACCTCCCACTGCACAGAGTCCGCAATTGAGGGAGAACACAAAGAAAGGCCAATGGCAGAAGACGTACCAGAAGCAGTGGTGAAATGAGTCATTTGCCCTGTATTCAGGATACAAATTTCCTCCTGTTCTATCAATCTAACAACAACTCGGCCCCTGGTGCAATCAGTGGTGGAACCCCACAACCCACTGTGGGCGTTGAAATCTCCCAAGAGGAGAAAGGGCCAAGTGAGTTGTCGTATAATGCCAACCAGGTCATCGTAGTCGATGGACAAACTGGGTAGCAGATAGACAGAGCATACAGTCAGTTGGATTGGACCGTGTATTTTCACCGCTACTGCTTGTCAAGGGGAGGTGAGAGCAACGGGTTCGGAATGGACGGTGTTTAAGGCAAACACCGCCACTCCCCCTATCGCTCGATCACCTTCGGTATCGTCTTTCCTGTACAGGTCGTAGCCTCTTAGCACAGGTTGGTGTGTCGGTCTAAAGTGTGTCTCTTGCAGACACAAACACAAGGGTTTAGACCGCGCTAAGAGTTCTACTTCCTCTTTGTGAGGCTGAAAACCATTCAGGTTCCACTGCAGTATGGGAGCCATCTCACCTATTCAGCCCCATACACCCCTGGTCGGGTGGGTCAGTGTCCGGTGTCTGCTGAGGAACGGGACCAGGTTCGTCCACCAGCATTATGTCATCTTCAAGATCCGAACACGATTTTTGTTCTGAGGCCTTGGGGTCTTGCGGATTTTTCTTCTGCCGAGGCCTTCTCCCCTTCTTCTCTCTGCCAATTGGGGATCTGGGAGGAGAATCGGAAGGGGACTTCACGAACAAGATGGGGTCCGTGTGTTTAAACTTCGGACCCCGAACCTTCTGCACTGTTTGCCATCCGCTACTAGCTGATGGCGTTGATACAGCCGAATACTGAATATTCCGAATATTGTAGCCAAGGGAACCACGGCTGTAGCTACTGTAGCAGATGGCTGTGCCTCTGCTGGTGGGACTGCTGAACCTACTGTCTTGCTGGTCGAGGTTGCAGACGTGTTACTACCGACGTCCGCGGTCTTAGATGTTATGACCTTTGTGGCTTTGGCACCACAATTGCATTGACATTAGCATGTTGTACTTGTTCCCATGTCTGCAAATGACGTCTGTGTAGCAACGCTTTCCTTCCTGACGGGAGTTGACAAGGTTTTGGCGAAGCTAGTAGTGATGACGGGCAGCGCAAGTGCCTTAAACCTCTTCTTCGCTTCGCCATAAGGTTCCTTGGTCTTTAACTCCTGTATCTTCTTTTCATCGAAATACACCCGACACTTCCTGCTGCAGCGTCCTTCCTGTAACTGCATCCACTTTCTGGGGGAGGGCTGTCAACCCTTGCCCGCTTGTTTGAACTGGGTGTATTTTTATTAGCCTGCGACACATCCGGGCTGCAGGGGTTTTTGTTTTGCTTGTGAGAAGGAATTTTGGTCCCACGAGTAAAACAATTTATAGAGAAATGCTTATACAACAGGGGTGCGCAGGTGCCCCTGAGGTTGCACGTTAACGAGTGATCTGCCTCTCACCCATGCACCTCCTCGGCACGTGGCTGACCTTGAGGTTGAGGTTTTTTTTATAGAGGTTTGTACCTTTCTCGCGATCCGGGCGATGAAGCCAAGATCCCCGTTCTCCTAGGCACACAATGTTCCACCGCCACGCCCTACGGTGGTCGTTGAAGCATGGTAGGAGTTTATGGTGTGGGAAACTTGCGGCGCTCACAAGTTTCCAGCTCGGGCATCGCGGGTTCGCCAAACCCGTACCTGGCACTTGCGTACCAGGCCCCTGCGGGGAAATGAGTGGAATAAGTTTTAAAGCTCAAAACATAATATTTCCACACCGGAAGTATCGGCTTATGACATAAAAACATGATTTTAAATGACTTTTAAAACCTGACAAATAAACTGGCCATATTTTGGTGTTTATTTATTTACGGACTTTGGAGTCCATTTGTATAACTTTACAAATTCAATACACCACTTAAATATTATATAAAGAAAATGGCTTACAGTCTACTTTTGCTAGAATAATAAACATTTACAACTACTAAGTAAAAAATTTATGATTAAAATTTACTGTTAATTGTTCACTCATATCTTAAGATAAAAGAACGTAACAATCTGACTTGGTTTGATGATAATCTTCCAATTTTAAACCTACTTTGATAGTTAGCAAGCTTACACATTCTTGCTAGGGGATTATTTTTGGTATACAAGTGCTTATATTTCATAAGGGAAAATGTTGTTGTCTGACAAGTAATTCTTTGGGGAACGTTGAATCTTAAACTTCCTAGCAATTCTGAACAATCAATATTACCATTGCACAAATTTAATAAAAATTTAAAATCATTAAGTTCACGAAATGATTGCAGAGAGGGTATTCTTAAGATGGATGCAATGTGGGTGTATGTATGATCAAGAAATGGATCTGGAAAACCAATTCTAAATGCCATATACCTAAAAAATTTATGCTGAACAGTTTCTATTCTTTTAATTTGAGATAACATGTACGGTGACCAAATTACTGATGAATATGCTACTGTTGATCTTACAATGGATAGATATATTATTCTGAGTGCTTCAGTGGAATGGACAATTTAAATAGAAGCTCTACAAAATTTGGTTGAACCTTCTACTACATAAAGAAATCGAGTTATTGGCTTTTGCGTCTTAACTGGGTTGGTCTTTTTACGGCGAATCTGTTAACTTTACAGAAAAATTCATAAAGACTTAAATTGCTAGTTGCACCGTATTCTACCTACTAACCGACTTTCAGAACTCTACAGTTTGAATTTCCCAAGATTGGAGAATTATGTTGCATAATGGAAGGTTACCCTGGTGGGGAGGTGATGAACATATAGGCGATGGACACAGCCTTCTGAGTCCGTCACGGTTGGTTTCTCAGAGTGTAAGGACGTGTAGCTGTGTCCAGCATGAGAGGCGCTTGGGCCTGGAAGGCCGGAGCTGTTGTGGACATAGCAATGTTTAGTGGTGGCCATGCTGAAATTTTAATGTTCGCAGTTCGGTTTTGATAATTAACACGCGACTTTGGAAATCATATAAAGGTGTTTTGGTCTGTCTATTGACACTTCATAATCTGCAATTATTTTGGTAAAGAAATGTTCAGTCACCTTCAACTGTAATGAGTGTATAAACTATTTGAAGAATATAGTATCTATAGTATTGCTTTTCATTTATGAATTCTACCTAACCTTTTCTTGCTTGATGTTTATGTCAAGACGAGTGGCAGCCATTCTAAATTATTATAGTTGATTTCCAGAGGCCAATTTACACGGTACAGTAATTTTCATAACCTACAAGAGAAGTTGAGGACTAGTATTTATTCCAACCACAGTAAGCACTCACTCCTTCCAGTTGGTTTCTTTCTTTTTTTTGGAATTCAACCCTTATGGGGCAAAAGTACCATTATTTCTGTAGTGTATTTTTTTGACGCGAGCCATTTATTTTCTTTGATATCTAACTGAAATCAAGAAATGAGGTATTATTTTAGATATCAAGGTCTCCGTTTTGGTCACATCATTTTTTAAGGATTTTTTTGGAATTTGACCCTTAAAGGATAAAAGCATCATTATTTCAATAATATGTTGTTTTTTTTTTGTTTTTTTTTTTACGAGCCATTTATCCCCGTTGTACCAAATCAAAATTGATAAATGAGGTATCGTTTAAAAGATTAATGGGCAACATCATAAATTAAAAACGAAATTTTTCAGAATTTGACCCTTGAAGGAAGTAATAAATGTGAAAGCCACATGTATGAGACAGTTCACAGCCAATTCCTTGATAGTAGCAGCACATATCACAGATATATTAATAACTGCTTTACTGGTGTCGACTTTTGTTACGTACCTATTACACTAAACAAATAAACAATTGATACAAATGAGGCGGTTCTTCTTTCATCCTGTTACAAACCACCAAACTTACTATTCATCGTATTTGCAAAATTTTTGCATCTAGTTCATCTAGTTATCAATAAATTCTACAGAGTGCAGCTTCCCAGTATTGTCATAAAATTTAATTTCTTCTTTTACATTAACACTGACCACTTGATTACCAGTTGAGGAAACAACACTTTGACTTAGTTGAACCTGTAACTCAATGACCCCTTTCTCCAACATATTTACATTACATTGTGTAAACTGTTCCTGTGTTCTTAACAACTGCTTATGGCCATGCCTTAATCCACCAACATCTTGTTTTAACATACACAATCCACACAAACATGCATTCTGAATCTGAACCACAGTCTGTTTTAACATTTCACATTTACTATTAATGTCTTTAGCTAAGTTAAGGCACTCATCCACCATCTTTTCACAATTTTCACTGACTTCCAGCACCTCCTTACCAATCAAACCAACACATTCAACCTTATTCTGCTCACAAATTTGTGTAACCTTTTCAAATTTTTTTGACATTCTACGACTAGCCTGGAATTTAAACTCAGAAAATTTGCTGCCATTATCTTGCTTCAACCCATTTCTAAATTTGGCAAATTGACAATTAAGATTCAATTCATTTTTAAATTTGGCAGATTTACTATCAAGATTCAATTCATTTTTAAATTAATCAAATTGAGAATTAATTTAAGAGAATTTGCTATCAAATTTTGCATTAAAATGAGTTACAAAGGATTCTAGAAATTGTCAGCCATATTCAACCAATTATTAAATTAATTTGATCCCAAAATAAAGAGAAAAGAAACTTACTTTATCAAGTTACTACAAACGAATATCCGAAAGCAAATATCTAAATATTCAGAAATCCCTTTTTGCCGATCACTGGATTTTGAATCACTTATTCACTTTCTCTTAATGCTTTTATCACTTTTTCTCTCTTATATATACTTTCAGGACACTTTTCACAGCACTGCACGCACACTAAAATTACTGCATTGATCTTCAGAACACGCAGATTTAATGCTGAAGACAGCTCATATTCTGGGATTAATAATTCAGCTTCTTACCATCAGGAAACCACAGGTGGTTCCAGTGTTCGCTGCCACTCCCAATCAGTCACTGGATCTCTCCTCCAGACTTCGAAACTGCACCGTGTCTCTCGTTCTACGTCAGTAGCTCACCACCACTGCCACATTTAAAACTCCGAAAATCTGAACTTGAGTTATACAGGTTCTTATGGTATATTGGCATCTGTTATCTTACAGATGTCGTAAAATACCAAGTACTGTCATGGTCTCCATGACAAGCATTTGGTTACTTAAAATAATAATTCCAACGAATTAATTTTCACTTAACTTTATTACTACATGTAGCTCTACAATAACATTACACAACAAGCCATCTTGTCTCAATCCATAGATAGTAAGCGTCAGCTCAGCAATTGAACTACTGACTTACAATTCAACTTTCAACAAACTAACTAACTCTTCTCTACTGCTTCTTCATAAAGATGCTACAGAAAATTCGAGAATAACAGAGAGAAAGCCGCCCAATGTTTCTCGATCAGTGACAATGCAGCTAACAATCAAACCCAAATTAAAACAATCAGAATTAATACAAAATCATTCACAATCATTATAAAACAACTTCAAATGAAAGTTAAAGATATTTACAGGTCTTAACACACAAAATTATCAACATAAACCATCCAAACCGTTACAAATTGTCCTCCAAACATCATAGCTCACATCAATACTTACAATTATAAACTTTTAATTATGTTTCATACATTGTACCATCATTGATCATATTACATCTCATTTACACAGTTTTTGGTCCATAAAACAATGCTCATTTGCATGACGCAAATACACAAGTTCACAACTAATCAAAAATCTATAATTAATCAACTCCCAGATTGCTATACATAAGACTTAAAATACAACTTCATTAAAGGCTGGGTCTGAAGGCTGTTATAATGAGCTTGAAGGTGATTCATTTATCTCCAAGTCTGATAACAGGTGATACTTACTATTTGCCATAATTACGAAAGTATCTAAGCTTGTAGCCAGCTTCCCCCAATCTGTATCCAACACACATAATTCAACCCCTACGCATTTATCAGAAGGGCTTACTGTTCCACAATTCTTTTCCTCTGCGATGAGGTATTTCTAATCCTTAAGCCTATTTTACTATGTTAAGGAAAAGCCTAATTTACCTATTCTTTCCAACTCATCTTGTAACATAAGTATATTTAACCATTTTTTTTGTAATATATTCCTTTTCAATTGTGATCAGTTAAATTCAGTAGTTATTTGGATGATAATTAAGTGTTCCCGTAGCTACTATGACATATCTGGTGGAACGATAAGAGATTTGTCATTGTGTAATGTTTCTTGAGAATTTTCCACAAGTCTGAAAGAGTGTTGGGAGGACCCCTGAAGTTATTGTGTTAAGCAGACATGTTAAATGGATGTAAGTCTGCCCATCCATCCATAGTAAACATTTGTGGCAAATTACTCAAAAGTGCTATAAGTTTTCTCTATTTATCTGCATGAACTCTTCTGAAGCAAACAATGTGTCGATATGATAATTTTAAAAGTTAATTAATTTTCTTATTTCAAGTTTGTACATGTGGTGGACATGTATGAGCAATAAACATTGCTGGAGTGAACTGTTCTCATTCAGAATCTCGCTACCTGGGATGTATGATCGAAGTCTAATAAATGTTCTCTTTCATTTCTGGTGTGAGGAGAGTATTTAAAACATTTAATTAAACTTTCACATGATAATTTCAAAAGTACTATTTTCTTATATGATACACCCTTCACTAAAATTGAACTTAATTGTGTTACAAGGTAGAAGCACTGGAGACCGGGTTAGAAAAATTGATTTTTTAAAATATAAACATTTCAAGTAAGAGACTTTAAAGTTAATAATTCACTATCCCACCACCAACTGTTAACGTTGGAAATGGGAAACATATTAAAAATAAGAACACCATGTGATTGGCATAATACAGGACTGATGTAGCCCACTAATTAATTAAGAATTTAATGCAACAATGCTACCTCCCCCACCACCTCAAACAGTGAAACCACCTCCAACAATGTTGCCAAAAATGGCAGCCCTTATTATTCTACTGTAACTGCCACACTTTCCACTTATCCTGTCAAACTAATTTAAGTTCAAGAATAATAATTTAATTTGCCTAAATTTGGACTCTAATTTGCACTAAAACAATTTACCAAATACTTTCATAATGCTTACATAAAATATTTGTCTAACTATGTTCCTCCACTTATTAACGAGAAGGCAAAAAAACATGCAACTAAAAATGTAATAAAATATTATTAACAAGTATTTAGAAATCTACAAACCCCAACATAACACTCATTTAAAATCTAAACAGCACTAAACACATAATTTAGCCTTACTTCCAGTACAAGTTCCAATGAAATTAGGGGTAGTCATGAGATATAAATGAAAGTATACAGGTAGACAAAAATTCAAATTAAGAAATCAGTATGGAAACAAATCTGAGCAACAAAATTAAGCTCTTACTTATAATAAACCATGAAATGGAGTATACTGCTACACAATTTTAGTCATAACCTACGAAAGTATATTAATAAAAAATAAAAACATTTTTACCTATATAATCCTGACTGGTTATTTTTCTGACGGACTGTCGCATAAATGGTACAGTTCTGGAAGGAGCCAAATTCCACCATTTCCCATATGTTCTCTATATGAAGAGAAAGATGTGTCAGCAAACAAATATTAAAATTAATTATTGTTCTCATTGTTACATAGCAAAGTTAGTAGCCTATAAAAGTTTTAAAAAATTGATTAATAAACCAAAACCAGTTATGAAACAAACTAAGAAAAATAATAAGCAATGTAGCTAAACTGAAAGTCTTTTTTTTTTTTTTTTTGCTGTAGTCAGTCTTTCGACTGGTTTGATGCAATCCTCTATCCTATCCTGTGCTAACCTCTTCATTTCTACATGCCCCTTACAGCCCACATCCTCAATTATCTGCTTCATATATTCTAATCTGTCTTCCTCTACAGTTCTTACCTTCGACTGTTCACTCCACTAATAAATTAACCAATCCTGCATGTCTCAAAATATGACCTACAAGACTGTCTCTTCTTTCTGTAAGCTTCTTCCACAAACTTCTTTTCTCACCCACCATTTCCAAAACTCGTTCATTTCTTACTTTGTCTGTCCACTTAATTCTCAGCATTCTTCTGTAGCACCACATTTCAAATGCTTCAATTTTCTTTATTTCCAGTATTCCTAAAGTCCATGTTTCGCTACCATAAAATGCTGTGCTCCACACAAAGAGTTTTAAAAAGTTCTTTCTAATTCCTAGATCAATATTTGAAACTAAAAGGTTTCTCTTTTTCATGAAGGCTCTATTTGTTAGTGCGATTCTGCTTTTAACATCATTCCTGCTTCCGGCCATCGGTTGTAATTTTACTTCCCAAGTAACAGAATTCCACTTACTTCTCCTATTGCATCCGATCCTATTTTTATATTTAATCCACTAGTATTGGTATCACTTCTGCTACATTTCATCACTTTTGCCTTGCTTTTGATTTATAGTCAGTCCAAAATCTTCCTTCAGTATTTTGTTCATGCCATTCAGTAACTCCTCAATATCCTCAGCCCTCTCTGCTAACAAGACAATGTCGTCAGCAAATCGTAGCATACTGATTTGTTTCTCCCTGATAACTTATGCCACATGGAAATTTTTTCTTTGACTTTCTTAACTGCTTCCTCTACATACAAACTGAATATTAATGGGGATAGACTACAGCCTTGTCTTACACCCTCTTTAACTGAAGCATGTCTCTCGTGATTCTCTACTTTTATTATAGCCAGCTGATTCTTATATAGTTTATAGAGAATTCTTCTATCTCAATACTTTAGACCTGACTTCTTTAAAATTTTGAACATCTTGTCCCACCTAACATTATCAAAAGGTTTTCTAAATCAACAAATGCCATAAAAGTATCTTGTTTTTCTTGATCCGCCCTTCAAGTATTAATCTTAAAGACAGAATTGCTTCCCTTGTACCGCGATTTTTTCCTAAACCCAAAACTGATCTTCACTTACTATCTCTTCTACTACCCTTTCCATCCTTCTGTATATTAATTCTGGTCAATAATTTTTGAAGCATGTGTTGTTATACTAATAGTGCGATAATCTCACATTTGTCATCTTGTGCTTTCTTTGGAAGTGTGAAGATGATATTTTTATTAAAAATCAGTTGGAATTTCTCCTGTTTCATAACTTTTGATATCAGCTTGAATAATCTTTCGATTCCTTCCTCTCCTAGGGATTTGAGAAGTTCTGCAGGGATCTCATCAATTCCAACTGCCTTATTTGCTTTCAAGTCATTCAGAGCTTTATTAAATTCTGTCCTCAAAACAGGATCTCCTAAGTCATCAATGTCGACATCGCCTTCCTTTTCCATTACACTATCTTTTATAATGCACACAAACTTAGTATTCCCAATGCACATTGTTGCAGTACAATGTAATAGAGCAGTGTTTCTCAACCTATGGTCTGCAGACCATTAGTGGTCCATGAAGATGGTTCAGGACATCTGCAGGGAGAATACTATAAGATACTGTATTCATACTGCAGAAGGCTATATATAAGTGAGTATAAACTATAAGCCCAACTTTTTAAATGCCATGAATTTTCAGAGACCAGTCAAAAATCTTGCATTTCCAGGATAAGGATAGTCAGCATTGTTCCTACAATAGTCTGTTAATTTCCAGTTGGCTAGTTTACTAGTCCTTAGGTTGAAAAAGATTGTACTATCCTGATAGCTAACATTGCAGGTAGTTCCGGTCAGAAACTCTTATTATCTATTTTAAGTCTGGAAAGCATACTTTATTAAAGTACCTTGAATAGTTTTTTGGTAGTGATTTTTCTAAATAATTTAATATTGTATGAAGCTAGACTCTAAGAGTGGGCTATATGCATATTTTTTAGAGCTATTGTAATAGAATATGGTACAGTTTGCTCTACACAGTTGGAGACTACAGGCTTTGGTCCAGGGAGTGAGACAAACTGAACGGTGTTGTATAAGGGTTCACCCTGGTAGGTTGTTGAATATGTTTTAGATTCAAAAGAGTTTATTTAGTGAACCATCACTAGAAAGTATAAAGTGAAGGTCTAATTAGCTCATCTAGTAGAAACGATAGCCATTGTCATCGTCAATAATTGAAATAACTGTTTAAATTGATTAATTGAGAAAGAATGTTTTTTTAAAAAAATAGTAAAGATTGAAAAAAGGTGGTAGGTCATAGTTTCATACCACAGAGAAGTGGTAAACGATTAGTTCTGGATAATAAAAAATATATGGTATGGACGGAAGGAATAGATTTGCAGTATTTTCACGATTGAGAAGTTTCCAGTAGAGAAATAGCTTACAAAAATTTGGAAGAAATAAGTAGCATATGTTTTAACATGATTAGGCTAATTAATTAAAAAGTTCGAGTGTTTATTTAACATTTGTGAGACCGCGTGGAGAAGTGTAAATTTTGGGAAATTATTACAGGAAAACGAAGCTGTATTTGGGAATAAAAAAATAAACGTTAAAAATATAGTATAAACTTTATTAGACTACTTTATCAAATAAATTTAAGGTTTGTTTAGAAGGCGTTTGTAGTATTTGGGAAAATCATGACTGGAAACTGTGGCGCCTGCCGTAGGTACGTTGCGAAGGGGATGGGTTGTAGTTGGTGTAAGAAGTGGTTTCACTGGGCATGTGGGGAAGAGGAAACGGGGGAAATAAATGAGGCTCTCCCATGGTTTTGTTCACTTTGTCTTAGGGATGATAGGATTTGGGAGATGGGCGAAACGATTAGGGAGTTGCGTGAAAGGATCAGGGTTCTTGAGGCTCGTCCTGTGGAGGCTCAGACTCTGCAGGCGTGGCCTGTGGTGGCCTCGCCTGTGGAGGTTCAGCCTGTGGGGGCTCAGCCTGTGGAGGCTGAACCTGTGGAAGTCCGGCCTGTGGAGGCTCAGACTGCACAGGCACAGCCTGTGGGGGCTGAGCTTGTCGAGGCTCAAGCTGTAGAGGCAGAAAGTAGAGATAGTGGGTTGGAGGAAGTTGAGAAGGATGGGTGGGAGCTGGTAACAGGTCGTAGGAGAAATATAGTTAACAGGATGAAGAAGCCAGACACTTCAGTAATTGTGGGGAAAAATAGGTTTGACCTGTTGCCAGAGTCAGGAGGAGAAGAGCCTCATGTAGATGTAGGAGTAGGTAAGATGCAGCAGGCCTTTAGGAATAAGGACGTGCAAGGCAAGAATAGGAAGAAAAGGGTTCTGCTGCTAGGTAGTAGCCATGGGAGAGGTGTAGGCCCTCTTCTGCAGGATCAGTTAGGTACAGGTTACCAGGTCACAAGTTTTTTCAAACCTAGTGCAACATTAGGTCAGGTAATAGAGGATATAGGTTCACTTTGTAGGAGTTTCACTAAGGACGATAGAGTAGTGATAGTGGGAGGGGCGGGAATAGTATTGATAGAAACGCGAGTTATAGTATAGAGAGTGACCTGAGGAAGGTGGTGAAGGAGGCACAGCATACCAGGGTGGAGCTCATGCAGGTCCTAAGACGCCATGACCGGCCACAATTGAACTCCGCTGTGAGGCGTGTAAATGTGGAAACGGAAGTGCTACTTGGGAAAGGCATTAGTTCTGTGTTGGGGGTTGTGCCTGTAAACACCATAGGTAGGTGGGGTTTCACTAGGCATGGCCTACACCTAAATAGAAGGGGAAGGGAGTACTTTCTGAGTTGTTAGCTAAAGCAGTGAGGGAGCCCATTTCCAGTGATGATGGGGTCAGGACTGTGCCTTTTTTAGGTTAGGGGCTGCTGGTGAAGGGATGGAAATAGATGATCAAAGTGATACTGATTGTAGATCCACGACGAGAAGATCATAGATGTTAAAGAAATAAATGAAGTTGCTGAAACAATAACTGGCTGGGGTAAATCTGGGAAAGAGGAGATAAATGCTGAAAATAAAGCCGGTAATAAGGGTGTTAATGGTAAACTGTAGAAGTATAATGAACAAAGTAATCGAATTTGCAAACTTAATAGAGATACACGAACCACAAATAATAATTGGGGTAGAGAGTTGGTTAAAAGAAGAAGTACTAGACAGTGAGGTTTTTCCTGATGGTTACAGAGTGTACCGCAGAGATAGAGGAGCAATTGGTGGAGGAGTCTTCATACTAGTTAGCAAAAACTACCACAGTTCACTGGCATTCATAGATCAAGACCATGAGTTACTTGGGGTAGATTTCTGGGGTAATAAAAAAGAAAAAATCAGGTGTTGGCTGCTTACCGCAGTGGAAGAATGACAGATGAAGATGAGGCTCTTGGGGAGAAATTAAATTCATACTCAGATTTCAGAGGTGAGAATAGAATGGTCATTATTGGTGGGGATTTAAATTTACCAGGTGTAAACTGGGAAGGAAATAAGATTAATAAACACGGGAACAAAGATTTGCAAATACCTTAATAAGGGAAGGAGGATTTACACAAGTGGTAGAGCAAAACACTAGGGGCAAAATATTTTGGATATATTCCTAATAAAGCCCGATGATAACCTCGTGGGGTGTCAAGTAACGGAAGGAATAAGTGATCATGACGCAGTTCTGATGGATATTAGAGGATTCAGTGAACCAGCAGCCAAAACTGAAGGGGGAAATAGGTACAATTATAAAAAGGCACAGTTTCAAATTTGAAGAGATATTTCAGAGAACGTTTCAGCAAATGGAAGGAAGGCACAAGTACAGTAGAGTCAAGGTGGGAAGAGTTCAAGGAGATAATAAGAAAGGGGGAAAAATTCATTCCAAAGCAGAATATAAAGAGAAGAGAAACCTGTGTACTATAATAGGGAAGTGAGGAGGTTAAAGAGGTTGGTACGAAGAGAACATAACAGAGTTAAGAGACAGCAGGGTAGTAGGGAATATTTGAAACAACTAAACAAGGACTTAATAACAGCAAAGAAAGTGGCTAAAGATGGGTTTATGAAGAGTATTGTCAGTGCAGGAGGACCACTGACTGATGCATCTAGAAATTTCTATGGCTATATCAGGAAACTGAGGGGAAGGGAGGGTGTAGAGATGCTCATAGATAAGGATGGAGAAGTAGTTACTGAGGATTTGAAAAAGGCAGAGATTTTAAGTAACTGGTTTAGTGAGAGCATTAGGGACAATGAATCAGAAACGGGAAGGTCTAATTCGGAGAACGAGCTTAACAATACGATTAGAAATGAAGATACTAAAAAATTTGAAATTCATCCTGAAGAAATCATGAAGGAAATAAAAGCTGAAAAAACATAAGGGGCTGGTGCAGATAATATTACTACAGATATCTTAAAGATAGCCGGATGTGACATTGTACCTTATCTTGAAATATTATTTAAATTGAGTCTGGATACTTGCTGCTTACCATAAGACTGGAAAAGTGCGATAGTAGTACCGGTACATAAAGGAGGGGTGAGAAATAGAGTCGAAAATTACAGGCCAATCAGTTTGACTTCAGTGGTAGGTAAATTAATGGAAAGATTGATATGCAACCACATCAGAAATGTATGTGAGGAACGTAAGTGGTTTTCAAGTAGGCAACATGGGTTCAGGCAAGGATATTCATGCGAATCTCAGTTGGTGGGATATATGCAAGATATTTCAGATGAAATGGACAAGGGAGGCCAAATTGATAGTGTAGCACTAGATCTTTCAAAGGCGTTTGACAGAGTAAGCCACAAAATGGTAGTAAATAAGGTAAAAACTATTGGAGTGGATGAGAAAGTGATTTGCTGGGTAGAAGAATTTTTAAAAGGTAGAAAACAGAAAGTTAGGGTGGGAAATGCGGTATCAAAGGAAGTGGAAGTAAAAATGGGAGTGCCGCAGGGTAGCGTATTGGGACCATTGCTATTCATTATTCTAATGAATAATTGTGTTGATTGTTTACTATCTGAAATTAGATTGTTTGCAGATGACATAATGCTGTATAAAAGGATCAAAACGATAGAGGACTGTAAACAGTTGCAGGGTGATCTGGACAGGATATCTAGTTGGGTTGGTAAACATGGGATGAAGATAAATGCAAAGAAGAGTCAGCTAATTAGATACACAAATAAAAAACAAAAGGTTAATTATGAATATAAGGTGGGGAAAGAATGTGCTTAGCTGAAGACTTGTGGACTAATGCAATATCTTGGAATTACTTTGATAACCAAATTTAACTGGGCAGGACACATAGGACAGGTGGTAGGAAAAGGTTTCAAAATTTCTGCATCTTGTTGGGAGAGAGTGATGAGGGATGTACGAGAGAAGTCAAGGAATTGGGTTACAAAACTTTGGTCAGACCATTGCTCGAATATGGTAGTGTAGTATGGGACCCCTCATTTTACGTATCAAATACAGGAGTTGGAGAAGGTGCAAAGAAGGGCTGCTAGATTTGTTTCTGGAAATTATCGCAGAATGCAATCAGTGACGGATATGATAAAGGAGCTGGAATGGGATTCATTGCAAGACAGGAGGAGGATGAGGAGAGTCATGGGAGTGTACAGGGCATATACTGGTGATGAGGCATGGAAAGATATTGCAGTAGGTATGAAAAGTAGTTCATGGAAGGGAAAAGATGACCATGACCACAAGCTGGCACTCGATTTCAGGCACAAGGGTGTGGGAAGATTTTCTTTTTAGGTAAGGGTGTCAGGGATTGGAATGAGTTACCAAGGGGAATGATGAATAACCTACCGAAAACGTTAAAAGAATTTAAAGTTAAAATTTGTAGAGGGCAAATGTAGGTGAGTGTAGGATAGGAGGAAGTGGGTGTGTAGGGAAATTGCCACCGGAGCGTGTGCTCCATTGCAATTAAATTAAATTAAATTAAATTAAATTACTAACACAACAGAAAAGTTTTAAAATAATCAGGCTAGCCACTGTAGAAATTTGAGCAAAATTAAATTACTTTTAGATATTCATGAACATGAAAAATTAAAAGTACTGGCAGTCATGTGAGTGTTACATACCAAATTTATTACCTAACAATGAAAAACATCATACTTTTAGGTAAAGGAATAAATATGAGCGGTCAGTGAAAAACTCAGGGCAGTACAATTTATTACAAGCTTTTATCATGGCTGCAAGTTGCAGTGTATGCATGTCATATGGTGGTTGTCGGGTGTGATACTAAAAGATGAGTTTGATAGTGTGGAAGTACTTGAAAATGCAGTGCCTGTAAAACGTTAACTGTGTATGTGAATATGAGTCAAGATTTTCAAATGCAGGACTAAAACTGAGCAAAATTTGATAATGAAAACGTTCGGCTATTGTTAGGGTTTTGGAGACAACGAGGAACCAAAGAGGATAAATCTTAGCTTTGGAGATATATAGCGTGATGTGATTGTTGTAAATAATTGACTAATGAGGAACCTAAAATCTAGACTGGTGATGTATGAAGTTTGATAGCAGTCAACTTTAACTACAAAACATGTAAACTGGTGATCAGGCATACTGTTTTTTAACATGTTGATAAACATCCATAAATTTCATTTGATTATATATTACCATTAAACTTTCTCCAAGTACATCTGGAAAGGTGACCAAAACAATATTCCAAACCACAAGGACAATTTAGTTGCTACACTACTGCAAACTAATTGCCAAATTCCATGATTTCAACACAGGAGTTTAGACACAAGCATATACGTGAAAGTTCAAAGTTGTGGTAATCGAAATAAGAAATACTTCATTTAGCTATATTCCCTTTGTAAGCACTTTTTAAAGCTAACCATGAGAAAATACAATACTTTGGATTTTGGGAATTTTAAAGTTTAAATGACTTTTCAACTTCACAGCTACATGTTTGTTATATAAAGTATCAATGCCTTTGAACATTGTTTAAGTGTACTGGCCCAATATAGAACTTGTGGTCAGGAAAGTTAATTGAAGTTTGATCATATCCTGACAACTGGTGTGGCAGATAGGAATCATTTGTTTTGAGTTTCTGATTAATTTATCATTATTACAAGATTAAACTTTCTCGTTTCTTTCGTGAATCTACCTTACAACCAAAATTAACTCAAACTGAAAGATTTAACTGGCGAACAAAACATTGAACGATTTTGTGTCTTTGTACAGTTGTTGTGCACAAAACTGATTTCTGGAATGGGACTTATTAGAATTATCAATTTGTGTACAGCTTTAGAGCATGTTATGAAAGAATCATTACAATGTAAAATGTAATTTTCAAGTAACAGTGTTAATACAATTAATAACAGAATAAAACAACAAATTAATGATTTCATCCACTGAACCAACTGTAAATGGCCTCCCCGAACCCCCCAACCAAGACCAACCTCATGTTAGGATATATCCATTCTGAGCATTTGTTCCAGATCAACAATTACTCAGTGGACTGTTGCATTCAACTGAGAGCAATCATAAAATATTTAATCAGTCTTGCTGGGTAGATAATAGTGTCTATGCACCTTTATATACTATAGATCACTTTTAAACCCATAGTGAATATCACAGAGTCTAAAAGCAGGTATGGTCTCAATGGAAATTGCTGATATGTAGAATGAAAAAGTAAACACTGAGAATGTACTCCCCACATACCTAGGAATACTAAAGTAAATACAAAATAATAATAATAATAATCAGATCACCACTTGTTACAAGTACATATTAGGCCAATCTCAAGAAATAGGAAAACAACAAAGAAGACTAAAAAGCAGATCAGTTACAGAATATCTGAAGATAAACAGAGACAAAGTCATTAAAGAAATTAATCAAAATTCAACAGAAAATTGGAAAGACCTCACAAAAAACAGTCCAGAAGGCAATGGGTTAGGGACAACCTCCTACAAAATGCAGATGCAGATGGTGGAATGTGATATGTGATGAGGCTATCGAACAAAGGATTGAGTAAATTCAACAGTAACAGAACAGAAACATGGCAGCAATTTCACACAGTCCAAACACAAACCTCAATTAAATTAAAAAGAAAAACGTACATACGACAAAACAGACACAAGAGACTAAGGAAGACTTCAAGAGAAATAATACATGAAACTTCTGTAGATATTTCAGAGAAAAAATTACAGGTTACCAACCTCCAAGCTTTAGAAGCAAAAGACCAAATGGTCCCTTGAAACAAATACACAAAACACTACAAAATTCTCACATGATACTTTGAAAATCTCCTCAACTGTAAGAAACCAACAGGAAAATTAACCTTTACAGAAACTGCACCAAATCCAAATTCTACACCTCCCACACTGGAAGAGATAAAGGATATCACAAAACAACTGAAAAATAACAGAGCACCAGGAGAAGATGGCATTATTGCCAAGATCCGGATGATTGGAGGCAAAAATATTACAAAGCAAATTCATAAAATTGTCACAGAGAAACTACCACAAGAATGAAAGTGCACATCCATTACAGAAAAAGGTTGACAAGACAGATCCCAACAATTACAGAGGTATCTCACTGCTGCCAGTCACTTATAAGAAGCTAGAACCTCAGATATATCCACAAATAGGTGAATACCAGACAGGTTTTAGAAAAGGAAGCTCATGCATTGAACAGATCTGGAACTATAGAACACTCATGAAGATAAGACAAACAACACTGTAATAACATTTGTGGATTTCAAGAAGGCATCTGACTTCACAGACCAACACTCTTTGACGTAATGAAAGAATATGGCATAGAGACAAAAACTCATTGAAACCACATCTAAAATAAAACTGAAGGGGAACATCAGAGCCATTTGGAATTCGTGCAGGAGTCCAGACAAGGAGACAGATTATCACAGATTTCATACAACATGGCACTGGACAAAGGTATCAAACAATGGCAATCACGGGTCAAAATAATACACTTAGGAAGGATATGTGACCAAAAAAATCATAAGATGTCTGGCACTTGCTAATGAGCACAAGAAGCACTGGAACATTTACATCAAATTGCTGTGAAAAAAGTCTGCAAATTTTGTATGAAAAAATGTTCTAATTTAAAAAACAACATACAAAAAATACACACAAATTTTTGAAACAAAAAAAGAGTTTAAGAATTCAAATATCTAGGGAAATACATAAAATAGGAATTTCTAACAAGGTATCAAATGTGGAAAGATCAGAAAAACATTGGAGGACACACCAACTGACACAGGCACATCATAACAAAAGAAATATATCAAGAAGGCTAAACTCAGACATTTAAACACAGTTGTGCTACCATAGGAAATGTAAACATCAGAAAAAAAAAAAAAAAAAAAAAAAAAAAAAAAAAAAAAAACACTAATGGGGCTTCAGGCATCAGAGAAGTGGGAAAAGTTGGGCACAATACATAAAGCAATACATAATGATGGCAATATATGAATATACAGATAGACTTGCAGACATGATCAGAAGACACAGATTACAATTTTATTGACATTTACAGAGAATGAACATCTTTAATGTGGTAAATGGCTCAATCAGGAAAACCAATTGGTTTCATGAAATAGAAGAGAACTTAAATTTTGAAGGAATCGGTAAGAAAATGACACAGAAAAAGGGACAATTGAAGAACAAAACAAAGGAACAGGAACACAGTGAACGCATGATGAGGTTTGGGGAAGAGAAATGGAAGAACGCAAACTAAAATAAAAAACACAACAACTGAATAATTGTGAATAATTTGAGATTAAACAAAGTCCTCATGGACCCATCCACTGCCCAAAAAAGGCAGTAGGAAGAACATTAACAACTGCAGAGGAAATGCCTGCTAAATGTGATATACAAACTTCTCTCAATTGCCATCCTGGAGAGATTAGAGTCCCAAGTTGAGCACCAACTAGGCAAATGCCAAGGGAATTTCAAAATGTCTCTCAACAGCCAAACAGATCCACAATCCCAAGACGATCAACGGATACTGTATGCTCAGGTCCAAATAATGTGTGTTTGTATTTGTGGAATTTAAGAAAATGGGAGATGCTATTAAGCTTCCTTGATGAATACAGAGTTAACCAAAAACTATTAGCTATAATTAGACCCAACCGTACAAACATGAAATTGACAGTTAAGTTTCCAAAATGTCTCTTGGATTCTTTTGACATCAAAACTGGTTTCAGGCAAGGTGACTGTCTCCTTCCACTTTTTTTCAACTGCGTCCTATAAAATATCATTCGGATCTAGCGAACGAAATTAAAGAAAACTAACTACAATCAAATGACAAGGGGAATTAATCTATAGGGATCACAATAGACACCCTAGCTATCCTATCAAATGACTTAAGAAATCTTAGCATGTAAATTGATTTGTTCAAAGAAATCATCAATCAAACAGTTTTTCAAGTAGCCTTGGAAGTAAATACCAACATCAACGATGCACCACCAAAATCTTAAACAGTATACAGAGACATAAAACAAATGAAAAAATTTAAGTACCTGGGCGAGATCATTATGAAAAGTGAATTGGCAAGGAAGCTATTCAGGAAATGATACTCAAACTCAAAATACCCAACCAAATTTTGCGATTGATCTGTAACAACAAATGTCTTTCACACAATGCTAAGGTAAGTCATTATGAAACAGTGCTGAAACTAGTAGTTTTGTATGCAGCCAAAATCTTTTTCCTGAATGCTCATAAAACACATCTGGGAGAATTGGAAAAAGAGCAAAAAATTATTAGATGAATTCTGGGTTCGAACTTCCAAGAATGGCATCCATCAAAAGAGATCCAAAAAAGAAGTACAGAATTGCCAAAATCACAGTAGGACAGTACAGATTTACAAAAAAATGCAGCAACAGTGGGAATTTTCAAATGTGTCACAGGTAGAGGAACAAGATGATAACTGTATAACCCATGCATGTACAAAAAAAAAAAAGTCTCCACTCTTGACTGTTATTTCTATGGACATCATGATCTCCTACTGACAAATGATAGATTGCTGTTGATATAGCCATATTTCTGTGCTGTATTGCCAGCATCCATGAAAACCAAATGTTTCTTTGTTCTAATTGCTTCCTACAAATAGCTCTTTCATTTCACACTTGTTCTTCCCTACATATCATCTTGTGAAGTTAGTATATATTCTTGTATCAACATGATTATGTCCTTTTTTGTGCTTATGGCTTATCAGCATCTATGTCATTAGAGACGGGAAAGGAATGGGAAGGAATTCAGCCATGGCCTTTAAAAAAAAAGAAGAAAAAAAAGCATGCTGGAATTCACTTGGATTGATTTGGGGAAACCAAGGAAAATGCAAATCTGGATGGTCGGAAGGGGGTTCGAACCCAATTCCTTCTGAATGCAAGGCCAGAGTGTTATCACTCACCCACCAAGCTTGGTGATTATCTCCAAAACGTACATAGCAGCACTAATATTTTTCTTAGGTTGTTATTTATTACAGTTCCTCAATGGGTGCCTCCCAGGTACATGTGGAATCAAGGAAATGAACTACTCGGAGCAATGAAAACTAATAAAATGGCAACCCATTTGCAAGATAGGGTAAGCTTTAGAAGGATAGACAAGAATCTCTCACTGGGGCAAAGTCAGCTTATCTAAAGGAAGAGAAATGGAGTGAAAATATGGTAAGTAATGGTTCCATTAAACCACAGTCCAATCCACGATATAAATGACATTTTGAATAGACATAAATATCCATACATGAAAAGCTGGATGTATCAGAAAGTCAATGAACCAGATGCGGAACAGGAAAGAGATTGGAAATATCACAAATTATTAAAAGAGGAACATAAAATGTTAAAGGTTTATGTGACAAAGAACACAAGATGGCCCAAAAATTAAAATTAAAGAATGTAGATATAGCATCGATAACAAAACCAAAATGAAATTAAAAGGAACCAAAAAGAAATTAAAAGGGGCATGCTTTGGGGTTATGTAATGACATAATTTGGAGTACATCAAAACCTAAAGGCCATTAATGGAACAGTATTTATGATGGATAAAAAATGGAAGGAAAGGTAACAAGCTATAATTATATAGCTGATCAAATTAGAGCAACGTGATTAAAAATAGACAGAGAATACGTTGCCATTATTAGGATTGAGTTATCAAGCTTCTTGAAACTACAATCTTTTATGAAACACTCAAGAAAGTATTATACAAAACACATCTATCACATACTTTTTTAAAAGATTGGTTTCAATGTAAGAGTGGGGAACAACATCCCAATAGCAGATGCCACATATAAGTTTGAGGAAATAATTATTAATAGAAATGAATAAGAACTGGAACACTTCACAAGTTTCAGTTAACTGAAGAAAATACGTTCACTATAAAAATACAGTCATAAGTACACAAGTACAGCTAGATAACAACAATAATGAACTGATTATATTATCATCAATATAAACACTGAAGACCTAATTAAAATTCAGATGTGAAGAAATAGAATTAGACAGCTTTTTAGAAGACATGAAACATGACAGGTAACAAAGAAGAAGAAAATAAGGAATAAAGTTAACAGTAACAAAAAAAAAAAAAACCTTAAAAAATACTACTGTAAGCCGATAACAATGTTTTGGATATGGTCACAGGTCTAGAATAGTTCCACATTTATTGCAACCTATGTGGTCTGTACCAAAACTAACACGAACATTACTAAAAATAGTATGAACTGTTAGGATACATTAGACATTTCGATAGGAGAATAACCATGAGTTACCAGATTAGAAGATTGCTACAGCATGGACACATGTAAACACACACAGAGAGGTATGAAATTTTTGGGCTCACGTCCCTTCTGCAACACTAGAATGATGTAGCTGCTAGCTTCCACCATCGCTCTACATGTCTACGCATTTTCTTGTGTGTCCACGCCGAAACAATCTTCTACTTAGGTAAGCGGTGGTTATTCTCCTATCCAAATGTTTAAAAACGCTATGAAGTTTGATACATATAAAAAATCAAAATAAAAAAAAAACACAATGAAGAAATACACATAATAATTTAATGATAGTAAATAAGCACACAACATAAAATGCAAATAAAACACAATTGAAAATTCAACCATGCAAATTCCAAAAAAAAAAAAAAAAAAAAAAATACTGTTTATCAGTAATATTTAGTGTAAATGAGAATTTCCACTTTAGAGTTTTTAAGTTTTAGAAACATTTTAAAAATTCAGAGGATTTTACAGGAATTTTATATATACTATTCCTGTAAAATTCTCTGAATTTTTCACTATATGTAACATATATGTCAGGTTAGGCCCACAACATATCCTGAAAAGTGCAACATGCCATTTTGGTTCTAAAATTTTTCATAATTAATTTTCTAAAAATCCATTATTGGAACAATGTGTTCAATATGAGTGAATAAAATGAACTGAAAATGATCTTTATGGAATCTTCTTTATAATTCCTGAATGTAACAAAAACTTCTAGAACAATGTGGAACCATCGAGATAATTCCAGAGTGTAATAGAATCTTCTAGATCAATTTGAAATCATCTAGATAATTCCAGAATGTAACAGAACCTTCTAGAACAATGTGGAACCATTCAGATGATTCTGTGTGTTTGGCTTAGCATATAAAAGGGGCACATGAATTCACAGTTCAGTAGAGAGTTCCGCTGTGATACTCAGAGTGTGAACAACTATTTCCTGCTGGTTAAGTGGAATCGTATAAAGGCGCTGCTAACTACCTGGACTTTGATTGTGGACTACGATTAGGCTCAGTGACTGAAGATTTACCCGGCAAATACACACGGCGATGGATTGGACCTATGGCAACGGATACCTCGGCGCAAGGCACTGGACACGGACTGGCGGACTGGCGGACAAGTCAGCAATGAAGAAAATGGCAACAAGTGGGAGTGTCTCAAACATGGTAATGTCTGAAGCCCCATCCTACAGTGAAAGTGAATGTGAGATGTCAAACCCAGACATCATCACCAATATTCTACTCAGATCAGCTATCAGTCAAAACGTGGATCTTTCCCGACTGACAGAAGTGAAAGGCAAAAGGAAATGCGGCGGCAGGCAGAGAGGCAAAGCGAAGCAAGCAAGAAGCAACACGGATCTCCCAACAAAAAACTGATTTACACCATTGGAGGCATTGGGAAACCAGGACAGAAGAGGAGACATTGAATGCACAAAACTCAAGTACTCAGCCAGAGCAAAAGAAGGAAACCTTCCCACCTATTGTTATCGGAGTGGTTAAAGAATTCATTCAAATGAACCAAATAATTAAAGAGAAGTTGCAAGGGAACCTAACGGTTGTATACAGAGGTGACACTTTGAAGTACCACGTGGAAAATATACAGGACTACGAGTTTATTAACAGATTTTTTTAAAGAAGATGGAATACCCTTCTATACTTATCAATTACCAAAAGACAGACCACTAAAGGTGGTAATAAAAGGATTACCGGCAACAGTAAAAACAGAAGAGATAGAAGCTGAGTTAAAGCAAAAAGGTTATGGAGTGCAAAGTGTGCACCAATTTAAGAAAAAAGATACGCCCATGAAGACACTGATCCCACTGGCGGTCTACCAAGTTACATTGAATACACAGTCTGACTCAGAATGCATCTACAACGAGCGAACCATTTTATATACCAGGATACAGGTGGAACGATACAGAAGTCCCCTAGGTCTACCCCAATGTATGAGGTGCCAATTATTGCACAATCCCACAAAGATGTGTAAAATGTGCTGAATACCATTCCACAAAGGAGTGCAAGTTGCCAGAAAAATCACCAGCCAAATGCGCCAACTGCCAGGGTACGCACGCAGCTTCATGGAGGGGATGCCCGGTGTTCCAGGTAGCAATAAGACCACCGAGACCCAACCAAAATGCAAAAGACAATATTAAAAACAGGAAAGAGATGAATGACCCAGAGAAAGATACCAGTAAAACAAATATAACACTAGATACCATGAAGACAACCCAAAGAGAACACCAGAATAGAAGATCCTACACAGATGTGACAGGAGGAAGAGACCAAAAACAAAGAAGAAGAAATGAAGAAAGGGGAAGTGGCGCTCAACCAGAAGACGGCGCAACATCAAATGATTGCATGAACGCACTGAGAAACATGATGGAAAAACTGAAAAGACTAATTATAAATGTGAAAGAAGCCAGAGGCAGCTTCGACAAGGTAATGGCCCCGGCCGAAGGTGTAATAGCCCTCCTGGAATGGAGAGAAAAAATATACAGAAGCTACAGGATATCAACATAACAATATGGAATGCGAATGGACTAAAGGGAGAAAGAGAAGACCTGCAAAAATTTATAAGACGATACCAAATAGATATCCTACTAATATGTGAAACACATCTAAATTCTAGGGACCTATTCAAGATAGAAGAAATGGAAACATACCGTACAGATCGACCACATGCTAGAGGAGGAGGGACAGCCATAGTGATACGTAAGACTATTACACACCAACTCATCCAGATGGCAACCCTTATAGAACTAGAGAAAACAAAAACCAAAATCCAATCAATAGAAGGCAAGGTTATTTTAATCGCAGCCTACCTTGCACCGAATCGTACCCTTATGGAACAACACAGCGATGTTATCCTATCAACGGGTGACAAGGTAACCCTGGGGGCGATTTAAATGCTAAGCATGAGTCCTGGAACTCCAGACACTGCAACAGTAGAGGTGAACAACTACTAAAAATAACAGAAGAAAGAAATGTGGAGGTGATTGGTCCGACAGAGCCAACACATATACCATTTAATCACCAACAATACCCAGATATTCTATATGTGGCAATAATAAAAAATATCACGCAACATGTCCAACTGGAAATGAAAAACCACCTTTCATCAGACCACCAGCCTGTAAACATTAAACTTAGCAACTGGATAACATCGGAGAAACCGATAAAGAAAATAACAGAAATAAACTGGAAATATTTTAGCCGCCTAGTACACAACACATGCAGTTAATACACCAGAAGAAATAGATATGGCAGTAAAACATCTGGAGAATACAATTCAGACAGCCAATAGCAAGGCTTCAACGATTACAAGTTTTGGAGAAACAAACAATGCCGACTTACCACCGTTATTGGAAGACCTAAGATACCTGAAGAATAGATATAGAAAATTATGGCAAAAATATCGAGACCCGCAAGATCAAAGAGAATATCACTGCCTTGCAAGACAACTAGATGTCAGACTACGGGAAAGACGAATAGAAAAGTGGGAGTCCAAATGGTCAACTTGTTACCTCACCAACAGAGATGCATGGAAACTCATCTGGGCACTGAAGACGAAACGACAAGCGAAGTCGGCAATAATAGGACCTACCGGAGCCATGTTTACCCCTGTCGCGAAGGTGGAAATACTTGCAGAAACGTTTGAGAAACACTATACAACACCACAAAAGCCCTTAGAGGGAAAGGAAAATAGAGAAGAGGAAGAAATAAAAAACCGAGCCAATATCATTCGAACTGAACCAGCGAATACACTCCCAGGATTGACAACGCCGAAGGAAGTACGAGGGATAATCACAAAACTGGTCAACGATAAGGCGACAGGGTTGGACAATATAAGAAACAAACAGCTAAAACGATTACCGACAAAAGGGATAGTACTACTCACGAGAATAATCAATGCATCAATGATTACTGGCTACTATCCTGAATCATGAAAAATGGCGAGGGTTGTGGCAATACCAAAAGCGGGAAAAGATCATACAAAACCCAAAAATTAACGACTCATTAGCCTCCTTAGCGCCACATCAAAGATTATGGAAAGAGGTGTCTACAAGAGGATAGCAACAAATCTATGACAAAATAAAACAATAAGAAAAGAACAACATGGGTTTCAGTCAAAAACATCTGCCCTAACACAACTCCTACACCTAGTGGAGGAAACAGTGGGAGCATTCCACAAAGGAAAATCTGTGGCGGCAGCTTTTTTTAGATATGGAGAAAGCATATGACAAAGTGTGGAAGGATAAATTAATCATGAAGATGGATACAAACACAAAGATTCCCCGGTGTTATACGAAACTAATAGGTAATTTTCTGAAACATAGGCAATTCTATGTGACTGTAGATGGTCAACAGTCGACAAAACAAAAAATGATGAGAGAAGGAATAACACAAGGAGCAGTACTTTCACCGGCCCTGTTTAAAATTTACGTGAACGATATCTCGTGCCAGGAAAAAGTTTACATCGCTCTATTCACAGATGATATTACTGTCTTTACCATAGGATACAGTCACAAAAAAAACATCAACAGGCTCTCAATGGCATATTCTAATGGTGCCAGAATAACAAAATAACAATAAATCCTGGCAAATGCATGGCTGTATATTTACAAAAAAGAGACCAGGCTTTGATCGCCTCCCAAGGATAATAATAGCAGCACAAACAATCCCGTGGGTAGTAGAACAGCATTACTTAGGAATTATACTTGATCAAAAATTACTATTCCACCTGCACATAAGAGATCGATTTAAAAAAAGTCTTGGAGACCAAGCTAAGAATCTACAAAACGGTCATAATACCATTTATGTTGTATGGATGCCAAGTCTGGGGAGCCGCAGCGAAATCAAACTTTGAAATGCTACAGCGACTACAAAACATATGTTTTAGGATGATATTAAATGCACCAATATTTACACTGACCAAACAATTACATGACCTAACGGGACTGCCTACAATTAAGGAAGAAATATACCACCAGAGCATGCACTTTTATACCAGACTCGACCAATACAGGAACAACAATGATAACAGACTGAAAGAACTCGGCACCAAAAGACCCAAACCCTGGCATAAATACAAACTACCCTGCAGTATCATTGAATCGGAATCTAGTAACTCGTAAAAATTACAAAAAATAAATAAATACATAAACAAGGGGGTTTCCATTAAGGGCGTACCGCAAGGTTGGGCTAAAGCAGATTTATTCCCCCAAGCGAGCAACAAACAATGCCCCCAAACAAAACTTGTACCAAACCAGTAAAACTGCTCAAGGTAGTGGTACTGTAGTATAATGACCGCTGAGGTCAATAATAAATAAATAAATAAATAAATAAATAAATAAAAAAATAATGCAGTTCAGTTGCCAACAGACAAACAATGAGAGCAAGTTCACCAAATTTTGTGGTCATAAAGTATGTTTATCAGCTTTTGTGAAGATTTCTGTGTGGCGTTTTGTGGAGGGGGGGGGGGGGGGACTGAGTTTGAAATATCTTCTGATTGGAGACATAGGACAGTGAAGTGTGCTGACTATTTGCATATCCATAAAAAAAAAAAGTGATACATAAGACTAGCAAAAAACAGATTATACAATGTCTTCCATGGTGTGGATGATGAAGATTTTGTATATGCAGCAGAATCAGTCAGCTGTAGAGATTGGGGTTAGTTCCATTAAGAAACCGTGGTCAGTGAAGTCAAGCTATAATCTCTAAGCATCAGGAAAGTGCATAGAAATTACTGAAGTTGTGGCTGAGTACACCAAACGAAAACTGGCAGAACCTTCAAGGTTGGAATTCCACCTTCAAAAGAAAGTGAACCTAACCAAACTTGTGAAACTTCCCAGGAAATTATATTAAACATCAATTCATCTGTTGAATTATGTGAATCCTGCAATTAAAAGGTGTAACATCACTTTTTCCAGCATCCTTTTCAAAGGTACAAATTTTGTATCACATTCCATCTGCAACAAAACACACAATGGAGTAAACAAGAACATTGAAGGTTAAAAAGGAGTGTTTGGAAAAGTGGATCCCTATTATGGTCACCGTATGATAGAAGCTGGTATTCACATTGCACAGTCATATCATCTGGAAGAAAAATGGGACTGTTCTCATCAGAGCACCAGCAAAAGAAAACACTATCACTATAAGAGTTTCAGTAGAAAAGTGGTTAAAGTGAAAAGGTACATGACCCGCAATATGAAGGAAGTTTTTACCATTCATAAGAAGAACATCCTGTATTCCACGTTGAAAGATCAAAATTTTATGCACTACGACATAAGTGGGTGGATTCAAACCAACAAGAGATGTCTGTTTATGTGTGTATTGTGCCAATTTTGAACTCTCTATTTCTAGGTTTGTATATTGATCATAATTTAAATTGGAAAGTACATGTTTCTGACTTACTAAAGCGATTGGGAGCAGCCAAGTTTGAAATTCGTACAATTTCAGCTTTAGGTGATCTCCATATGAGGCAGCTAGTTTATTTTGCTTATTTTCACTCCTTATTGTCATATGGAATAATATTCTGGGGCAATTCTACTCATAGAGACAAAGTGTTCAGAGCCCAAAAGCGTGTAATAAGAATTATGTGTGGGGTTAGCAATAGAACTTCATGTAGAGAGCTGTTCAAGAAGTTAGGGATTTTAACATTAGCATCTGAGTATATATACACATTAATGTCCTTTGTAGTCACAAATTATACTTTCTTTGAAACAAATAGTAAAATACACAATTATGGCACTAGAAGTAAAAATGATCTTCACAAGACTTACAAGTCATTGTCATTTGTTCAAAAAGGGGTCCGATATTCAGGGATACATATCTTCAATATGCTCCCAATACATATTAAATGTCTAGTAGATGATAAGAATAAATTCAGGAAAAAATTGAAATAATTTTTAATTGACAACTCCTACTCTGTCGAAGAATTTATTTCTAAGGTATCTAAAAAATAACTGCCAGTATGTTGTGTAAACATAGTTCACATAATTAATTTACCATGTATGCTATGACTGTACATCTCCTAGTGTATGTATTTAGTTTGTTACGTAATTGTTTACGGTACCATATATGTTCTGACTGTACATCTTGTGGTGTATGTATTATTTTGTTATGGATTTTTTTTTAATGTACCGTATATGCTATGGCTGTACATCTTCTGGTGTATGTATTATTTTGTAATGGAAGTGTTTAATGTACCATGTATACTATGACTGTACATCTAGTGGTGTACTTATTATTTTGTTATGCAACTGTTTATCTGTAAATTGACAACTTTCCACATCCCACAGAGCCAGTCTCTTATATTGGGATCAATGGAAAATGAATGTATTGTATTGTATTGTGGTAACTTTGAAGAACTTACTTGCAGGCATGACTTATGGCACCTTGGCTGGCCATGTGAAGTCATTTGTTGTCTGAGATATAGAGCCTGAGATATTCTTGTTTCAGGAATGTGGTGACTGCCCCGGAAAGGGAGGACTCTCATTACAGACACTTGGTTTAGAAAACACAAAAAATGACTCTTCTGAAGTTATAGATATAACATAGGAAGAAAATAAACTCATTAAGAAAATTGTTGCATTGATACTTTCATTGATGAACTTGGTAAATGGACAGTGAAAGCAACAACAAACCAACATCTGAAGAAATTGCAACAACAACAAATAGCAGAAGTTGCGGGACATGTAGAGGCTGAAAACTACGTTTTGTGCTTCACTGTGATTTTACTGAGAACTGGTCAGTGATTCTGTCACAAGAAGAACAGAGATATCACTTGAGTAATGACGAAATTTCAATTTTCAGAGGAGTCACATATTTTAAAAATAAGACTACACGTGTTGCAGTTATAAGTGACGACAGTGGACATGGTTCAGCATATGCGTTGCTGGCGATACGTAAAATTCAACAACAGCAGCAATCACACCCAAAAAAAGATCATCATTATTTCTGATGATGCCCCAAGTCACTTCAAAAATAGTTACCAACTATTTCAAGTAAATAAGTCATATGAGCCAATGGAGTGGGTATGCGGTGCTACTGGACAAAGGAAGGGGCCTTGTGATGGTGTAAGGAGGACTACTGAAATACCATGCTACAAAACCTAATCTTTCCAAGCCAATTCAAAATACTGAGGATTTCACAAGAGTGGCAAAGTCATACACACCAACAGCTCTCATTCTGTTACCAAAAGAGGAAGTTGAAGAATTCCAACAGTAGAAAATGGAAGGATGGTCCAACAAAACTGCCCCTGTGAAAGGAATTCAGAAGACATGTGATGGGCGAACCTACATTGCGCGAACAGAAGAAAGAAGAAATTTCATTTGACACTGAATTCCAATCAAGATCTCTGAAATGAAAGGAGAATATTCAGATTCACAATTTACAAAGAGGAATGTTTGTGGTCTGTATATATGACTGTGATTGGTGGATTGCAGAGATCATAGATATCAGTTGTGAATTAAATGAGGCCATCATGAATTTTATGCTTCCACATGGAGCGGTTGCTGGATATAGATTTCTATCTTCACAACAGCAACACCACAGCCAGTGCTCACTTCCAATTCACAATGTTTTAAAGATTGTGGACACTGCAGTTCCTACTGGTTTAACAGAAAAGCATCACTCAATGTCAAAGGAAGATACTAATGCAGTTCAACAAATTTTTAGTTCATTGAATTTCTAATTTCAGCTCTAAGCAGAGTAAACAGGAAGCGGCATGTTTTGAAACTTGCGCATATATTTTATAAGTTTTATTACATTTTTGCATGTATTATGTTTATATAAGTGTTTTTTAAAGCTGTCTGTGTCTTATATTTACTAAGAATTAAATTGCCAAAACTAGGTTTTGATTTCATGGGACCAATATGTAAGTATGATGTAACAGAGACTGGTAAACTGTATTAAAAATTTTACACCGTTTCTAAAACCTGTCAATCTCAAAAGTGGAAGTTGTCCTTTTCAGGGAATGCAGTAATCAATGGTATTGATTAACAGTTAAAAAAAAAATCAAAATTTTTGGGATTGGCTTTTTAAAAAAAAAAAAATTTTTTTTTTAATTCAGAAGGTTGCAGCAAAAAAAGCTGAACATATATTTAAAATGGAATATATGATTTTAAACAGAAAAGTATTATCTTTAAAATAAAAAAGCAACAAAATATCTTGCACTGTTTCAAAGATAGAGGACTAACATTTTTATCAAAAATCGCAAGTGAGAAATGGTGTCTGGGATGCCATCTTTGTTGGCCTGTATCTCTGACCAGCAATTTTTTTGGGCAAAACAAAAATATACAGGATCTTATTTTTACCTGAATTTTAACAAATGTTAAATTCAAAAACTTCTTAGACTATGAAGGTAACCCCCTTTGTGAACTGACATGTATTGATTGAAGCTTATTATATTTGTGTGGGTCAGGAACTACATATTCACGGTCAACAGAACCTCCATACTGCTCTCCCAATACAAATTAACAGAAGCAACTGTGCCTTATTTTTGCAACAGTAGTAGGTAACTTTTACAAGAAAGCAGTAAAAAACAGAAATAGACTCCATAACTACAGTAGTAACCTATGGCTTTACACCTCATCAACATCAAAGGACTGGGGACAAGAAATGGGAAGGAATTTGACCATGGTCCTTTGAAGGAACCATACTGGCATTTTCCTGAAGTGATTGGCCAAATGGGGACTCGAACCTGTATCCTCCTGAATGCAAGGCCAGAGTGTTACCACTTACCCATCATGCTCAATCAGAAGTAACCAAAGATAACTTTAAGGTAAAACACAAAAATAAACCAAAGTATAATGAAAAGAGAAAATTAAAAAGAAAGGAAAAAACCAATAGCAATCTATAAACATATAAAAATATTAAAAAAAGAGAAAATTACAATTTTTTTAAAAAAATTGTCTTTCTTTTTCTTTGAAAGAGATTCACACAAAAAATACTTGATAGATTTTCATCTGGTTCAAACATTGTATAGCTCAAGAGAAAACGCACATCCAGCCGTTTCTAAAACGTTTAACAATGGCTCAAACAATTAAAACTTACTTAAAAATACTTATTACCAAACGGGAAATAATCTTAAATTAAATTACAAAGAATTCAAAAGTTTTTGAAATTGCACTGAATAAAATAAACATATTCAACACGTTACGGTAGCTGGCACAACATAACATGTTAATGTCATCTAATTAAAATGCCTGTCTCACATAATATACAGAAGAAAATACATTTAAGAACCAGTCCCACATAATTTCTCACTCACAATTTAAAATAATTAGGTTATACATGCAGTTTTGTTTTTTGTTCACTGGTTCTTAAGCTGGTAGGTTGTGAAAAGCTAATAATTATTTCAAAATGTTGAGTCTTTAAAAGTTTCATTTTTAGTACAAAAAAACTACCAGTTAATAAAGAATTTTGCTTTCCTTATCTATACTATTATAAATCTGTAAGCAAGCTGCATGTGTCTCTTTATTTGAACAGGAGCCGCGCACAAACTACCGCAGCAATTTGGATGGGGTTTTCAAAGTTTTTGAGCCAATGGTCCGAATCAAAATCTGTGGAAACAGCTAATGACTTATATGTATTGTGGGAAAGAGCAAGTCATTAATCTTTAAATAAGGACAATTGTAGGCAGGGATCATTATGCACTTCAGATGCGCATTCCTTGCACAAAAATCTGACAAAACTTAGGATTCCATTTTATTTTTTACTTTTTTTTATTCAGTTTTCTGGACCGCAGTGCTTTAAAATAAACGGAATACATGAATCAACCATAATAAGCATTGACTTGCATCGCAACAGGTCAGTGACCATGCGAAATGTGTTAGATTACTAATGTGGTAGTCATAGATTGTCTCTGGTAGACAGTTAAACAGTTTGTCTCTGAAACAATATGTCTACGTGATCGCTGAATGCTATTCAATAAGCGATGGTCAGTAAGTCAATACTTCTTCCTTACATATCATTATGGATACGAAATTCAGTTTTCTTCTCAAAGAAAGATGCCTGAAAAATAGCTACCATAAATACCAACAGGTAAACAATACATACTTCTTTCATAATGACTTGTGCAGAACTGCTCATATTTCGTTGTATTTTACTCTATTAATATAAATTTAGTGGCTACAATGTGCTAATATTCTTCAGTAATATTGCCCAAGGAACGTGTGTACAAATTTTGGCTGCTATTTAGACCACGACCAGTAAAATAAACTGTTCCGTCTATTAAACAAGTCTCATAACCCTGATTTAGCAATGTTTTATTGCCCAACGTGTTTTTGAATTAGTGACGACAGCAACGTGCAACTAATTAAATTGCATCCTAAAACCTTATGTTACACTGCGTAAATGATTAAATTAAATCCATTATGCCTTATATTGTAACACAGTGTGTCAATTGTCATTCTGGTCCAGGCTGCATTTCAACTGAACCACAACCTCAGATAATATTGTCATTCGAAAATCATAGCTTCAGTCAAATGTCCATTAATACATATACTGTGATTAAATCTTGACATTTTGGAATTACTTATATGTGGCTGAAATTGGCATTAGTAATACAGTGATTTGAAAGAGAAGAAAATTAAAAATAATTCTTATTGTGTGAGCCGAACAAGATTAGTTTTAATCCATGAAATTTCTATTTTAAAGCAGAAATAATTAATCATACCAACATATCGTAAAAATAAAATCAATATCCTAACAGTAAAAGGAAAAAATTCTATTTCAGAAAATTAAATATTACGGACTTTTTTTAGAATATTTAAATTTTTATTATTTCATTGAAATTCTTATTACTATTAATGTTATTATTAAAAAAGAAGTCTCTTATACTATAACGCTCTTCCAAGAACACGAAGTTGAGGTAACTGCTATATCGATATAAACTAGCAGCACTCAGGACCCAGTCAGAGGAACTGGATTCAGAGCCATTGGAGGAAAGGAGGAGGGTGAAGAGAATGCTGGGAATGTACAGGGATATGTTGGTGATGGTGATATTGGTCAAAGAATTAGGAATAGTGCATGGAAGGGGAAAGAAGACTAGAAACCACAAGTTGGCGGTCAATTTCATGCATTAGATATTGGAAAAATTATGTGGTAGGGGTATCAGGGATTGGAACAAATTACCAAGTGAAGGGGTAATTAGGTGACTAGGGAAATTGGCACTGGAGTGTTAGCTCCATCGCAATTAAATTAATAATAATAATAAATCGTGCAGTCCTCCGTATCAGCATTTACAAATGGCACACAGAGGCATTGCAGTGAACGACCTATTAAGTAACGTAAAGGTAACATCTTATTTCTCTTAAACTTTGCTGCAACTACTTATATCACAAAAGTAAACCCTTTGTAAAAAAAAAAAATTTTTTTTACTTTACACACTAATTATCTCTATGAATTAGTACTGTTAATTTTTCAGATAGCTTTTCTACTATTTCATTAACTGTATTACATTAAAATATGAATGAAACAAAACTCTCGGACATCAGTATGAAAACCGAAAAAACGGAGGAAAGTATTACGAAGACCTTTAGAATTCATGCCTCTCAATGTTAATATTTGGTAATAGAATAAAATCGATAAAGAATATTTACACATACCAAAGCTCACGTGTGTGAAGCAGCGGGCAAATGCTAGTTATATATATACACACTACTAAGAAATGATTTAATTTTCTTCTTATGAAAGCCCACAGAAATTTTTGTTTTATTTTCATCATTATCAAGTCTCATTATACTGTGATTTTATAATATTACATACAGTTGTGAGTATCAGATAAAACTTCTTACTCTTAATATTCTGTCATTTCATAATGGATGAACATGATACAACTCATACTGCAGTTCTCCTTGTATCAGATTTACATCCACCATAAGCTCTGCCCACTCGACTGTAGAGCCGGACCTATACAGGCCTGCTGGACACATACCAGGATGTAGGTCCGCACACATAAAGTTCTGCCATACACTCTCCGCTCACCACATAGGTCCGCAGAACTGGATGTAAATCCGGGCCCAACTCCTTTAAAATCTCGGACCTGCCCATTTCTATTCCCTAGTATCATCATTTTATATCATTTCTTGTCCGGTGCTAAATGTAAGTTATATCTCACAGCCTGGTGTTGAGCGCTATAGGATATAACATAGTTGAGTGCACTGTGCAAGAAGCATACTGTTAGACCTATTTAAACTGAAACTATCATGAACACCTTTCACCAATATCACCTATTGAAAACAATGATTTAACAAAGCTTGCCCTCTATTGGTCTTTAGACATAGCAATACACGCTGCTTACTTCCCTTCAGCAGTGTTCTTTGTGACTGCAAATAAGGAAATGAATCATCCGTGTGAGTAACTTGTGTAGAGAATCCTGGGTCTGCAAAAGGTTCATTTAAGATGCCTCTGGCTGAAGTACAAAACATTATATTCTAAGTAAGATATGAGCACTGATTAAAAATATTAAACTACTGCCTCACCTCAATATATTTCCAATGGCAAGATGAGTTCTATGAACCATAGGACAGTGTTACAACTGTCAGTTTTTAAGTGGAAACATTTGAATGCACAGGAACTGTTACTATGACTAGGAAACCAGATGTCTGGCTCAGGTGAGACATGTGAGGCCAGGTGGAGAGGAAAAATTGTTCAAGTTCCAGGATCATATAAACAGCACAAACAGCATCAAATTTACACTGGCAACAAAACAAGACAGGTAGGTGCCTTTCCTCGATGTGATCATACAGAGAAAAATGGGACAGTCACTAGCCCACTCTGTTTATTGAAAACCAACAAACACTGACAAATATCTTGCAGCAAACTTACATCACCACCTGGGTGAATAGGTAGTGGTGGTAAACACACTTCTGTTAAGCAGAAAGAATACTAGATGAGAGAAGCCTGGAAATGGAATTCTTCAAAACAACGGTTACAGCAGACATTTAATTTCACGACACTCTCCCACTACAACAGGAATCAAATTCAAAACCAAGCGTAAAAGCTGTTACTGACAATATATCCAAAGTATTGAGAAGGAATGATATCGGACCATATAAATATTGTTCTTGGGTGACTAGCCGAGTTATAAAAGTGTTATAATTACACAATATTTCGGTGCTCTCAATCGTTGTCGCCATCTTCTGGTGAAGTGAGGTCAGAAACGTGTGAAGTTGCTGAGCTAGACCAGACAGACTCCTGCTGTTACGCTGTGATTGGTCGGCTGTGGAACCAGTCGTAGACGGGGTCAAGTCTCGTCGCGACTTGAATCGATGCCAAGATGGAGTTACGGCTAGATTCAATGTCCCTTTTTCACATGGCCTGTAGCGGACGGACTGAAAGTCATCGCTCGTTCGAAGATGATATCCGAAAACAAAACCTTCACCATAAATTGCTTATCCATCTGTTGTGTCAGCACTGATCCGTTGCAGGCCAAACTCATATTGGGCCATGCTGCCACGTGATTGGTCAGCTTTGTAACCAATCGTAGCAGTGGTCCTGTCTTGTCACAGCTCATCGTTCAATAGAAGGAAAAATCAGAAGGCAAAAC
The DNA here is from genome assembly GCA_031002005.1 of Vandiemenella viatica. Classification (NCBI taxonomy): domain Eukaryota; kingdom Metazoa; phylum Arthropoda; class Insecta; order Orthoptera; family Morabidae; genus Vandiemenella; species Vandiemenella viatica. Next base: position 227,235,668 of record CM061920.1, on the reverse strand, counting down.
CGTCGCCATAAGCTGCACATTAATTCATTAGCAACATATTGTTTGCTCATGTTACTACCAAACTTCCCGTTGATCCGGACGTGCCATGTAATGCGTCCCAGCCGCGGTGTCGATGAATAGTATCGATGATTGGCGCCCAGGCTTCACTCAGCTGGTACCCGCTGTCACAGTTGATGAGGTTAGATGCAAGTGGAATTTCTACTGCTTCAGTATGAATGCTGTTGCAGAAGCTCCCAGTACTCTGGTATTTTCAAAATCAAAGTCATGGCCATGTTCGAGGCCATGTTCCGCCACTGCAGACTTGTCTTTCTGCCCCAGATGAACATTTCGTGCATGTTCTAGACAACGTTGGTGAACACACTGTACCGTCTGACCAATGTAGCTCTTTCCTCATTCACAACTAATGCAATATACCCCAGGTGTCTGCAGAGCAAGGTCATCCTTGGAGGACTGCAAGATGTTCTTCACCTTCGGTAGTGGCAAGAAAAAGGTGTTAATTCAACTTTTTGCTAGAACCCGTCGTATCTTCGACATTGTAGTGCCAGAGTACGGCAAGAAGGCGAGACGATCATGTGGCTCTTTGTTGGTGTTGTTGGGCCTACGTGTCGGCTCTCAGAATGCCAGTCTTATCTGATAATCAGTGATCAGTGTAACTGTTACGTCAAAGGGTCTGACACAGATGACTCAATTCCCCGGGTAGGCACATATCACATATCGCTCGCGCCCTATGTATAAGCGTGTGCAAGACAGTGGAGAAAACTGGAATGTAATGGAAGAGAGGTAATCTTTAAAGGGCAGGGGATGCTGGAGAGAACTGTGTTCCTGGCAGATTTGGCCTAAGGCTTGAAAATGCCAACAATGAAGGTGATGATTTATACTGCTAATGGTACAGTCATTCAAAAAACATAAGACACTCTAAGTAGACGGGAACTGTTAGCCAAGGAATATAACCTTAAAATACTCCCAAAAGAACACACCGATAAATTTTCGAGGAATGTATTCAACCTGATTAAAAGTATAATTCACGAGAAACACATACAAAAGCCTCGTGTCAGTAATTCAGCAACCAATTTAAATAAAGACCAAGATGAATAAGTAAAATCCAGATTATTATTGTTAATAATTACAATGGAGTTAATGCCCCAGTGGCATTTTCTCTACATATGTAACTACAATTCGCACATGTTGAAAAGCCGTCATAGCAGTATGACTCACAGAATAGGTTTTTTGAGGCATATGTGACATATTTACTGTCCTAAAGATTGGGGGAAAGCTATGCGGAGCCACCGTGCATTGTGTTGTGCAGACGTGGAAAAAAAATGCTTTGTCGAGAAGTGGTGGTAAAAAATTGGGAGGGCTGCCAGCCGAAAAAGCACTCAAGTTTAGATGGTCAAGAGAAATCACTTTATTACCCACACCAACGATTTTTTACATCTACCAATTTCCACCCACTGACATGTTACAGGAATAAAAAAAAAGTTCCAACTATTCTGAGCATGGGAGATAGTGGAGGTTACTCAAAAAGCCAATAAGATAATTTTAGTTCGAGACACAGGTGTTTGTTATAAATGTTAAAAGGAGTGGAGCAAATAGGAGGGAAAGAATTGTTTGCTGAAGAGAGCGATTGGAGAGTCAAAATCTAAGGAGGGTCCCCAGATAGCCAATGAGAGGTTTCTTCGTTGCAGGATTTGTAACAAGTGGGGAGAACGGTTTTGACCTGCTCTGGATGAACAGCGGATATGACCAGGTCAATGAACAATGCAGTAAACCTGTGAAAAACTATTTGCGGCAATTCTCCACCAATGCATAACGCCCCGAGTTACATAAAATCTTGCCACTGAGGCTTTAGCACTTTCAAACTGTTTTTGTTTCAGCAAGACAAATTTAATTAATCTGTATGTGACTCATTTAGATCCTTCTAATAAATATTGTGAGCTCTTTTCAATTTTACCTTTGATGTTCCTAAAATGGTGTTTCATGTGGGTTAAAATCATAAATAATTGCAATCAATGTAAGTCTTTGCTTCATGGTGACCAGTACAGTGTGATCAGTAAGTTAAAATCAAACAACCCCAAGCAGTAGTTACAACATATTTGCTGTACTATGGACTGGTGAAAGCTATGTGAAGCTGCCATGCATTGTGTTGTGCGACAGTGGAAAGGAATGTTACGCCGAGAAGCAGTGGTCCTAAAAATGGTGGGTTGCCGGCCAAAAAAATCTCTTAATCTATGACGGCCAAGATGGATCACTTTATTACTCACACCGATAGTTTCTGATGTCTACTGACTTCCACCCACCATTCTGTCGCAGGAATAATGGGGAAAAAATGCAAGTATTCTGAGCATGGCTGATAACTGGGGATATTTCTAACAGCCAATAAGATAATTTTAGTTGGAGATCCTGGTATTTGTTATAAATTTTAACAGGAACAGAGCAAATAGGAGAAAATGGATAGTTTGCTAAAAAGTTCAATTGGTGAACGAACACTGAAGGATGGTTCGTGAGAAGCAAAGATGGAGCCAGAGGCAGGCTCCGAAACGTCGCTTTGTATTTCTAATGATGCACGATCCCAGTGGAAAGCTCGAGAAGATTTTACGCAACGAAAAGTTTCTTCGTTGTAGGATGTGTAAAAAATGGAAGAACTGTTTTAACTCTGGACTAGAGATCTGCTCTTGTGGAATATCTGATGTTAAACAGAACTTCTGATCAGGCTAGTTGACTGCAATCAGCTGGGATGAGCTGAGAATTGCATTGATACATTGTAGTAAATCATTTATTTTTTTTTAAGTAATTTTTCTGAATTCGACTCTAAAAGGCAAAAATATCAATATTTCTAAAAAAATATTTGACCACGAGCCATTTAACTCCCTTGATATCTAATCAAAATTGATAAATGAGGTAAAATTTTAAAGATTAATGTCTCCACTTAGGTAACACAATAAATTATGTACTCCCCAAGCTCGTTGGTCAAATGAAGGCTTGGCAATGCAGGAATAGCGCATAGTGTGTTCCTCACCCATGCCACGCAACAAAGATGGTACATCATAGATAACTGGACAAGATTATACGGCAGGGGTATTTTCAAATCTACAGAATATCAATGATTACTAGCAACATTTTGTGTATGTTCTATCAACTGAATCGCCATAGACGTAAAGTGCAATGTGTATGTGTCTGTTAAACATGTGTAACTGAAGTATTACAAACTATGAGATCAGAACATAGTGTAACGAAAACCATAACAGCTCTGGTTGTCACAGTATGAGTACCAGGCCTGAAGATGGCAGCAGAGTTCGTCAACGAAAGCTCATCTTTCACCTACACAATCCGGCAGCAAACCCACGAAGATTATAATGCAGCAACACGCTGGGAAAGTCTTCGCTCATATAAGTTATATACAGTTACTGACATACATAAAGTATATTCTGAATCCATATTTAGTGCATTATGATTCAGACAGAGGTTTCAAGTATATGTGGTGTTTTGTAAGGATTTGTACCTATTAATGCACCACATTGAACTCACTTTAATGACATAATTGATATCACTGTAATAAGTGATTGTTAATAACCAAATTTTCAGAGAAACATTGTCCACTTTTCTGACTTGCCAGAACATCACCACAGAAATATTTGAATGTGGTGTAATCAGCCGATTTTTACTTTTTCATTGTGCACAGTCTTTAAGTATCCAAATTTTCTGAAAGTAAACGTATACAATCTTATAAAATGATACAACAGCATGTAGAAAATAATAATAAGAAGAAATATACTTTCCACTCTTTTAATTTCTCATTTACTTCATTCTTCAATTTAGAGATTTTAAGACTGTGACGCAGTTCATGACTGTTTGATTGTACCAGTTGAGTACCAGCGTTACTTTGTCACCACACAGCAAGCGAATAATAGACCGAGTCTTCTGCCAGGCTCGGTCCTCTGTGCTGTATTTCTGACATATGGCCAGCAGAGGTCATGCTACCAGCAATAAACTGAGCGAGCCTACACAGCATTTGCACGTCTCTAGTCCCAATGCACTACCCTGTAGTACACTTGTTCCCACATCCACCTCCCTACATATGGATTACAAACTTTGAATTTTGCTTCCTACCTCTTAAGAATTCCTCCACTGAGCAAGACATTAGATTAACTCAATGGTCTTGAACTTATTCAAAGCCATTCTATGCCTAATTCTGTTAAATGGCTTCGAAAGATCCAGTGCCACACTAACTTGGCTTCCTTTGTCTATTTCATCTGAAATACAGGATGTGGCAAAACTCCCTACTTAGTTTTGTTTACATGTAGGAAAATGAGTATTTGTCCTAGGTGAGGAAGAACAGTAGTAAAAGGAAACTGAAGGGACGAAAGTTTTGTTTCCCCTTTACTGCTCAGTAGCTGCCATGAATGCACTTTCCCTGTGGAAGCAATTTCCAAAAACATGAATTCTGTTGTCACTGCGCAGAAGGCTTTTTGCACATACTTTTCAGCATGCCCCTTCAGCAGCATAACATTACAGGCATAAAACTTTAGATCAAATGGCTCAGCATTGAAAACAAATGGAGGAAAGCCACATTCAAAATCCAGAAAACACTGAGGCAGTTAGACATTAATTTCTGAAGTATCCAAAGTGATTCACTCACAAACAGGCTGCAGCCCTTCATTTGTCTGGTTGGAGTGTGCATCGAACTTTGCACCAGAACTTGTAATTTCATTAAAACAAGATGGACATTGTTCATGAACTGTTGCAACAAAATTCGTGTGACGTGTGAAAGAATTTTTGAAACTGTTTGAAAATATGCTGAGGTTTTATTTAATGATCAAGTTCATCATTATGCGCAAATAAACAAAACTTTCATTATGAAAAGTTTCTTCATAATGACTGTGTTACTATTTAGTACACTATTAGCTGTGTGTGAATCATTGTTCTCCACTTTGAAGTGGAGAACAAGAGGAAGGAATTACTAGGAGCATAAACTTCAAATACATTCAAATCACTCAAACTTTTTATTGCATCAACATTCAATGTGCTGCAAATTCAACAGGATGGCCACCACTCACACAGCAATGAGATCTAACAGTTGTTCCCAGGATACTTTATTTCTTTACACATGACATGCCCTTGCTGCCTCACTTATCAGTGGCATGGTCAAATTTGGAGTTTTGGTTTTACGGCTGCATACCCTTGTTGATGCCAAGCATTTTATACCAACTGCCAGGTCATACATCTAATGGAGAGAATGAAGTGTTGTCATATGTCTGCAAAATATGTCACAATGCCTGTGTGTGATTAGTGTACTGTCTGTGAAATGTCTAGTTTATGATGCACAGTTTGGGGACCATCCGAGCATTCACCTTGAAGGCTGTGTAAAACTGCCGAAAAGCCAATCAAGGCAGCTGGTATAGCCCTCTGTACTTCCCAATCCAGTGTGTGGTGCCTCAGGGCTCCGAGCCACACTGGTGGGTCACTCTCCAAACCTTAACTCCTGTGGTTTCTTCCTGTGGGGATTTCTTAAGGTTGAAGCTCATAAACATTGAGCGAGTACTCTGCCGGTCCTACAGCGTGCATTAAAAATAAAAATTGCTCGGATTTCTAACGAAATATTGGTCTATGTGATGGAGAACTTCCGAACTGATATTCAGTAACACACTCACAACAAATGACACAATTTAAGCAATTTACTGTTCAAAAAATAAAAACCCCGTCCATTACAGAGTACGCCATGTGTTAGACGCTAGGATTGTATTCCATCTAACATGCTCATATTGTCCTGCCTCAACCACTGGATTCACCAACCCACCCCTGGCCTCCAGAATGATCAGTTACAAACAGACAGTGAATATTCAAAGCCCAGGCCACACAATCCACTCATAACATCAAGGAATTCAACAATTACTACAACAGCTAAATTATAGTCATTAGAGCTTTGCCTGAAGATATCATTACCTTGAACTCTATACCAACAGTTTACCATTATTACATGCTCTATTTTATTGATTTCTTTATTAATTACCACTGAAAAAGGGCATGACCAAAAATTTTGTGCAAGTGTGTGTGTGTGTGTGTGTGTGTGTGTGTGTGTGTGTGTGTGTGAGTGTGTGTGTGTGTGTGTGTGTGTGTGAGTGTGTGTGTGTGTGTGTGTGTGTGTGTGTGTGTGTGTGTGTGTGTGTGTGTGTGTATGCACTATGCCAGCTTTACACTAAGATGCATCCTTTCCATCCTTTGTAAGCACTAACCATGGCTCATATGAGAAATTACTAAAAACATATCATTGCTTTTCAAGTGAAATTTAATTAAAACAAAGAAATCTTGTAATTGGATATACAAAACATTTTCAAAGGGATTGCAATCTGCAGGTACTTAATACTTGGACACAGTACCACCCTGGGATTGTGGAAATTATCACAAGGAACTTCTCTGGTCAGGATATCAAATAAACTAGCCTTCATTTCTTGATACTCCTTTATGAACTTGAAATTCTATTGCTTGTTCCAATTACTTGTATATTTTCAGTCTTCTAAAATATATTTCTTGGAATCATGTCACCTCTACCTATCATTGATAAATCTGTTGAAATTTTGTCTAAATGGTAATATCCTTTTTTTAAAACCTACCAGTTTCCTTATAATTTTAGAATTAATACTAAATTTATGTATATTCAGTTCTAAATTCCACCACATTCTAATTAGTTCCAATTAACTTTCTTTTAATTTAAATCCTTGTACATTTATAGTGACTGTTATAGGCAAACCAGAATTACCCAAATATATGGCTAAAAAAACTAACAGACATATCTTAATAGTTACAATACATTTTCCATAGATCCCAAAATAAGAGAATGGCTCGTTGGGATGTGGAATGTTGTTAATTTACAGTTAAAAAATTCGTACACCAGAAGATGAACAGTCATACCATACATTGTACATTAATATTACATTTACACAAATTACTTTTTTTTCTTATCTGCTTAACGTCTCTCTAACAGCAAGGTCTTTAGAGACGGGAAAGGATGGGGGCAAGGAATGGGAAGGAATTCAGCCATAGCCTTTTGAAGGAAGCATCCCGGCATTTGCCTGGAGTGATTTGGGAAACCTTGGAAAACCCAAATCTGGATGCCCGGAGGAGGATTCAAACCGCCGTCCTCCCGAATGCGAGGCCAGAACGCTAGACGTTACACCACCAAGCTTGGTCACAAATTACTGGCAATTATTTTGTAGGTGTTATAGGAATAAATTCTTCGACAGAGTAGAAGGAGTTGTCAGTTAAAAATTCTTTTAATTTTTTCCTAAAAATAATCTGATCATCTGCTAGACAATTAAGATGTGTTTGAAGCTTATTGAAAATATTTATCACTGAATATCGCACCACTTTTTGAACAAATGACGATGACTTGTAATCCTTGTGAAGATCATTTTTACTTCTAGTGCCATAATTGTGTATGTTACTATTTGTTTCAGAGTATACTTTATGACTACAAAGGACATTAAGTTTTATATACACTCAGCCACCATGTTAAAATCTCTAACTTCTTGAACAGCTCTCTACATGAAGTACTACTGCTAAACTCACACATAATTCTTACTACTCGCTTTTGGGCTCTGAACGCTTTTTCTCTATATGTAGAATTGTCCAAGAAAATTATTTCAAATGGTGTTAAGGAGTGAAAATAAACAAAATAAACTAGTTTCTTCATACAAGGGTCACTAATAGCTGAAATTGTACAAATTGCAAACTGTGGCTGTGCCCAAGTGCTTCAGTAAGTCAGAAACCTGTACCTTCCAATTTAAATTATGATCAATATGCAAACCTAGAAATTTCACACACTCTACCTCCCGAATGGACTGATCTGAAAAATTAAGGTCTATATCTGATATTAATCTATGCGATGCACTGAATTGCATATACTGAGTTTTATCAAAGTTTAAAGACAAGCCATTAGCTGTAAACTATTTCTTAATAAGGTCAAATACATAATTGTAAATATATTCTGTAGATAAATCTGGAGTATTTTAATTCCTATATTTGTGTCATCTGCAAATTGGACAAATTTTGAGTTTTTAGTTGCAACACAGGGTACATCATTTATATATATTAAAAACGATGGTGGCCCCAATAAAGTACCCTGATCTACTTCACATCTGATAAATTCCTACTCAGAAAACAGCGTACGACATAATGCAGCCTTAAAATATTCCAGTGACACGTTTTGTTTTCTATTCAGAAAGTAAGAGCTAAGCCATTTATTAACAATGCCCATAATACTTTAATTTCGGTATCAGAATTTCATGATCAACATTTCACATGACTTAGATAAGTCACAAAAAATTCCCACAGGAATTAATTTAGCATTTATTCCTTCTAAAATATTGTCAATGAATGAAAATATAGCTTGTTCTTGTGACATGATAGAGATAGTTTTAATGAAAGAATTATATTTTGTTGTTTGGGCATGGACGAAATTGACTAATGATCGCTTTAAGAGGGGGGGGGGGGGGAAGCAGGGGTTATTATGGTGAATAACCAGGAGAGAATCTAGCAAAGGTTGTGTGTGGCATAGATCAGATATATGTGTTGCTACGAAAATTAGTCACTGTGGAAAAAGAACCTTGCATTTACGGATATGTGATGTCAATGTATATAGTTCCTCGAGAATACAAACAAAAAGCATGTAATAAATTCTGAAACCATTAGAAATACAAAAGACTAGATTCTTTATAGTTATATGACAAATAAATCAATGATTATGCAACATTCTGTAGAAAGGCCCTTTTGAAAACCAAATTGTGATTAAGTTTGAATATTATTATTTTTAAGGTGTTGGTAAACTGTTGTACATTGCTTTCTCAAAAACTGTTAGTAATTAAATAGGACAGTAATCCAATCCCCCTTTTTATAAAGTGGTTTAACTACAGCGCACTTAAGCCTTACTAGAAAGGTACCCTCAAGAAAAGGTATATCAAACAGATAACTTAGTATTTTACTTAATTTTGTGGAGCACAGTTTAATAAATCTGCTGGAATTCCCATCATAACCACTCAAATATTTGCTCTTAAGAAACCTGATAATTTTTCTTATTTCTTCTGGTGTAGCAAAATTTACAGACACAATGTCAAATTTTTCTTGGAAGCCTGTATTGAGGAAATCCATGCCGTGTGTCACCTAGCAATTGGCTTTCTATTTATCAGGAACAGATAAAAAAAAGTGTTTATTAAATATATAAGGAATTGAAAAATTAGATTCTATTGGATTTTCTTTGATATAAATCTAATTTTTCAATTTCTGATAAATTGAAAACCAATAGCTAAGTGACACATAGCATGGATTTTGTCATTACAGGCTTCCATGAAAAATTTGACTATATTTCTGTAAATTTAGCTACTACAGAGGAAGTAAGAAACGTTATGTCTCTTAACTACCACGATATGCTGTGTCCTGTTCCAAAAGGTGAAGTCATGTTTAAGTTACTAAAAATACTGCTGTAACGTGCAAGTCCATTTTATATAGGTGGAGAATAAATTTTAATGTATCGGCTGAAATTCTATTACATCGCTGAAAAACTTATCTTACTTCTGCTAAGCAACTGACTTTCTACTCAGCAATCAAATCTTTAAATAGATTCCCCACGAGCCAACTGCTCTCATTAGAAAACATGCAAAAAGGAACAAATCAATCTAACAAAGCATTAAAACAAGCATTTTTGTGACATGCTTAAAAAAATATTGGTCTGCAAACTTGAAATTCGGCCAGGATAGAAATAACAAATTGCAGTAGTTCTCAAACTTGGTTCAAACTAGCAGTTCTACTTTTCTGCATAAGATATTCTAACTTACCATCACAAACGCTTGTGGAAAGTCACCATAGTCAGGATATTTACTTGGCTTCCCTGTTATGTTATATGCCGTATATGAAATTCTGAAGTCACTACCATACTGCGAGCTAAATCCAATAACGTCCTGAACATATTGTTCAATGAGTACGATATTATCTTCTACATCTGCCGATTCCAAATTTTCATCCATCTTTCACCACTTCTAAAATATAATCTTGTTATAACTAATCCCTACCGAAGCCTATTTACTTGACATTATAAACAAACAATATTGGCGACCCTGCAGCTGACGCTTAATACCAAAATTATGGTAGCACTGCATTATTACAACAATGTAAGAGTATTTACAAATTATTTTGAGAACATAATCCTTCGATACTGATTAAATTTTTTTTAAAATGAATTGTTGATAAAGAATAGATTTTGCGACTAAAACTTAGTACGACTACTTAAATGTAGAAGCAAAACAAATATCAACAACCCCTTCATTCAGTTTTGTTAACTTTCCTCTAAAACTCGAACTAAAATTGGAATGTAGTTTCCCATAGTTCTGCTGTCCTGTACATAAAAACTTTGTTTATTTCAGTTTAAAAACTTAAAGTCAAAAATTATATCGCACGATGATAGCATTTATCGACATTGCGATTACTGTCAAATTTTTAAAGTGAAAATGTGCACGAATCGTAAGTAATTCTTCACGGGGGTATAAGCTCCATTACGATTATTTAATAAAAATGTGTCGAAAGTTATAAAGTTTAAGCTCATGCTGAAATTCTCTAAAAATTCAAATAACTGTTACTAGAGTTTCACTTTTTCGAGGAACAACTAAATACAAAATCGAATTTTCTATTTTTAATATTCAGTTTATTGCGATGCTTTATTTTATCTCTATGGGACGCTCTGTCTCTCTAGTTTGTTCTGCAATGTAATATCCTTGGTAATACCACGTTGTCATTCGTGGCGATAGTCTCTCTGTAGAGCAGCTGTAAACTACTGTTGTGGGAAGGCAGAGTTTGTTGCCGTTTGTGAACGTGCAGTTGGAGGGTTTGTTTTTTTGTGTTGTTGTTGTGTGACTGTTACATTGAAATTCGTGGGCATTGAATCACTCTTGCGAAAATGAAGGGTGGAAAACAGGCAAAAGCATTTACTAAAGAAGAGGAATTGCTGCTTCAGGATTTCAGCAGAAATGTGTCAACAAAATCTTCTGCTCTCTTCTATGGAAATGCATTTATTGTATCTGCTATTCCAATATGCAAGTATATTCGTAATAACTAAACTTTTTTTTCTTAAAAAAAAGTAATGTATTCTACAATTACAAATCACGATAAAGTTACATAAAGCTGAAGAACTCGTTTTTGAAGTGCTTCATATGAGAGTAAAATAAATTACATGTGAATATTACAGTGTTCCTGCGTTAAGCTGTACCACAGAAATGTTGTCTTTCTTGTTCAGTTGCTTTTAATTTAACCCCAACCTCCCCTAACATTGCATTAAAATCTAAACTTTTAGTATACATGAAATGATGCATTAACTGTAGTCTCTTTTTTTTCTATTTTAGGGTTATTTTGGAGAATCCATATGATTGATATCTATTCTTCGTTGCTCTCATTCGTCATTGTTACACTTTTGAGCACATACTTAGTCGCATTAGCCTACAAAAATACAAAATTTGTTCTAAAGCACAAGGTAAGAAGTGGTACTAATATTTACGTTTAATGCTATTTATCATTAACTCTCATTATGTAGCACCAGTTCATTATTTTGCTATCCTCGTACCTAATATGATGACATTCTTTTGCATTCATCTTCAGTCATTTTTTACCTACTTCCAGCAACTGTTCACAATCATCGTGTAATATAGTCCAATAGGAGAATGTTAAATCATGTGCCAGTAATCTAACTTATGGATTTATCCCACTACAGTATTATCCATCAGAATAAATATTGATAGGCCAAAAATTTTAATTTTGTTATGACATAGTTACTTCTTATATTTACAATTTATTACTAGGTTGCAGTGAAGCGGGAAGAAGCTGTCACAAGAGAAATGATAAAGAAGTTAGCTGAAGACAAAAAGATGAGCAAAAAAGAAAAGGATGAAAGGTATAACTAAAATTCTGGGATTAGTGGAGAACGCGATACCGCTAAACTACTTTCTGCCGTGCAAAACCATGATGTCACAACATGGCACCTATAACATAAATACCGGCGTGGGCAGCTACAAATGTAACTAACTGAACCACAAAGGAACTAGAGGTTCATCTGGGTGGGGAAAACCGACAGTCACTAATCAAAAAAACATTTTATATGTAAATCACATTAACTGAAATCGTCATCTCCAATAAACCCCATCCCTCCATCTTTACAACATGATACCACCAGATTCAAAATCATATAAACTCCTATCACATCCCAAACACTAAGATGACTGCAACAAAACTATAGAATTACATAAACACAAACCAAAAATAGCTACTCGACACACATTTTAAAACTAATGCAAAGAAAAACAAATACATTAAACAACGGAGAACATATTAACTTTTTCAACCAAATAAAATCATACCAAAACACCTATCGATGAGATGTCACTATGAAACACCTGACTGAGAATTAACCATTAAGCACCATAAACACCACCATACTTACTTCAGTTTGCATATAACACAAATCAACACCATCCTTCACTATAAACTCTCATAAACACACCACCAAAACCATACCACAATACACATGAACGACTTGCAGAATTACACTGTCACTTAAAATCGAACCTAAACTGCCAAACGATTCCTCTTCACAAGACATAATGACAAACCACTCTCACAAAATCTGAATCTCACAGTAACAAACCAATTACCTACATAACTAACCACACTCTATCACTGTATATCATGCTACCACAAACTAAACAACACAATTACCAACCGACCAAACTAACGACACCATTGAACAAATCAATGACATTGAAAATCGATCACGATCAATACATACACCAACCAACCAATAAATTAAAACGCAAAGAAAACAACAAATATTTCATACAACATTAAACTCTGCACCAAAAAAAAAAAAAAAACAGACCAATAAAAACTCACTTCTCACACAAACATGTTACGTATTCCTAGTTGTGACGTCAGTACTCCATGCAGACACAATGTTATTGTAGCGGAATTGCGATCTCCCCCTGTGTTCTAACTTCTTATTTGCTGCAATAATTCAATGCATTTAAAATTTATTGAACCATTGCTACATTATTTCATGTCTTTTACAAATACTGTCAGTTTTAAGACTATTTTTACATATGAGCCCCTTAAAGCCCAAGTGGTGTAACTCACATGAATCAAATTTTGAGAACAGGAACGTTTTTAATAATTAAAAAATCGTTTTTTTTCTTTCTATTTGATGTTTTTTTTCTCAACAATGTATCATTAAAGATATATTCTAGCTTATGCTGGCGGTTTTCAATACTTTTTTAAAAAAAATATTATTATTTTTTTGGGGGGGGGGCTTTGTTTGGAGTTACACCACTTGTGATATAAACAGAGAAAAGATTATATTTAAATAAAAAAAAAAATTACAAACAGTATTTTACTGCAACATCTATTTTTTATTCTACTATTTATACATATTTTTGCTCTACACCATTGTTAATATCATTTTCAATATTGTCATCTGCATCTAGTGGCACAGTGTCTACAGAATCACCTGAAGTCATAGACTCTCAGACTAAGGTTGATAGACGGGTGGAATGAATGGTAAAAGCTCTTGCATATACTTTTTCTTCTCTTTTGTTACAGGCCTTAGATTTCTGTACAGTTTTTCTTGTGAAGCGTTATCAGGATTAACAAGTCTGCCTCTTTTAGGTCCATGTTTGAAGTTTAGTTCCGAAAATGGCATTTCTTCGGAAAGAGTTTCTATGAAGAAAAAAAATTGAAAATGGTGCTTCCTTCGATACTGGATCCATTGCATCTGTAGCCATGATACAGGATGTTTTTCTGTATCAAACTTTCTTTTGGCGATATGTTGTGCAAAAAGTCATCATAAGTCATCACAGCAGTGGCCTAGTTATCGGAGGGCTAGCCAGTGCCGTACACCAGGGCCCCCAAGCTAAGTGCAGCTCAGGGGGCCTCCTATAGGTCATGGGGCCCCTACCAGCAAACATCACAAAAATTTGTAGAGCTTAAAAAAAAAAGATCGCCCATCTGGCAATATATTTTTTTGCACCAGGGCCCTTGTTAATCTAGCTATGCCACTGAATCACAGTCAGGATCTGTTGGAATATATTCATCTCATGCTCCAATATCTGACAAAATGCTTGGCTCACTAACACTGCTTTCATCACTGCTCATAATAACACATCAAAACTTAAATCATTTACAGCTATGTTACTGAAAAGTTGATTTTTTAAAAAAGTTTATGTGGTTACAACATTTCTAGGTTTCGCAACGAGTGGTTGAACTATAAACAGTCGCAGGCAGAGTGGTGTAACTTCAATACACAACACTTTATCTTTTACCCAACAGATTGCTGCACTGACTGCATAAACTAGTGCTGCTAGATATAAAGTTGTTAAGGGAACTAGAATTTGCACCACTTGTGCTATAAACAGAATGCAACTTGCTGAACACTTCTTAAACATAAACTCAAAAAAAAAAAAGGACTTGCACCACTTGGATTTTAACCCTTTCACGGCTACGGGCGTACATGTATGCCCTGCCGCTAGAAATACCAGACGGTTACGGGCGTACATGTATGCCCAGCGGACGGGAAGACCAGACGGCTAACGGCATACATATACGCCCGAGCTCGGAAGCAGGTAAAAGGCTAATTGCCGTTGACCACATTTCTGAGAATTTCTGAGAACACTGTTATACTCTGGACTTTCTGTAGGGAAACACTTTAGTTTTCACCTCCCCTGGGCCCTTACTGCTTACGGGTCTAACATTTGGCCAGTTCTGTTTTTTCTTCTGGTGAGACGACAGCATTCGCATCTGTAGCCTTTGCCATGTCGGCACGCAGTATATCGGACAAGGAAATCGTGGATATCCTCATGAATTGTAGCGACGAAGATTGTAGTGATACTTCAGAGCTTTCTTCCGACGAATAGTTGGATACGTCTGGATGTAATGCTGAATCCTCGACATCATGAACAGAAGATTCTTCCTCTGAAGATGGAAAAGGAAATGAAGTAAGTGAAACTTCGTCGGGAAAAAGAAAGTATGACTGGTCGGAGAATCATCCTGTGAGGAAACGACACCGTTTTGTGAACACATTTAGCGGGTTGAAAGTAGACTTCGAAGAGTCAGCAAGTCATTTAGATTTCTTTTTGTACTTCATGTCCATGGAATTTTTTTCTGCCATCTGTACACAGATCAATAATTATTATAAATTTATTACTGAAAAAATGACGACTGCACCCAGTAGATTAGCACGCTGGAAGCCTATAGAGCCAGCAGAATTTTATTGCTTCCTAGCTTGTTCTCTGCTTATGCCTAGAAATTAGAAGTAAATGAATATTGGTCGAAAGATTCTTTGCTTAAAACACCAATATTTTCTAACATAATGGCCAGGGACCGGTACAAGTTTATCCTGCGTTTGTTGCACTTCAGTGACAATTCCACCACATCTCAAGATATCCTTGTGAAAATAAGTCTCATTGTAGATCACACAAAAAAATAAATTCAGCGAAGACGACTATACCAAGAAGTGTCCGAGTTTTAGGGCGCCTTCGCTAGGAACTGCTCACTTTAAAACTATGTATCTTGAAATGTGTGTGTCTGATGTTAATGAACGTTTAATAGCTTATATTATATATTAGTAGTGCAAAATGTCAAGGTAAAGAATTTTCCAAATACAAATAAAAAAGGTTCTCATCATATTCCTAAATTACCCTTTTCTCTGTCTCTGTCCAGAATAAACTTCTCATCATATTCCTAAATTACCCTTTTCTCTGTCTCTGTCCAGAATAAACTTACAGCAGGAAACAGGGGTTAACTTTAAAACACTCTTTCTTGGTAATTAGAAACTTCAATCGCTGAGATAGTACAGTGTGACAATGATTTTATAAGGAGTATTACTGAAGAGTAGTTGTAAGCGCGCTACGAACGCTCGATTAGCCCAGAGCGGCCGTAGCCTGCAGCGGTTGTCGGACCACTCAGCCGCCCGCCTGCCAGGCACACAGTGGGTCCGCTCACCCCAGCCACCGGGGAGGCAGGACGCTCGGCACTCTTTAGCCGCAAAAGGGTTAAGGGGCTCATTTATTGATGAGAGAATAGCACAGGCAATGAATGCAATGGGCATTACTTGCTCACAAGCTCGTGATTTACAGTTTGTCCTAGCAAGTCTTTTTTCCTCATTTACTCCTTTAATGGTCTTTCAAATTCTGTTTGTACTACTATCAGATGAAGATGCTATTTTCATTGCTATTCTTGTCTTGCTGTTAACATGCATGGGCTGAACTTTTTTTTCTGTCTATGTACTCTTACATTTAACTATGTTAATCGGAATCATTTTAAATTCTGTTTAGTACCTTTTGTATTTGTTCTGGCTAAAAATTTCTCTTTTTTTTTTTTTTTTTTTTTCTTCCAGGATACTTTGGAAAAAGAATGAAGTTGCAGATTATGAAGCTACGACATTTTCCATCTTTTACAATAATGCGCTGTTTCTGGCGCTTGTAATATTTTCAAGTTTTTACATCCTGAAAACTTTCACACCAGCTGTGTATCCTTTTTTTATCTGATTTAAAATGAACTTTCTCATTACAATTGGTCTTCAGATTTTTGTGTACCCACTAATTAAATTGATTTAATTTTAAGAATGGTTTTGACTGCTTTTGGCTTTCAGGTTATTGGAGAATGCAGTACCATTAAACCTACTTTATGCTGCGCTAACCTATGACATCATAACATAATACGTATGATGTAATTATCTGCGTGCACAGCTACAAATGTCCCTATGGGGACCTGCACAGGAAACTGCAGGTTTTTTTGGTGGGGAACAACAGACATCCTTAATCCAAATACATTTTAAAACTACTTGTATTAATTTGTATCTCCATATAACCCCATTCATCCTACTGTACTACTCGTTACCATATCATTCAAAAAAAAAAAAATGTAATAACAAATCATACATTGAACATTAGCAACGGCACAAATATTTTCAGCCCCCCCCCCCTCAAAAAATCAAAATGCTATCAATCAATAATGCCGCATAAAACCAACCATTAACAAAACGTTATTACGACTACCACCACAAACAGCGTTGTCAAAATAAATTAAAAAAATCTCCATCTGAAAAAAACCAGTGACTAATAAAATTAAATATCATCACCAGTCAACGCCAGTGTGTATTGCCAGTTCCATGTAACCCCATCTGTGTATTGTACAACCCAAACCAGAACAAAAGGGGGGAAAAAAACACTCCAACCAACTGATATCGAAAAAATTTACAGTTCAACAAATGAAATACAACACACAATGAGATCCGAAATGAAACCACCATGCACATGAATAAATGTAATATGAACTGAAACTTCATAGAGTAAACAAGTTCATTGGAGATAGCAATAATGCTAAACCATTTTTCCAGCCACTAACCTATAATGCCACACTGTGCTATGATTGACATATAAAGAAAACATTATACAACTTTACAAACAAACAGAAAATCAAGAAAGACTATAAACAAAAATATTTTGAATATTTAAAATTCCTGAACTGAATTGTATCAAAGATATTGGTTTTATGATTTCCAATTTAACCCGAGCACTTCATTCTCTACCGCGATACTCTAACGCTACTCCACAAACACCAGAAATATAACTAAAGAAGAAGAAGAAATCACTAACAAAAGCAAAATTACACTCTCAGGTGACCAACGATTTGACATTATGCACCATAAACACAATACTTACTTGGATCAAATATAAAAAACTATCTGCACATAACATGCATAAACTTAATTTATTATAAACACAGCACCAAAACCACTCAACTATAAACATCATGAGCTGGCTGCAGATATTCGTTTCACAATTAACCAACAAAAATTCGCAAACCTTTCCTGTTAACAACACTACTAAAACCACTTGTGTACCTACAAATTTCAATATATCACATTAACAACTCAGAAAACGACAAAACCAAAAATCCCTCATATCAAAGAACTTCTTTGAACTATATAGCTAACTACACTCCATTTCTGTATATTACATCAACAAACACTACACTAGAGATCCTTCTGACCTTCCAAACAGATGAGGAAATGAGATATGTCTATTAAATGCTAAATCAGTAATGATCAAATCCTGTTCCTACCAATCTTCTAGTTATTACAAACAATACCACATTACTCACATAAGCAATCAACTAGAACTACAGCACAAACACAATAAAAATCACAGTCACCAAAATTACATTCCAACACATTAACACTTGCTGAAATCAATTTTTTTTCTTTTGCTTGTTGCTTTACGCCTTGTCGACATCAAGGTCCTTAGAGGTGGAAAGAGTCTGGGCACAATGAATGGAAAAGAATGCTGCCAAGGCCTTTTAAAGGTACAATCCTTGCATTCACCTGGAGTGATTTGGGGAAATCGTGGAACATCCAAATCGGAATGGCTGGTCGGAGATTCAAACCTGCGTTCTCCCGAATACAAGACCAAAACGTTACCACCACATTTGATCAAAAATATATTCATCAGTTAATTCAAATATCTATCCAAACCTCTCATTGTAATGCTACGATATTCAATCCCATAACGTATAATAGGCCTGAATCACTACCTAATTACTTACTGGAGAAAATGATTCCACCGCAGTAGCTTTCTGCCACTGAAGAAAAGATCCTTCTTACTACTAAAAAATAATAAATGGTGATTTAGTACTGCACATTACCACTTCAAAAGCCTAGTAGTTATAGCACAATGCTATGTACAATACATCCTCATACTCATCCGATTCTTTAAGCAAGACATTAAACAATTAAGCAACAAAGCATAATATAAAACAAACTTGCCAATCATTCAAACCTACAACCACCACCAACCTAGACTTGTAAAATGTCTGTAATAAACTTTTATAAAGAAACGTAAACCTCTTATCAACCGAAACACATACAGACGTCTATACATACTACTTGCTCCTAACTGCGAATAATTCCACAATCTTTCTCCCAAATACATCTATGACATTACATAATCTATTATGTCAGCTAAATTAAACTACCCTCTAAAAACAACAAATTATATATGAATAAAGGCAACAACTTCCCACCAGTCACAGAGTGCGATGGATGAGTGGTAATGCTCTGTCCTCACATTCGAGAGGTTGTGGGTTCTATTCGCTGTCCAGGCATATAGATTTTTGGTTTCTATGGTTTCCCCAAAAGGTCATGGCTGAATTCCTTTCCATTCATTGCGCCCAATCCCATCCCGCCTGTAAAGATGTCGATGAGGCATTAAGTCCTAAGAAAAATAAATAAATTCCCACCAGACCTCCCGTGAAGAAATGTAACACTAACAAAAACAATATGATAACTTGTGAATTGTTTAAAAGATAACTTTCCCCTCTCAAACAATGTGCCCTTTATAGTGGACTATCACAATATCCTTGCGATAATGCAACGCCACCCTACTTCAGGTACATGACTGCGATACTGCAACTAACTTCATCAACTGACCTTACTACGGACACTCAAATCACCAAGTCAAATTCAAAAGCTTTGTACTTTTCAGTGCTAACTCTGTATAGAAAAGCTACATTTACCTGCGCATTCGCCTTGTCGGTAGAAACAGCTGTAGTAATGCTAATCCCTGAAGAAACAACTCTCGCCCATTTCTTCTTCAGTGACTAAATCATCTGACCACTACGACTCTGAGCTGCTTGAATGCTATAGATTGGTGCCACGTTTCAGATCAATTTTCGACTTACATGAAATATCCTTGGAATATCAACATTCCATATATCAAAAATTATAAATCAGATTTAGTGTTGTCAGTATTCCGCACAACAATGTTGTGACGGAATCACGCTCTTCAATAGAATCTTGTCTTTAATGTGTGTGTTGGCTTTAATTTTTGGTTGCTTTGAATTCTCTATCCGATTGTATACTGTAACGTTCCTTAAAATGTGGATGAAGATATTACAGTGTCATTTACAAGAACACTCTTCTGATTGCTGTTTTTGATCCATTTTTTCAAGGTTGTTCAATAAGTTTTGTCATTCAATAAGAGATGGCGCTTGTAGGGTTTTTTTTAATGAAAATGTGAAGTTTCATGTAGATCTGATAACTTATTTGTATAATTACAGCTGTTCAAAGTTGACTGGTCACAGTATATTGGTAAAATGGAATAAATTCAGTATCGTGCAATTGTAAAATTCTTACTTTTGGAAGGTGTAGCACCAAAACAAATTCATTAATGGTTTTTAAAAGTGTATAAGGACTCTTCACCTTTAATTAGAACAGTAGAAAGAGGGGTCGCTGAATTTAAACATGATCGTATAAGTCTTGAAGATGATTCACGTGAAGTACGTCCGAATAGTGCATCACCACCAGAAATCATAACAAAAATACAGGATATGGTTTTGGGAGATCTTTGATTAACAGAGAGAGATTTAGTAGAAGCTCTAGTCATATCATTAGGCAGTGTCAGTAATATTTTGGCTGAAGTTTTGTGTTTCAAAAAGCTGTGTGCAAAATGGGTGCCACATTCGGTAATTATGGAACAAAAAAACATTTGATTGTGATTTTCTCGGCAACATTAGGCACATTTTAGAAAGGATAAAAAGGATTTTTTGCATTGTTTCATCACTATGAATGAGACTTGGGTCTACCACCATGATCCTAAATCAAAACAACAGGTTAAGGAGTGGTGGGAAGCCAGTACTTCGGCTCAAAGCGAGTTAGGGTCCAGAAATTGGCCAAGAAGTTGTTAGTATCAGTTTTTTGAGATGCAAAAGGAATTTTTTTCATGGATTACCTCCAAACTGGTAAAACAATAAACTCAGATTGTTATTGTAACCTTTTGGACAAGCTGAATTTAAAAATTTGTGAGAAAAGACCTGGTTTACAGAAGAAGAAAATAATTTTTCATCAAGTCAATGCACCCTCTTATACTACTCAAAAACCATTACAAAAATTGGTGAATTAAATTAGGAATTATTGCCACAGTCCCCATATTTGGCTCCCTCTGACTTCTGGCTGTTCCCATATCTAAAAAAATTCATGCGCAGAAAACTATTTTCATCGATCGAAGAGGTAATAGCCATGGAAGCCTTTTTCAACAGTCTTCCAAATTCTCACTACAGTGTAGTGGACGGGCGAACTTTTTTTTCTATTCCCTCTGCCACTCCCAAAGGAACATATAAAGTGTGGGTAAGATACTTCAGTCATGTGAGAAATAGTACTGTAAAATACTCTCTCAGCAAGGATATTCACATATCTACAATTTATTTACATCAGTTCTGTACAATAATGACACTCCTAACTCCCCTTAATCGTTTGTAGGCTATAACTCCCATTACTTTATTCTATTAGCTGCCTTCCACATTACTTGTACTTCAATGGGTTTCTCCCACCTGTTATTATGGCTGCCGTAGTCGTCAGCTGCTTCTGCTGCAGACTGTGACTCACCTCGCTACATCACTCCATAGCTGCCCAAAAGACCCTCCTGCTGCAATCAACCTCTCTTTCCTCGTGCACTTGAGTTTTGTTAGACACCCCCCTCTCTAGCACCAAATAGTGGGGAGTAACTCTAGCCAATCATGTTAATTCCTTCCCTACCATTTTCCTCCCAGTGCCGTCCTGTCACAGCTCAATTCTGCTGACTGATCTGCTTTAATGTTGTTGCAGTCTTTATAGCCACATCCATTGCTTCTAACTGTTTTGAGTCTGTTGTAACTGCCCTGAATCCAGTGGTTGCTATATGCAATCAACTCTTGCCCAGCTTTAGTAACTATAGCCCAAAATTCCTTGGCCAGCCACTACATCAGGGTTGAAGTCCATAAATTAGAAGATAACTGGAACAAATGTATTGAAGTCCAGGGAAATTATGTTGAATAATAAAATATATTTCAAACAATAAAATCACATTTTTCTTATAGAACGATAAAACTTATTGAAGAACTTTGTAGTTTTCAATTGCTGGGGTCAAGAACAGTTTTTACTGATAGTAAGGTTCTTGTTCTATGAATGCCTTGCCCACGTCTGGGCATAGGCATTTAGCATGGGTGATGTTTACCCTTCCATTGAAACATTTGGGAAGATGAAGTGGGTTGGTTTCCCGTTGCCTTCCCCAGTGTGACAGTGTTCGTAAGTGTTATTGTAAATGTGGATGACTGTGATAGTGTGCATGTTCAGCGCAGAGTTAAGTTTATGTCATTGGTGAGAGATGAAAGAAGGTTGAGTGTGACACCTCAAAAGACTCCAATGGGGCCGCTAAGCTTAATATACTCATCCATTTGATATAAAACTTAGAGGTCCCTTTGGAGTCATCGGATGGATGAATCAAGTGCCATATGCACTCACTCCATATGCTCTGTGGAGAGGTTTGGCATTTAACTCAGGACTTTGGTGCACAAGCTAGCGATTAAGACTGTGCGTGGTGGGTGAGCGGTTAACGCTCTGGCCCTGCGTTCAGGAGGACGCCGGTTTGAATCGCCGTCCGGGTATCCGGATTTGGGTTTTCCATGGTTTCCCCATATCACTCCAGGCGAATGCTGGGATGCTTCCTTCAAAAGGCCATGGCTGAATTCCTTCCTGTTCCTTGTCTCCAGTCCTATCCTACCTATAATGACATAAGTAAAAAAAAAAAAAAAATAGTGATCTAAGAATTGCATGCCCCCATGATTTCAACCAGCTAACCCTGCGTCAGCATTAGAGTCAAGGTACTACAACAGATTAAGTAAATGGAGCGGGATAAAAGTGAGGTAATGCCTCAGATTTTTTGATTGATCATACAGTTTATTCATTAATATTAAAAAAGACTACCCACCAAGATGTAAATGATCAAGAATTTTGATTTTTCTAAAAGTAGCTTATGACCCTTTTCTAAGTGGGAACTAATTTTTTTTTTTAATCAATACAATAAACCGCGAGGAAAATAAGTGGTTGAAAGAGCATGTCCTCTGCACTCAAAAATACTATATTGTGACAAACGTCCAATTTGCAGTATGAAGTTAAAAAAACAACGCGAGTTGTGATGCAAGATTTATTGAAAGCCAGGGCCCGTGTGTAACCCAGTACCTTTCATCAAAGAACAAGTGTTACAAGCACATTGAGATGTTAATAAGTTAATTGTTACGATATTCGAGTCTGATAGCTAGTAAAGTGATAGGCATTCGTCCGCTGAAATTACAATAACGTTAGTTTCGGATCTGCAATTAATGAAATTATCAGTCATGAATACACACAGTTATTTTATCCGTGAATAATAACGTGAATAGTGAAACCATGAATAAAGATCTTTGACTGTATTGGATAAATGTTCATTCATGTATAATGGCCTTTAGTTGTTACCATTTCGATTCAATGAAAGATAGAATTATTACTTATAAGTATATTTTCGTTGTACAATAGTACTAATTTGTTACGTCATTGATAAGTTCCTAGCGATTGGAACAGTCAAAAAAATCTATAAAAATTCCATGGAGTAGAAATTATTCATTGGCACTTGTGTAGAGTCTATTCATTTGCTGAAAATTATTGACGAATAACAAATTGAAGTCCCAACCTGTAAACGTCTGTCTCCAGAAATATCCTGTTTGGCAACCTGCAGGGGGGGGGGAAATCATAAAATGATGAAAGAAAATTATCCATCACTATTTAATTTCATGTTATAGCAGTGTTTATTTAAGTTCTAAAGTACTATTGGTTCAGGTTGTAAAAAATCATTTGTTCATAATTCTTGATAGGACTGTAATTGAAATGCATTTTGTTTCCATTTATGATGTAATGTAGCCTTGGCCACAGTAATTGCAAATGCACCATCTACCATAACATTTTGCTGTGGTGCAGTACCCAGTCCAACGTTTCACAGCTCAGAGATGAGCATTGAATTGTCATTATTGAAGGGAATTTAAATTTACCAGTTGTCAACTGGGTAGGAAATGAGATTAATAACACAAGGGAACAGAGATTTGCAAAATCAAGAAAACCTATAAAACAGAAGTAGTACAGTGCAAATAGCAGGGTTACATACCTGCCTTCATCAACATGTAGCAGCTATTATCGCTTTGTTATATCAACTGTCTGTTTTTTGTACAGGCAAGACAACATTATTAGGAAGAAAATATCACCATGGCACATTCCTAACAGTGGAATAAATCTGTTATTTGTACAGGGAGCTTAGGAAATCATTTGGTTACGTACAATATTAGCCAATGTGTAGCGGTGATTATGATCAATCTGCTATATAAACCATGTATGGTATTTCCATATATAATGAAACATTGTCAGAAATATAAATATCCACACACTGTATTAGTAACATTGGAATTAATCTGTTAGAATATCATCATGTAGGATATTGCACTAAAATCCAAAGGACTAAATAACACTGAGAAATAAATAGCTGCATATTTACAGGCTAGGATAGAATCCAAAAAGTCTATAAACAAAAGGAAACAAAGGTTTAGTATGTAAATTTGTATGCTGATAGAGTAAAAACTGTAAGTAATGCCATGAGCTGTGGCAGATTTTGAGTTGTTCCAAAATGATTAATTAGATATTAACTTATGGATTTGTTAGCACCCTAAGATTCTTCTCAAGGAAGGAATGAGACAGCTCTTGCACAAGAGGCTTCTAATTACAGACTCCCATTCAAGGTCGATCTAGACAATGCTTTTTAACTATTTGATCCCAAATAAAGTATTTTATTACATATTTACTACCTGACTTGTGAAATTCTCCATCAGATGAAAGGTTTAACATTTTATCAAAAAATTATCTGATAATCAAATTTATCAAAATTGTCTTTATTTTTTCCTTTTTGCGAAAAACCTGAACTCTAGAAATATTGCTACAGTTTTCTAGAAAACTTTAGTCAACTTAATATCACTTAAAATTTTTCAATCATTTTTGGATCAGTATTTTCAGAAATAATAGTGGAATGGTATTTTTTCGGCAAAAACTTCCACAAAACGTGGAATAAAAAGGAAAATCTAAACACTTTTAAATTCAGCATTTTCCAACTTTCATTTGATATCCATTAAGATTGTCTTAAGGAAATGTTCTCTGAAACCCCCACATTAAACCCTCCTATAATTACACCCCAAACTTCCGCCGCCTTCTCAACCATGATTTTTAAAATTTTATTTATAATTGTGTTGAGGATAGTAAGAACTGAAGTAGTGTACAGTTATAAATTTTTGGTTGAAGGATTTAATGAAATAGGGTAGAGTAAAATAACCCCACAAATTAAGGCATGAGGACTAGATGAACAAAAGAGGGGGGGGGGGGAACACCTTAATCATGTCTGAGGTGAGACATATGATAGTCCTGATGTGTACGCATCTTCCCCCAGCCATATGTCTCTCCTCCAACATGAGTAAGTTTGCAAACTGAAAAATTGTGTGGTGTGTTTGTTTTATTTATTTATTGTTTTTTCTTGCATTCATCTGGCCCTCCTGCCTGGTAAGTGATAGGTTATTTCCCTGATCCTATCTTATTTTCAGAGTTTGAAGGGTTTGAGAGACGTGCGTCCAAATGAGCGAATTCATTAGAGTCCAGTTTGTCACACTGAAAGTATGGAATTCTTAAAACTTTAAGAAAAAAGGGGTATTTATCTGAAAGCAATATCATTAGACATACTGTGTATTTTACTTTATTCATATAAAGCTGGTTGAAATCAGTTTACATTTACTGGGGAAAGTAGTTGATAAAAATATAAGAAAAGAAAGCCAATGTTGCACTGCATCAGATACTAATCTGGTTGAGGATCTAAATGGCACTAAAAAGGTACAATTAAACCCAATTTTTAAAATCATCTACAGGAGTTTAAAAAACCTCCAATGGGCTATTAAAGTGTCATATTTACGTAACAATAATTTTACTATCAAAAGTACAGCAGGGTCTTACTTATTTTTCTGCACATCCACCAAAGCGGTTAAGTCATTTGTCGTACCGGAACACTAGGTTCTCGATACCCTCTTCGAGGAAGTTAGTCATCAGTGCACTTGCCTACTTTCCTCCCCTAGATGACAAGTAAGCTTGGGAAAAACTGAAATTTAAAAACTTTTCAACGGGCCTCTTAATTGGTGCATTATAACAGATTTAAATAATACGTTATATGCTTTATTCTTGTTATTATAACAATTCTATATTTGCAGATATTCTTTCCTTGACTTGTTTTTATAGAAATTATGTTTTGTCAGTCGGCACAGCTGGTGGACTGTTGGCACTTCTGTCTACAGGATCACAGTAAGCAGCATGAGAGGATTCCTCATCAGAGTTTTTTTTATAATATATATGTATTCTACTGTGTATTTATTGATTTTACAATAAACATAGTATTTGGTGACAATTTTTACTGTCTTTACTTGCTCTTAATTATTGGCAACATATCTTCTAATAAAACATGATATATTGGGTAGCTGTGTGCACATGTGACTCTCTTGATGAACTGTGTATTATACAGGCATACTATATATTACTGACGCTAATAGCTTTGTGGCCTTAAAACTGGCAATTCTTTGTTTCTGTAAATGGAATGTTTCAGTTTTTCAGATTATAATTTTGGATCATTTGGAGGCAGACATTTAGTACCATATCAACATTCAATCTTGGCATTACTTTTGATAACAAACTTAACTGGGCTGGACACATTGGACAGGTGGTAGTAAAAGGTTTCAAAGTTCTGCACTTGTTGGAGAGAGTGATGAGGGGATGTAC
This sequence comes from Vandiemenella viatica, assembly GCA_031002005.1. Classification (NCBI taxonomy): domain Eukaryota; kingdom Metazoa; phylum Arthropoda; class Insecta; order Orthoptera; family Morabidae; genus Vandiemenella; species Vandiemenella viatica. The sequence goes on along the minus strand of CM061920.1, from coordinate 227,208,952 downwards.
GGAGAAGTAAAGGAATTGGGTTACAAAACTTTGGTGAGACCTTTGCTCAAATATGGTAGTGTAGTATGGGACTCTCATTTTACGTATCAAATACAGGATTTGGAGAGGGTGCAAAGAAGGGCTGCTAGATTTGTTTCTGGAAATTATCACAGAATGCAATCAGTGACGGATATGATAAAGGAGCTGAAATGGGATTCATTGCAAGACAGGAGGATGAGGAGGGTCATGGGAGTGTACAGGGCGTATACTGGCGATGAAGCATGGAAAGATATTGCAATAGGTATGAAAAGTAGTGCATGGAAGGGAAAAGATGACCATGACCTCAAGCTGGCACTCGATTTCAGGCACAAAGGTGGGGGAGATTCTCTTTTTTAGGTAAGGGTGTCAGGGATTGGAATGAGTTACCAAGAGAAATGATAAATAATTTACCGAAAACTTTGAAAGAATTTAAAGATAAATTTGTAGAGGGCAAATGTAGGTGGGTGCAGGATAGGGGGAAGATGGGTGTGTAGGGAACTTGCCACCGGAGCCTGTGCTCCATTACAATTAAATTAAATCATCCACGTGTTAGTGGAAAACTATAAATGGGACAGCTAGGGTGCTGTGTCTAAGGTTTTAACCCATCCTTGTTACTTAAGTCTAGCACGACAGTACTTTCATGAGTACACACACTGGCAGGTACACAGAGTTCTAACCACTAAAAGCACTACAAGGCAAACATTTAAAATCACACTAAAGGCAAATTCTACTGCTGCCAGAAATTGAGGTAAGACGTATCCATCTATCTTTGGTACAATATTAAACCATACTCTGAAATATTATTTAGATTGAGTCTGCAAACATGATACTTACCAGGGGATTGAAGAACTGTCATAGAAGTGCCAGTATATAAAGGAGGTGATGCAAATAAATTTTGAAATGATAGGGCTATTAGTTTATCAGTTGAAGAGATTGATATGCGACCACATCAGAAATGTGTGTGAGGAAAGAAATTGGTTTGTAAAATGACAACTTGGGTTCAGGCATTGATATTCATCTAAATCTCGGTGAGAAATGATATTTTGGTTAAAATGGACATTGGAAGTCAAGTTGATACTGTGGCACTGGGTTCCTACAAGTCAGTCGATAGAGAAACCCATAAAATGTTGGTAGATAAGATGAAAACGATTGGAGAGAATAATCCATTCGTAAACATGTCATGGAACATCAATTCAAATATTGCTTGCAGCGAAGCCATGTGAACAATACTGAAGTGTGCTTTAGGGTCATCAAGTAGTTTCAAGATGAGATAGAAACAAATGTTGTGCTCAAATATGAATTAGAGCTTTGTGTAAAATATAAATTCAGAAGTATAAATGACCCCAAAAAATGGAAAAAAGATGACTGCTGTTACCCATACAGACAATATTTCTTTGATATGAATATGGCAGTTATATGTATATACATTTAAGTGGATATGCACCTCATCACTAAACATCATTTTGTTTGCAAAGCTGTCGCCTTCTCAAAAACCAATCAACAAAATGTCGCCTCTTCTGACGATCAACCACCTGGACAAATATCATAATACACAGTGCCCAGGACCTAAAACCACGGACTGTGACTGCTTCACGGATTTTCTAATGCTTTATTTGCAACCATATATCGGATATATGAGGTGTTAATTGTGCTGTATACTGACTTTAAATACGCTATATGTTCCCAAGGTGGAGAGGGGGCTCCCTCATACCACCCCGCCTGGGCAGGATGTCACAAATTTGACTTCAGAGGCTCAACTGCATAAATGACTGATCAAACAGTGCACAAGAGTTCAGTTCCAGTGGCCACTGATGTGTTGTGAGGATAACCTAAAATCTTCCGAAGTGTGATTAACGGCCATATTCAAAATGTATTGCATGCCTGATACTAGCATCAGCTTCAAAAGTTTATAATAAAATTCTGTCACCAAGTTTCTGTAATAGACTGATTTAAAAAAAAAAAAAAAAAAAAAAAAAAAAAAAGTTGCCCATAAATTGATACGCGACTGCCGACCGGCAGGGCACAGCACCACAAGTATAGCCTCGGGGCCCACATAGCATAAATGCGGCCCTGTTGCCATCAGGATACCAGGGTGCTTTCACACCAGACACGTCAAGAGCGTCCAGTTGACTCAACAGGGAAATCAAACATGCGTACTCCCCTTTGTTCATTCACACAGGCAGGCCCGCCGCTAGCTGTTTGAGCGCCCGCGTGCAATACCGATTATGCCGCCCCCTTGTCTAACTACAGCCAGTGGTGGATTTAGGAAATTTCCGAACCAGGTCAGAAAACTGAGATTGCCGCCCCTTCGAACATTATTTGCCGCCCCTATTGTTGCCATCCCGAGTGTCGCCGCCCGCCCGAAGCAGCTGTTGAGCTAAAAAAAAGGTCTCCCGTTACATAATACGCCGCAAATTTCGTCGCGGTGTGACTGTCGATCGCTCGTTTTGCCGCCCCCTCTCGTTGTGCCGCCCGCGTGCGGTGCACGCCTTGCACGCCCGCTTACGGCGGCCCTGCACACAGGTAGCATCTCAGTCGCGTCCGGCTTAAGCCAGAACCGTCGAGTGGAAGGGGAACCCAACCTGTCTTGATTCTGATGCGTCCAGTCCCGTCTCATTGTTACTGACTTGGTGCAAAGTTTTTTTTTTCATTGCCCTCTAAAAATTGATGTTGAGAAACTAATCGAACGAAAGGAGATTTATGATGTTAAGCATCCTAATCACCGCAACAGTGAATTAATTGCTGCCATTTGGAACGAAATTGGAGATCAGTTGAAAACATCTGGTAAGTAATGTTTATTGGAAATTTTATTTTTTACAATTATTACTCTAATTCACATCAGTTTTTTCATTGGTTAAGTAACAAATTAAAAGTAGATGTAATGAAGTGATATATGTTCGTACTTCAGTAATCAATTTTGCCAAGGCATAGATCCTATTGGTAAGAGGAAATAGTTAATGTTTCCATGATTCTGATGGCTTCACAACTACCTCTTCTTTCACAAGATGGCGGGATAGGGTGGAGCATGGAGGAAGGAAATGTATGGAGGAGCAGTGACGTTAAATCTGTAGCCCGGACCACACACTTGCCAAACCTCGTCAAACTGTCACAAATTGAAACGTGTGGATAGGGCGCTTGGCTTGGCTTGAGTAGGCTTGCAGGCACTTGTGGCTGATCCGACCGAGTGTCGGTTTTTTGGCACAAATCAAAGGTAGTTTGCGGCAAGTGCTTGCGAAGTGGCTACACGTTTGTGCGGTCTTAGTATTGTTTGTGCCCTGACGGCGGACAAAACGTGCGTTTCTTTTTATTGTATAAAAGTGCTGCAAGAGAAATGAATAACTTGTCCAACGAGGATATTTTAAATTTCCTTGAATGCTGTGAAGTAGAACTCTGCAAAGACCATAAAAAAAGTAGCTCATGTTTGGTGTTTTGGCCGACACAACCTAGACGTCCGTCATGCTTGTTTCTCCAAAACATACAAACGCACACGCAAGCGTGTGGATGACGATGTTTGGCTCCCCAAAATTAATCAAGCGTTTGTAGAGGCTTGGGGTTTGTGACAAGTGCCAAGCGTGTGGTCCGGGGGTGTGACGCCGGCTCTAAACTCGCGCGCATGCGCGGTGACGGCAGCGGCGATATTGCGAACCCAAACAAATGCAAAGTTCACACTGTGTTTGATGCTGTGATTATTTCATTTTGTAATGTGTATAAGTGTTTTATAATGCCATCTTGTGTTGCATACGGTTGCACAAATAGGCAAGAGAGGAAAGAACCTGGTATATCATTTCATAAGTAAGCTGCATTCTAATAATTGTTTCCCGTGTTTCTCCTGCCAAGCAATATGGCGGCCTCCCCTCCCCACTTCTCTCCACCCGGTTTCACTCCGGTCCCTTGCGTCGTCTCCATATATTCCTTCGTCCATGGGGTGAAGCTCATTCACTTCTTTCATATCGTCAAGAAATCGCTTTTCGAATGCAGTATCCTCTTCATTTCGTCGAATGTAATTATGCAAAACACAGGCACTACGAATCGACGCCTCGGTCAATTCTACATTAGTTGCAATTGGTTTCTGGAAAATATCAATTTTTTTATGCCAGTATGCCTAAAGCACATTTAACTGTGCAACGGAAAGTCTGTAACTAAATACGCGTTTAGAAAAATCCAGTTGACTTCTCGCGTACAGTCTCATTAATTGGTGCGAATCGGGAAGGCCTCGTCACCAACTAAGTAAAATGGAATGGTTAAATTTGTTTCAGTAATTTTTGAGTGCTTGGGACGTTTAGTTTGGTGCGTAAAAATGACTTTCCCATAGACGATACGTTGAAAATGTTACTGTCGTTATTTCGGCCATAAACTCCAACATTAATCATTGCACTTGGCATTGGCAATGGCCATTAGAACTAGCGAATAAAAATGTTTGTAATTGAAATACTGAGAACCTTCTTGTGGAGGACATTTAATGGCACAATGTTTCCCATCTATACTGCCAATACAGTTAGGCATTTTACAAATGTCACAGAACTCAGAAGCAATCCCGAGCCACTCTTGGGTCGTTGGTACGGCCATGTACGTAGGTTATAGAATTTTTCATATTGCTTCATTCATATCGACAACAACTCTATGAATGGTACTCGCACCCACGTGAAAAGTGTAACTGAGGGATGAAAAACTTTCCCCAGTTGCCAAATATCTGAAAACAATATATATAAATGTAATGAAAAGTTAATGTAGTTAGTGGTAGGCCTAGCCATTTGAAATAAAATATTTAAAGGAAATAGAACTGATAATATGGTAACTAAAAGTAAAATATAACAAAGTAATATTTATTTTTAGATTAGTGGTTATTATTTTCATACATATAATTGTTGCAGATGTGGAAGCAAAAAGCAAGTGGCAAAACCTCCGGAGTAATTTTATGAGGGAACGGGAAAAACTGAAGAATATATCTTCAGGATCTCAGGCAGATGTCAGTTGGCCATTCTTTGACATGATGACGTTTTTGGACGACAGCTTGAGAATGAGAAAAACTAAAGGGAACATTCCAGAAGAAAGTGAAGAATTGACGAAAGTTGAAGTCGCACATCTAAATTCAAAAGGGGCGGGTAATATCAATAGATCCACTAGAAAACCACGAGAGTTGTGATACAGGTGAAACACTGCATTCAAACTCTACTGCTGGAACTCCAGTTCCACGTGCGAAGAAAAGGAAGCAAATTAGTTATGAAGATGACATCGACAAGTAATTTGGCTACAGTTACAAAAACATATCGTCCACGGCTGAGCATAATAATGATCCAGATGTATTATTTTTCAAAAGTTTTCTGCCACAAATTAAGAGACTGAATTCGAATGAGAATTTGAGTTTGAAAGCGGAAGTAACTCAGCTTCTTTTGCGGAAACTGCAACCAGTCACATGCTTCGTCTTCTTTGGACTCATTTACGTCTCCAAACTCTAATCAATACTCACATCTTCGAGATCCGCAACACATAAATACTCCATCGGCTCTTTTCCAACAAGATTTCAGCTTTTGATTGTTTTACCCCTTTTTTGTATATGTAAGTGTGGTAATTGAGGTGGTAGTTAGGTTGGCAAGCATGTGGGCGCATGGTTACAATTGTCTCAGTCTTGTTTATTACAATAAATACCAAATACAATACAACTTTACACAACAATATCAACAACTTCAAACATAAGATTTCCACACTATATCATGTAATAAGCTTAATTACCAATCGGTTACTTAAAATTCCCCCAAGATATACTTATATTAAATAACCACAATACTAGTTGGCCTTAATGCTCCATGATGGCCCAAGAGTCCAAGGATTTACACACTTAAATTTACTTATGTCTAAACAACAATTTAATAATGGTAAAATATCCGGTGCTAGAAGTTCCTAAACAGGATTTCCAACGATCGAGCTTCTCAAGGCACTTATATCAGTTGAGTTCAAACAACACTGGTCTGTTTTAATGTTTCAGCACCCCTCAAGGGTACAGCCAAACATACATACACTGTTTCCCTCATGTGAAAGAACAGCCATTAGTGACATAGATTGTCCCACGCAAGCACGAACACCAAACAGAAAATCTCCAATTGCACCGAGGAAGCAGAAAATACAACGAAGTTGAATTGTCTGAATACCACGAACTCTCTAACAGTCTATCCACTCGTGGAACATGAAGGCACAGGTTGCTCCAGAAGGTGCCAAAGCGCACACTTTACGAGGACACCCCAAACTGCCATATAGTCTGGGCATGTGAGGCGACGACACAGTTTACGGCCACTCAGAACTGCTTGTCAGGCCAGGCACCGTCAATAACCCCTCGTCGACGGCCAAGTATCACGTTGCTCGCCTAACTGCTGCCCGTGCATGGAGCACGTCGCCTTCTTCAACTGCCGCTTCCGACACCGCCACTTCCTCCTCAGGCTGTTCACTTCCTAGCCGAGACTGACCGCAGAGACTCCTCTTTCCTCAGCCGGGACGCCCCTTAAATCCTCTCTACAGACCGATAGAGGGCACTCACATTCACAGCGCTCTCTATCGGCCGGCGAAAGATGACAATCGCCACCAGATGGCCGGAACCTGGCCGCCGCGCGCCCTAGCGGAGAAGTTAGCGATATGAAACAGCCGCCTAGCGACAGAGAGCCGCGCACGGCTCAGTAATAAATAAAAATTAATAAAAGTAATATTTCTGTTAACTTACCTTAAAAATATTGCTAGCCGATGCTCTTGTTGTATAGATTTACGGAAATTAGTGTTCAAGTCGTTGAGTTTCACAAAAATTTCATATTTCATTCGAAAATAGTTGTAAAACTTTAACGGATCGTTCACCAAGTTCGGAAACAAATAATTAAACTAGCTATACATATCTCTTCTTAAATTGATTGGATGAACCCACAATCGACACCATGATTTTTTTTTTTTTTTTCGGCGGACTATCCGTCGCAAAACTATAAATTTAAGCATCTCAAACTCCATCACAAAAATTTTGCTACAACTGACTTCTATCGACTGGACTGGACCGGACGGGTTTGGTGGGAAACAAAAGGACACTTTTGCACTTGAGACGTGACTGGGTCTGGATTAACTTGTAGAGATTGGCTTGGTGTCATTTCAAATAATACAAGGAGATTGGCCATTGATTTAGGAAAAAACTATGCTAATACAATTTATAATAAACATCGGGAAAGAGAAATATATCACGGTCAGAGTTAATAACACGAGCGTCTGTGGGTACACTCGATACAGTGCACAAATCTTCCCACTACCCGGCATGCGGAAGTGACGTCAAAATGACGGGACGTGTATGTGAGAATTATATCCGCGAACCATGAAAGATTTCAGTTTTGAAGATTTTTCTCCCGGTCCAGGCTGCATTTCAACCTGAGCACAATCTCTACAACAAAACTAAACTGTTTAGGTTGATGCAATCCCTGTACCGATAATTTTTTAGAGCGTCTGTGGGTCACTCGATGGCGTATACACGTATTGTCATTGCGACGCTCGTCTAATAACAAGTGTCTTCATACATCAAGTGACATTTTGTTGTTTCAAAGCTATCACTCGTCGCAAAAAATGAAATTACGTGTCGTACATATCGACTACCATTTACCCGTTGCTTCGCACGCGCGGGTCTTGGCGTGTATAGAAATACTCCTGCTGTTACTAGTAGTCCTGAGGATATTTTTGTGCCCTCTCGTACACTGAAGGTTCGGTTCTGTAGAAGGCTTTCTAAGATTTTGTACAAATATAGAGGTATTCCTGTATTTTTGAGTTTATATAAGAGTCCAGTATGCAATACTTTGTCAAATGCCTGGGCAACATCGAGAAAAGCTGTCAGGCTGTGATGTTTAAGTTCAAAGCCCCTTCTGACGTTTTCAACCAGGTGTAGTATTTGGTGTGAGGTTGAGTGCATCGGGCGAAACCCAAATTGATGTGGTGGGATGGTTCCCGTATAATCAAGGAAGGAATTTAGTCGTGCCCGTATTATCTTTTCCATTAATCTTTTAAGATTGGGAGTAAGCTTACAGGTCTATAGCTAGAGGGTAGGGAAGCTGGTTTATTAGGTTTATTGAGAACTATGAAATTAGCATGTTTCCACGCTATTGGAAATTTTCCAGTACAGAGAATGCTGTTAAAGAATGCTGTGAGATAACTTATTACCTTAGGGGGTAATGACTTCAGCGCTATGTTGGGTATATTATCATGACCTGGCGATTTTCTTACGGGCAAACTTTCAATTATTTGTCTCAGTTCTCTTGGTGTAGTGAATTTGACATAATTCTCCGCTCCAGTGGTCATATGCCGATTGGAATCTTTGACTGTTTTGTTGAACTCATGATCTATTATAGGATTCGGTTTGAAGACTTCAAAATGATCTGCTAAAATTTCGCACTTCTCTGAATCACTAGATATGTATTTGTCGTTCCATTTTAATGGCGGTAAGACAGTGGGTTCCCTGAGAATTCGTTTCGTAGTTTTCCATAGAGATCTATCACCAGGTTCTAATTCTGATAGATAATTTTGATATGTTTCGTAGCGAAATGAGTCAAGTTCTAGTTTGACCTGTCTAATTAATTGGTTTAGGAGTCTGCGTTGGTGTGGGAGTCGCTGCCTTTGCCACTGTCTGCGGGTTTGATTTTTGTAGTTGATCAAGTCAATGATTCGTTGTGGTATTCTTTCATGGAGTGACTTAAACGTTCTTGTTTGAGGCTTCTTGGTTGATAGTTCTATCGCTTGGTGAATTGCGGTTGTTAGATGTTGTACGCCTTCATCAATACTGTCTTTAGTGTGTTGCCTAGAGAATGATAATAGTATTTGATTGAGATTAAGTTCGAATAAATTCCAATTTACCTGCCCAGGTAGTATCTTTGGTGTTTGTTCTATTGTTTCGGGGCTTGTGCCACATTTTGCTAAAACCGGGAGGTGATCTGAATCTAGCTTAGAAATTGCTTTCATATATATTGGTAGTGGTGTATTTTTTGCTAGGGCAATATCAAGTATGTCAGCACAACATTTCTATTATTAGAAAAGTAAGTCGGCCCGTGTGGTGCGACTATATGCAGACCAAGGTTACCTGCAGCGTCGAGCAGTTTTCTACCGTTTGGTGTAGTTGTTTGACATCCCCAAGCTAAGTGCTTCCTGTTGAGGTCCCCCATTAATATGATAGATTGGTTATGATCAAATATTGTAGCATGCAGGATAGTGGCGTACTACAAATATTTAAATATCGTATTTTTTTATATTCAGGCTGCCTTAATTTCTTAATAATATAACTCAATAAAGAGGTTGCTAGTTGGAAGAGCAGGAGAGATTTTGAAGCTGACAACGGTATATCCGAGAACGCGTGGGCTGACGTGAGCTATTGTTCGCGCGCTCAGAGTGGATAGGCACCGTTAGTCGTCAAGGTCAGTGAGTTGAACCCCGCGCAGGGATACCCGTGCGGCGGAAGGGGTGAGCGACGCGCGGGAGGAGAGGGCGAATATGATTGACTTTGAGCATCACGTGGTTTTGGGAAGAAGTTAAACAACTAATGCCGTACCATATACGGGGTCTACAGATGTTAATTCGTGGTTTCTTTTCCATGGAACGATACTTCGAGAAGGAGTTTCGGAAGAGGGAAGGAGAAGCGGATACACTTGGTCATTGTGTGGTCAGAGGTCGTCGAGTCTAGACACTTCACAGTGCGGAGTGGCACTGTACTGGCGTGCTCTGGCTTCGATCACAGGCTGGTCGATTTATGCAGTCCATTCACTGGTGGGACAACTTAAAGACCAACGCCGCACGCCGCCGCTGCTGATGCGGGTGATTTTTGGTAATGTGTTCCATCGCCCATCATTGTTTCATGGTTTGGAGAAACTTTGAAGGATCCGTAATCGACCATGAGACAGGCTCTATGCTCGATTCCATTTCAAAGCTAGCAGGCAAACGACCTCGTGAACTTTATAGCTCCTTGCAAGTTCAGTTTGAGCCTTAATATTTATTGTTCATCTTTTTCTAATTCAATTCGGCGCCCAAGGGATTTTATCAACCATTCATGTAACATTCAATTGTTGGCTTGTGGCCACCATGTTATCATGTTCTTAATTTTAAAATGAAGTATTTATTATTCACTTTATGTTTGCTATCTTCAGGTAGATTGTAAAGTCAGATATTGTTTTTGCTTGCAGGTACACATAATGTCTAACGTAGCGTTAAATGTATCCGGCTGTGTACATGCCATAGCGAAACAATAAATTAAGCATTTTATGTCTGTCATCAACAGCAATCAGGATCCTTGCTACCTGAAAATTAATTTTATAATTTAAAACCTATAATCAAATTGATATTAAAACTTACAGCAATACTAATGACCCCCTTCGCACCACAATATTGGCACGAGTTGTTGTGTAAGCCTCCGATTTGGTTGTTTATAAGTGGCAATGATTGTTATTTCGGAGTTAGTTTTAGTTTGTATTCGGATTCCAATAGTTTCGAGATCATTGGCGGGCATATAAATGGAGTAATCACTGATGTGGTTTTTAATCAGTATAGCTACTCCGCCGGAGGCTATAGGCGCGACACGGTCTGTTCTGTATTTTATATCCAGTGATTTTGAAAGTATCATTAGAGGTAAGATGTGTCTCGGTTATACAAGCAATATCAACATTGTGGCGACTCATAAATTCTGCAAGCGTAGATTTTTTTTTTTCTATACACCGTTTGCATTCCAGTTTACGAGTGTTAATTGAGAGACATTGACAGTATTATTTGCCATTTTGGAGGAAACTAGCTACTGACGACGTAATAATCACCTTTATCATGGGGAGAAAAGCAGAGATTAATTCAAAGATTAGTTCATGAATTAATTTGGTCCAGGCGGTACCTTGCTCGGTGTTGTGCTCGTTGTGTGGTATGTTTGTGTCGTAAGGTGAAGCGTTGCAGTTTCCTTGTAGTATGTTGCTGTAAGAGGGACGAAAGTTATTTTGCTGAATATGCTGTGAGTTTATTTTATCTTTGTTTTGCGTTATTTGGTCTGCTGTGTATTTAGGATGTCGTAGAGGGGGTAGAATTATTGGTAAAGACGGTAATCCCGGAGAAGCCCGATTTTGCGGTGTGTGCATCTCAGTCAGCTGTCTATCTGTTAATCTTGTTTTGGTGTAAAGGTTTCTTGAATCTTTTAAGTTTAATTTCTTCATAATATTTACATCCCTTAAAAGTTTGCTGCATGTTTCCCACCGCAGTTAACACATATCGGTTTTGCTTTACGCGGGTGATTGCATGAGTAGTAATGGTGTTTTCCATCACAGCGAACACATCCAGAGTCAAGTTTACAGTCGTTTTTTGTGTGCCCATAGAACTGGCAATTTGTACACTGAGGAATCTCTTTTGACTTTCTACTTTAACAATGCAGTGGAACAGTCTATCTAATTCAAAGATATTGGAACAATCGCGATTTTCTTCAAGCTCAACTGCGCAGATTGGCATAGGATTCTTATCTTTATTTAGAAGTCTTGTTTTTTTGTTCACTGGGAATTTAAGTCTGATTAGTTCTTCTTTTATTTCGTCATCTGTTAGTGAGTATGGTAAATTACGCACGATTACTGATAGCTGTTTGGAGTCTGGGGCACGAAAATTGTGGCGTTTCTGTTTAATGGTATCAAAATGTTTTGTTAGAGTTCTGAAATCCTGGATAGAAGTAGTATTAATATTAATCACCTTTCCTTTAAGTTCGGCTAAAAAGTCATTACTTAGCAAATTTTTGAGATCTCGAGATAGCCTTTGATGATTATTTACAACGCGAAGAAAAATTGGTGGTGTTTTATCTACCTTTGTCATTTCAGTTACTACTTCTATTGGTTCTTCGCTGTGTAAGATTTGGAATCTGTTTTGTGTAGGTATATTTATTACATATCTCATTTCTGGCCGTCCGTTATCTGGAGATAAGGCACGCGGGCGTTTTTGACCGGTTCATTTCTGTTCACTGACAACATCCATTGTAGATATCAAGCTACTTGCATTACTTGAGCACTGGGGAGGTTGAGACATACTGTCACTTGTATTAAGATGTTCATACATTTGGTTCGGCAATGGATCCGGCGTAGCGGGATGTTGTGTTGTCCCCGTCGGCTGTGGTGGTTGCGGTTGATGTTGTTGCTGATACTGAAGTGACTGCTGCTGGCGATTGTGCTGTTGATGGAACTGCATTTGCTGTGGTGATCGATCAGCATGGAGATCTTCCCTGTTAAGAGATTCAACAGCTGCATTTTCATAATACTGACGTAATACTACGCTGACTGAAGTCATTGCCCCATCATTATCTGCCATCTGGAACACTACGGAGAGAACGCCTTGATTAAACTGTAGCAATTCAAATCCAAATCAATTGAGAAAACTCGAACGAAAGCTCGATCAGGAAAATATTCAAATATATATAAAAGAAATTATTTTAAATTACGAGCTCAATGAATAACAGTGCTACTTTAAATGATTGAACAACGAATCTAAAATTGCTGGCCAGTTTTCGTATGCCATATATGTATAGTACATTCTCATCCCGTAAGTAATAAAATTTATTTTTTGCTTATAACTTCTACGCATCCACCCGAACTTCTAGCGATCTTTCTTCATCGTATCTCAAAATCGAAATAGTTAGATTGAAATATGGTCTGGACCAGAAAAAAAAAATATGTCGCCATTGCCACACGGAAATATAGGCTGGACGTGCACAGTGGTTGGTTTGTTTTGGTGCTTACACTTCATCACTAACATTTCATTCATTAAAGCAGCTATTAAATATTAACAATAATTGAATGCCTCATGCTTTTTGTTGTTACAAGAATGTTCTTGTTCAGGCTGCATTTCGATCTAATTGATATTGCCGCTTCAAAATCAAGCGATGCAGATACACCTAAACGCATGAAATACATCGCTAAATACATTTTGTTGTTGTAATTACATGATTTCAGGATTCAAAGTACGCCCAGCATACATTAAATGAATTAATTTCAAAATACAACTTCAGTTTGAACTGCAAGAATATTAAAACACGCGGAATAATACATTTCTGTATCGCTATGTAGAGTTTACTCTTATGGTTTGGTTGAAATGTGGCCTGGAGCAGATTAAAAACGTCGCGAAAAGCACAAGGAATTGTACCTATAACTGATTTTAACTTGCGATATCTCGAGAACTACTGCTAAATGATATGATTGTTTATCACTATCAAATTGTGGCGATACGGTATAGTGAAAACCCTGTACTGTCTATATTAAGCACAAAATTACTTACCGTAAATATCACACTTCTGTTATTCTTATCAAAATACATGAAACCGGGAATATATGGCCAAAGACAAATAAAATATAAACAATCCATAGATCAATATATTCGTCTGTGGTCAAACGCTTCAAATGCATAATTTTTACAGTTAATGAAGTATTAGTAATGATTATTACATCTGATTCAGGTATTCCATTTATTTACTGTATTCAAGAAAACCAAACAATAAATATTCGAAGTCAAAATATTAAACAGAATTCCCCCTCTGATACGCCACTGACGCTACTAGAAGGGGTCCAACAAGATGTTCAAAGCAGCCCTTTTCACTCGTGCTTTCTCGCGGCTTACCAGTGTCCTTATCGCACTCTTGTAGAAGATTTCCTCCAATCACGATCCAACGCCATAGTATTCTGGACGGCAGGAACTGGTATTGGTTGTTTGGGAGTCCAGCAACATCCAACACGTTCTATATGTAGTACTGCAACTCCTTTCGCGGCCCAAAAATTGGAAAATCGGATAATCCTAGATTCTGTATTGTGAATGGGCTGTTAGAACGGTGAGTGGCAAGCATGGAGATGTCCAGTGGCGTGGCCTTATGCTTGTAGCTCGAATTAGCCGAGCCGCAAAATTTATATGACGTAGATTGTTTTGTTGATGTGTGCGAAGTTATGTAAATAAATTAATTCATTTGTGAAATAATCTCACTTTTTTGTTGAAAGATAAGACAAAAAATAAATCAATATGACCGTATTATGGAAATAGACTATACTTCTGAAAAGTGTACAATTTGTAATTAAAATGCATTTATTTTGATTTTAAGTTTATTTTTGATAAATATTAAAATTTAAATAATTATACATTTATTTTGCGCTTCCGCTAGACATCCGCACTGAACCCGCAAAGATGGCCTCTGTTACAACTCTAGTAGAGACGCATCGCACCCAACTAACAGCTCATGCTGTTCCGTTTTATCTTGCCACGTTTATGTATCGTTGAAGCGCTATCTCTCTCTTGACTGCTGGTGATGCGACCGCGCTGTTCACTCAGTCGTTCGTCCGTTCACTGGTCGAGTTCACTAAAGGTTCGTACCTGGTGCGATTTTAACCAGTCAAGACAGGATATATTAGCGTTTCTGTGTGGATCAATTATAGTAATTTCCTGCGCATGTAATAAGTTTGTTCATGTGCTTTTAAGATTTTACCTCGCACCTGGGAAATTGGTGTTAAGGTTTAGTATCTATTCTCATAGAACGATTATTTTTTTCAGTGTGTGTATCTATGTGCTTGCTTGTATTTTATGTACTGTTTCTCGAGTTTATGTAGATGAGGAAGTGTGATGTACAAGGTACTTGTTTTGTATACCAATTTTATTTGTGTAGGGCTATTTTTTCCATAATTCAATAAAATTGGTCGATTATACACAGATTCCAAATAAAAAAAATGATAGCAAAAAATAAGGAAGAATATGTTTTTTTCTTGATGTTTGGATAAAAAGTTATTCGTTTCTCAAACCCTCCCCAAATACTAGATATTGTGCTAAAAAGAGTTAAGCATATTTCATGATGACAAAAATTATTTAGAAAAACACCAGAAATTAAATGATCACAAAAGAAGAAAGAAGCGCCACTTAAAACTCCATCAAATGTGCACCGGAAAAAACTGAAGTCAAAGAGACGTACCAATCGGTTAAGTATAGCTTTTCCTCCAATTCACTCGATTGTGAATCAAAACTCGACCGTTCTTTGCATCCCAATTCTAAAAGAACTGAGTAATTACAATTTGGAAAAACAAAGAACAGTGCGATTGATTGCACATAATTATTTTAGGATAGGTCAATATATTGCCTGTGTGTCTTTTTTTCCCCCTACTATATACTCTCTGTAACAGTACAAATTATTTTACCAAAATTTAAAACTTAACCGAAGATAACTAATCTTCTTGTCAAAATTCTTTTGTAGAAATCAGTACAAGTAGTAACCTACGATAAACAAAACGGTGTTTTTTTTTTAACTGTTTAATATTCTGCCAATAACTATTAAATCCTTCATTTAAAACGAATGTATTCAATGCCCTAAGGTAAAAACTTTTCATTTCAAGAAGCTATATTAGGGGTAGTTTACATCGCGATACGAGGCACTTATGAAAGCAGCTTATTTATTACTAATAAACCGAACGTGGTGGTGTAACGGTTAGCGTTCTGGCCTCGCATTCGGGAGGACGGCGGTTCGAATCCCCGTCCGGGCATCCAGATTTGGGTTTTCCATGGTTTCCCAAATCATTCCAGGCAAATGCCGGGTAGCTTCCTTCAAAAGGCCATGGCCG
The DNA here is from genome assembly GCA_031002005.1 of Vandiemenella viatica. Taxonomy (NCBI): domain Eukaryota; kingdom Metazoa; phylum Arthropoda; class Insecta; order Orthoptera; family Morabidae; genus Vandiemenella; species Vandiemenella viatica. The sequence continues at coordinate 227,193,347 of CM061920.1, read as the reverse complement.
AATTCCTTCCCCTTCCTTGTCCCCATCCTTTCCCGTCTCTAAAGACCTCGCTGTTAAGAGACGTTAAGCAATCAAAAAAAAAAAAAAATACTAATAACTAAATTCGTCGTGCCTTATGCTGTAACGCGATTATTCTAGTCCAGGCAACATTTCAACCTAACCACTATCTCTTCTGATATTGCCGCTAAAAAATCAAAATATGCTGACACATCTTGATACAGAGGTACTCGACCTTTTTTCTTCGCGGGCCGTAAAACGCTAGTGCTATAACAAGATGGACCGCAGTAACCTACAGTAGGCATACGCTAAAACTCCACATTATAAGTAAGCATTTATTTTAACATTAATGGAATTGTTGACATTATTACGTATTTTTGACAATTTATGATAAATCCGGCTTACAATTGCTAGGCCTTGGGCCACATGAAAAAGGTTGGCGTGCCGCAGATTGAGTATCAATGGCTTAACACATTAAATGCATCGGAACTACATTTCGAGAAGTAGAAACATTTTGTATATCTGGACTGCTAACTAGCGTAGCTTTTTTTTTCTGTCATCAGTCTTTCGACCGGTTTGATACATACCTCCATCCCATCCTATCATGTGCTAACCTCTTCATCTCTACATACCCCTTACAACCTACGTCCTCAATTATCTGTCTTCCTCTACACTTCTTACCTTCGACTGTTCTCTTCACTAACAAATTAACCAATCCAGCCTATCTCAATATATGACCTACCAGCCTGTCTCTTCTTTCTGTAAGCTTGTTCTACAGACTTCTTTCCTCACCCATCATTTCTAAAATTCATTCATTTCGTACTTTGTTTGTCCACTTAATTTTCAGCATTCTTCTGTAGCACCACATTTCAAATGCTTCAATTTTATTTATTTCTGATACTCCTTCGCTACCATAAAGTGCTGCTGTGCTCAAATTATGGGTTAAGTTTATTTCTCCATACATGACGTCACTAACGTGCAATATACTGAATGTATTAATGCGAGGGTGTTAGAAGCTTTTATTTTCTAGCGGCTGAGTTTGTGGCTGGATTGACATTGAAATGAACTCTTTGTAATGAGAAAATTTTGATTTTTGAGTTTAACTTATTTAATTAATTACTATGAAAATAATTCCAAGGGCGCCATTCAAAAAGAGGAAGATTAAAGAAACAGAGTTCTGCCTTACATTTGAATGTTAGAATGAAGAATTTATTTAAAACCATCGAATTTTTATTCTAGCACAAACTATTGAAACATATTTAAATATGAAGTTTTACAAAATTGCCATACATGATATTTAAGGATGGATTCTGGAGTTCTGTACCAGAAGGACTAACATTCGTTTATCAATAATTCAACAAGTTCCACGGCTAGCTCACTGAAGTCAAATATATGTTGGGAGACGCAATTAGCAATTTTCACTGCTCTCAGGGTCGTACTGAGCTTTTAAATCACTATGGTAGCGAAATGTCAACACTTTTCAGTCAGAAGGGATGGTACATTACCATGTAAAGTCCTCATTGGTGCCGCAGCATCCACACATACAAATAAAGACTTTTCGCAGCAAACAGCACTGCCCGGCACCTGCCACGTTCTGCAGCAATGTCCGTTCCAGCGGTCTTCTCCCCAACACCACTTGCCGTGGCCACCCTCTGTCACCGTGAGCATTCAGTGGCGTAGCTAGTTCAACAAGGGCCCCGGTGCAAAAAAATTATTTTGGGCCCTCAGGCCAGACGGGCGACCTTTTTTTTGCTTTGTGTGCTGGTAGGGGCCCCCTGAACTGAGGATGGGGGCCCTTGAATTGTTCTTTAGGGGTTAGGGGCCCCTGAGCAGTGGTTGCGGCCTCCGCTTGAGCAGCGAGGGGCTTCTGTGTTCTCAGAGGCCCCTTAGACGACGGTAGAGCTAAAAAAAAAAAGGTCGCCAGTTTGCCGTGAAGGCTCGTGGGCCCTCTAAACTGCGGGGCCCCTAGAGGTGCGCTTAGGGGCCCCTTGAGATATGCTTGGGGGCCCCCTGAGCGTGAGGGCCCCGGTGCACTGCACCGCCTAGCCCCATAGTAGCTACGCCCCTGTGAGCATTCCAAGGCTCAACTATTGTCTGTCTCCAGCCAGCCGACTATGCGGCGCCAAACTGGAGTTCCTTCGTCACCGAATTCGATCGCTGTAGGCATGTTCACTCAATGTAAATCTTTGCATTTCTAATCGTACTTTCTAACAAAACATGTGGTGACTTTTTGAGATCACCACAACATGCAACCTTGGCCAGAATAACAACTGAGACATTATTAGTAATTTAAGCTGCTTTCATGAGAGCCATTTAAGCGGCGTCATGTATCGCTTTGTACCAATATTGTATCAAAATGATAATAATACTAATAAGCTTGGATGAGTTAACAGAGCACGCGGCGTTGCCCGAAGTAAATTTTTGAAATTGATAAATGTTTTATTCAGATGAGTGGCAGACAGGTGGAGTAGTAATTTGCCCGTAGACCTTCAATTCTGTTTACAGATTGAGAAACCTAAAGAAACCTATAATAAAAGTAACCCTGATCATTATGAAGGAAGATCAATTACTGCCATAACTCCGGAATTTATGTTTTAGCGCAGATTGAATTAATCGGGAACTGCACCACTTTGGTAACCTTCGAGAAACTGGTACTAACTTCAGTCGCTTCGTCAACATGTGCTCTACACGTTTTGTGTTCATACTATGCGGAAAAGTTGTCAGAAATTTAATTAATAATGACGATATATAACATGACGCTCAGCTGTTACATACCGCCAACGTTGAAAAAAATTAGTGACAGTCTCTTAAAATGTTGATTTAATTCTTTGTTGTAATGTTTTCTTGCCTTTTCATCTCTTCTCCGTTGTAAAAAGTCACACGAAATTGACAAATAGACAATATTTATCCGAGTTATAATAAGGTGATGCCCGCCATCTTACATAACAACAAGCACCAGAGATAATCGATTGCTTCCATTGTAAACAAATACGCCATTTCTGTAATGGATGCCGCATAGCGAAAATTTCCCAAATTTTTTTAACTTGGTCCAGGCCGTATTTAAACCTAACCACGGTTTCTATGACAAAACGAAACTGTTTAGGTTGAAATGATCCATGTATCGATAGTTTTTATGTTATTTATGCAACACTGATAGCATTTCGCAGTTGCTCAGCCTTTCATATTTCGGCATTTTTAATTAAATTATAGCGATTTTTCTGTAAAGTATGAGCGCAAAACGTGAAGAGGACATGTTGACGAAGTGACTGATGTAAATTTCAACAGGTTAGTACCCGTTTCTTGATGATTACCAAATAGAGAAATCAATATCACACTATGAAGAAAAGAATCGATTACAGTTCTCATTACAAATTGCAGGGTAAAACGTTGAAAGTGGTGGGAATACATTTGGTTACTCCCTGCTTTTTCCTTGGTCAAATATATATTGTCTGCTCTCAGGCCCACCGCTAGCTGTTTGACCGCCCACGTGCAATTCCGATTATGCCGCCCCTTGTCTAACTACGGCCAGTGGTTGATCTAGGAGAGATCGCCACCCCTCCGCCCCTTGGAACATTATTTGCCGCCCCCATTGTTGCCACCCCGAGTGTCGCGGGTCGCCTGAAGCAGCAGTTGAGCTAAAAAAAAAAAAAAAAAAAAAAAAAAAGGTCGCCGCTACATAATACGCTGCAAATTTCATCGCGGCGGCAATGGAGTGGCAACTATTGCGAGCAGACGACTGTCCATCACTCGATTTGCGCGCCCCCCTCGACGTGCCGCCCGCTTGCGGTGCACGACTTGCACGCCCGCTTACGGCGGCCCTGCCTGCTCTCGGGTATCGAGTGCCAAAAATTTACATGTTTTTGTAGAAAATAACAGGTCTTACAAAATTGTGTATAGACATGTATTAAACTCAAAATACTCCTAACCTACAGAATATTTCTATTGTTTTATAAGTTAGATGTTATTGTAATTCTGCTTTTGTTGTAGAACATAAATAAATATTTGTTATTTTAATGCAATATATATTACTACTATTGATGATAAAAATAACTCTAAAATAAATTAGTCTGGTCGTAATGACCTGGTGACAAGGTTTCTTATGGTCTGCGCAATCAGCCTCTATCGTAGCAGCCTAACCTAACCCGGTAATCCAACCGGGTATACCACGGTAGTATTCTGGTGTACTTCATATTACACAGCAACCTGTGCCAGAGGTGAAGGTCGGGTTAAGGGCCTATGAATATCCCCCCTGAGACAGGATTTCGAACTGGGGACCTTTCCATCTCCAGCCAGACGTCCTAACCATTGAGCAACCATACCTCTTAAGAAAATTATTATATTACAACGCTCATCCAAGCGGACGAAGTCGTGGGTAACTGCTCGTTAATAATAAACATCTTATTATTTACTGTGCACAAAGCGTCAAATGTGTATTTTCTGTGCCACGATACAGTTTCCAATAACTGCATGATTATAATGACCAACTTATATCAGTAGTGTGTCCTGCATACATTTTGCACAACAGTGTAAAGTTTGCTCTGGGTTTGAGTAAATTTTACTTGGAAAATTTTATCCTGAAGTTTTCTAATCAATGCAAACGAATTCAAGCTTTAAAACACTCAAGAATCTGAATTTTCTTCCGTATACTGCCCACGAAATAATTATATATACTAAAACATTCATATCTGTGGCAGAACACTACTTGGCTTTCTTCAAGAATGCGCTGAAGGTCCTACAAGGTGCTTCATTGAGGCTTTAAAACGAAACATTGCTGTGTTTTGGTGAATACGATATAATGGGCAGACTCACTACCAAACTGAAGCAGATTATTGAATATGAATTTATAAGTTTCAAGTGCAGCAATTTATTCAGAAAGTTACCTGAAGAAACCGGTTCAAAAATGAAATCACTGTTGTGCGTAGTGCATATTTTTTTTTGATTACATAGAGACAAAGTACGAATTCAGTGAAAGTAATCTTGACTTATTCCAGCCACTTTCTCTTCAAGACGATTTTCACTTACGCGTGAACGAATAATATAACTGAAAAACGAAAAATTGACATGTTTTTCAAATGGACAGCAAAGAGGGAAGCTAAAGATGATTTTATGAAGAATATTATTGGTGCAGTGGGACCACTGAACGATGCGTCTGGGAATTTTTGTTGCACTGTTAGAAAACTGAGTGGAAGGAAAGGTTACAGACAATTGTAGATAGGAATGGAGAAAAAAATGGAAGGAATGACTGGTTTAATGAAACCTTTAGGAACTAACATCCTGGGAAGGGAGGTAATAAATCAGATGAGCATCTTGATATAAGTATGAGTAAACTACAAAAATTTGAAATAGATCATCATGAAATTCTGAAGAAACTAAGAAAGCTAAACAATCACAAAGGATTCGGTGTACATAAAATTACCACAGATGTATTAATGATAGTGCGATATGATATTGTACATTGCCTTGAAATAGATTTACAATGAGTCTTGACTATAGAGTCCTGCTGCTAACAAGAGGACTGGAAAAGATTGATAGTAATACTGGTTGATAAAGAAGGGGCAAGAAATAAGGTTGAAAATTACAGACCAATTAGTTTGGCATCAGTGATAGGCAAGTCGATGGAGAGAATAATATACAGATTTATCAGAAATGTATGTGAGGAAAGAAACTGGTTTGCAAATCGCCAACACTTTTAGAAAGGGATATTCATAAGAATCACAGCTGGTGGGCTATATACAAGATATTTCGCATGAATTGGACATGGGAAGTAAAGCTGATAGTGTAGCACTAGATATTTACAAGGTATCTGACAGAGAGAGCCATAAAATGGCTTTAAATAATTTGTGAGCTATTGGAGTGGATGAAAAAGTGACTTGTTAGGTAGTGGAATTCTTAAAATACAGAAAGCAAAGCGTTAAAGTATGAAATGAGCTATCAAATAGGTGGAAGTTAATAGGAGTACCACAGGGTAGCGTATTGGAACCATTGCTATTCATCATTTACAGTCATAATTTAGGTTGTTTGCAGCTGACATACTGGGATGAAAATGGATGAAGACTGTGAACAACTGCAGGGAAACCTCGATAGGTCACCTTATTAGGTACACAATTTTTAAAAAAAAAAAAAAAAAAAAAAAAAAAAAAAAAAAAAAAAAAAAAAAAACTAAAGATTGTTTATGATTATAGTATGGGGACAGAATTGCTTTTTGAAGGCTTGAAGCATAAATATCTTGGCATAACACTTGATAACTAACTCAACTAAGCAGGACACATTGGACAGTTCGTACGAAAATATTACAAAATCCCTCATTTAGTGGAGAGGGTGATGAGAGAATGCACCAAAGAAGTGAGGGAATTGGCTAAGAAAACTTTTGGTCAGACCATTGCTTGAACATGGTAGTGTAGTATGGTACTCACTTTTTGGGTATGAAGTATAGGAGTTGGAGGTTTGGTTTGTTTGTGGTCAATCTGTCAGTTGCTGATATGATAAAGGAACAGGACAGAAAGAGCGTGAAGAGAGTGCTGGGAAGGTTCAAGGCGCATGTTGGTGGTGGGGCTTGGAGGGATATTGATTGAACAATTAGGAGTGGTGCATGAAAAGCAAAAGATGACCACGGCACTCAATTTCATGCATAAGGGAGTGGGATTTTTATTTTTATAATGGTATGAAAGATTTGAATAAATTACCAAGGGAAGTGATGAATAAGGAATTTAAAATCGAAAATGGCAAAAGTAGATGGGTTGGTGAATTTAATACTTGAAGTATAAAAGATAATAATAAAATAAATAATACGTAGAAAGGTGTAATTATATGATTAAGAAAACTGCCACCAAAGCATGCGTTCCATCGCCATTAAATTCAACTTAATTCAAAGATTGTAATGTTAAAAATGTAATGAAGATAGTAGTGCTGAACAAAGACTTAACATTATTTGGTGGACCGGCTATTATTTCTTCGCTCTGCCACCATCAAAAGGACTTGTATGTAGATACGAGACCTTATTGTCATGTGAACAGTAAAATGAGTAAATGATACCCCAGCCGGTTATATACAAGTGTTTACATTTATTCACTTATGTACATGGCAACCATTTAACAATGCACTAGGTTTTCCATTACCTTATTCCATCCAGGTCAGTTTAGCTTTTGCGACTAATGCCAAAGACTAACATATCTCCCTTAACTTCCGATTCGGCTGTATCATCCTCCCATTATCTATCGTCGTCTAAGAAGGTTCATTCGCACCCGTCTTTAAGGTAACGAAGAGATGTGCTGTCAGGCAAAGGCTGCTACCAGCGCCGTTCATCTGCCGCGAGCGCCGCGCGCATCCCGATCGACCAGTGTCGATCGCTGCTGCTGTTTCGGTCACCCATTTCGACCTCGTTCCGTCGTTTGCCCCCAGGTTTTGTTTGACAATCCCCACTACATTTTCCCAAGAGAAGATGACAACTACCCAATCATCGAGCGTCATGATGCTGTCACCCTGGCTGGATTTCGTCGTTGTCTGTAACTGGCCTATTTCTATAATGGTCTGTAATACTTGATATAAGTGCCTGTAAATCCCTAAAACCTTGGTTCACCACAATCTGTACAGAGATAGCACAATAGGTTTCAAAATAGAGATTTATTAATCTGCAAGAAATATTTGCTTTCATGGGATCCACAACACTTTCAAACACGGCAACTGAAAGGGTATTTCCCAGGCTAATATAATTTGGTCTGCAAAAGGAAACACACTATTATTCGAGCATGTCAAAGATGATATACAAATTAAAGCTAACTTAATTTTGCCTTGTAGCGAATTTTATTATTATGTAACAAATCGAAACCAAAAATGATGTTAAAAGCAATAAAACACAACGCAAAATATAATTTTAATATAAAATAAATACTTTATGGTTCCTAACAGCATACAGAAATTCTTAAAATTAGAGGAGAAGGTGGTAATATGGCCCCTGCATATTATATGCCCCCCTCCGTATTTCTATAATAATGTGCTGAATTCTAGTGGAGTACACCGGAACTAGACAACTAGTACACAACTGGCTGGTAAGAACGCTGGAAGCCATTCGGCGCAGTCGCTGTGTAGTTGTGAGGTGAATTGTGTTTTTGTGATTTTCAAAGGTATGTAAATTCCTTGATCTTAACCTACCATGACTGATAAATACTTAGTTCTAGTTACCATGCATATGATTTAGAGGCTATTGCCAACAGTTTAACACAGACTAGAAAGTTCTGAGGATTTTATTTTTTATCCTATAACTACGTTTTTCTAATATGTTCATGTCTGCCATATGGCTCTCTTAGATGATGGTAATATGGACTCCAGGGTCCATATTATAAACAATTTCAATATTTGTGGTTATTTTATTTTTCTGATGCCTAGAGCGAGCTTGACACCAAAACTGACCGGTAGAAGGCAATTATGGGACAAGGATAAGGATCTTCAAGGATTGAAAAAGAAATGGGTGTCAAAAAGACTTCGAAACATTTTGAGGTGCCGAAGACAACCTTGCGAAGATATGTAAAAGAGGCTAGTACATTTCAGGGAACTGAGGTCACCACAAAGAAACTAGGAAGAAAACCAGCTTTACCTGAAGCACTATAAAATAAACTAGTAGAGTACTTGCAGGTATATGGAGGCAAAATATTACGGTTTCACTCGCTTGGATGTTTGCCGAATGGCATACAACTAGCAGTTAGAAATGGCATTAAAACCAACTTTAGAAATGAAGTTGCTGACAGGGATTGGTTAGACCATTTCGTTAGACGTCACCAAGACAAGCTGTCAATACGAAAACCAACTGGATTATCATATGCTCGTGCGTATTTGGAGTATAGTTCAGACCTAGATACCACAGGTAAAGGTAAACGTCAAATACATTCTCTGACTTCGGCAGAACATGGATCTATGATAACAGTAATCTGTTCAATGATTGCAGGAGGATCTTATGTCCCTCCGATGTTGATTTTACTGAGAACAAACATATCGAATCTCCCTATAAAAGGAGCCCCTCATGGGTCTATTGGAAGAGCTCACCCATCTGGATGGGTTCAAGCAAATTTGTTCAAAGACTGGTTGATCCATTTTGTTGATAAAACTAAGCCAACGGAGACCTCGCTGATACTACTTATTCTTGAAGGCCAGTTTTCCCACACCAGAAACATTGATGTGATACACTTAGTGAGGAAGAATTACATCACGATTTTGTCCTTACCATCCCACACAACGCATAAATTGCAACCGTTAGACCGAACTTTCATGGGAGCCTTGAAGACCCATTACAGCGAAAACATCAGACAATGGATGCTCCATGCAAAAATCATGGGTGATTACCCCCTGGAAAGGGACATATTTCAAGACCATTAATTAACTACAGGGGAAGAGGAAACACAAAACGAAAATCAAGCTGATAACCTTGATGACTAGCCTGACGACACTCCAATGGTTGAAGACAATCCTCGTCTACTCTCAATGACCTTTACTGTGTCACCTAAAGACACTCAACCCATCCCAGAAAAGAAATGAAAACCTTCCGTCGCAAAAATCGTCACTAGTTCTCCTTATAAAAGATAGCTAGAAGATTTCCTGGCAAGCAAAGAAGCTGCTGCCAGTCTTCGTGGTAGTGGAAGAGACGCATCAACAACAACAAGTGTCAACAGAAGTTTGATTCCCCTCAGCCTTCTAGCGCTACAGAACAAGCAACCACATCTGACTCATCCCAGCGTGTCAATGTTGGGAAATCAAAGAAGATCAACCCTAAACACCAACTCCCACCTGACAGCAGGGACGATGATGATGCTGGGATACAGCTCTCCACTTGCTTCAGTGAATCCCTTTTCGACATCTCAGTTGGAAAGCCTCAACCAAACCAAGAAGACGCATCATGTCTTTTTTTTTTTATGAAAACTGCTCCAGTAACGTCAGCGTGGAATTATGAGTCCAGTGCTTAATGTGTTCTCTTAGGACATCCAACAAATGTCCAGGGGTAGAGAAGGAGGCGTATGTCTCCGATTTCTGTGGTTAATTTTTTTCCATATTGTTATCTATATTTCATTTTTTATATCTCCTTATATCTACTATATCTACTTATATTTACTTATGTATAATAAACATGTTTTTTTTGTCACAAAGCTGTTGTAATAATTTTATTCTGCAATATTTCCTTACATTAATAAGGGGGTCCATATTACAAACACGATGGGGGCCATATTAACTGCACATTCTGAAGAATGTGTCAACATTTGAATATCGACTTTTTAAAAATATAAAATGAGGTTTTAAACACCTCTACCTATTATAATGCGTTCAGTAACTAACACCAGATTGTAACTGTGCTAATGAACGCTATTTTTGATTAATAATATTCATTTTATAATAAAAAACAAAATGGGGGTCCATATTATCACCTTCTCCTATAAACTTCAAAATTCAATTTTTGCCATGTTGTTATTTCTCAAGCAAGTCTGACTATTATCATATGTTTATTAATAAGATTGTCAGGTTCTTGTTAGATGCTATGCAGGTTTATAAAGTATCCCTGTCCTGCATAAAATACAAAAATAAATGTAAATTATATAAGAACCTAATTTTTTTGGCTGGCATGAATTTTATCTTCTGCTGCGATTTTTATAAAAATTACTAGTGGTGGCAAGAGAGACAGTGGGAATAAAGAAGAAAATGAAGAGACTTTCTTATGGAGGAATACATTTTCCAAAACAATGAAGGGGCGTTAATTTGAAGCCTGTAACACAGTAAAACGATAATTTAAATATAATCTTAATAATAAACGACTTTCCAATTCGAAACTAAAGTTCTATCGTAATAATATGTCGAAAATAAAAATCATGGAATTAAAGTGGTTGGAAATCGACACTTTCATTTTTATTAATTGTACTATTGAAGACAATAATTTTTAGGTATAGTTTATATAGGCATGAAAAATTTACTGAAGGTGACAGAAGTATTTGAAAGATTTTACCATAAGCTCTGCATGGAGCGAGCCGACAATAAAGATACATTAAATAATTTAAAAAGATTTAACCAAATTTATAGGTATCGAGTAATAACACATTCTGACAAAAATTAGAGGTCTCAAATAAAGTGGAAAAAATTTCTAAATTTTATTGACAAAAATCTATATCTAAAACATTAAAAATGAGAATAACAGTTACATATGCAACAGACATCCTTGATACAATTAATTTTTTCGTCTTCTGATTTTCTTGAGTAGTTTCCCACCATGCAGCACTGGAAAGTGGAAACATAGGAGCAACAGACATCTTAGAAAGAGACACCTTCAGAATCAAGGTAGGCAAATAGGAAGTTATAATGAACAGCCAAAACAAAAACAATACAGACCAAAGTGGTCGGAAGAACGCAAACAGAATTTTACGGAAAGAATGAAAGCCTATTGGAATAACAAGAACTCAAAGAAAACTTGATTGGGTCATTTGCTTTACGTCTTTCATTTACTGCGAATATTCGCCAATAATAATAAAAATGGAAAGTTTGGTAATTCCCACTAGTTTTGACTAATATATGAACATCTTTTTATTAAAAGTACCGTAATTATAAGAAATCTGTAATGTATAATAATTATTCTAATATTCATTATGCTTATTAATAATAAACAACACAAAAAGGTTAAACTATAAGAATTAAATCCTTAGTTACTTAATTCTTGGATGATAGACATTCTTAAGTAGGTAATTATTAATAGAGAAAAGTGCCAAATATATATAGCTATATATATAAATTAGTTAAAAAAATTTGTTTTTAAAGCATAAAATATTTACTTCACTATGTTATGAATCTTTTACATTCTAATTTCAAAACTTATCTCTATAAATGATTACCAAAAAAAAATTCCAAAAAAACCTTACACTTTTGCGGTTTGAAAAATAGTTGCCTAAATCGAAACCCTCATAAATGTTATGAAAATTACAATAAATAAAATTATAAAAATGAAATGAATCACAAAAAAAAACATTATTTAGTTTTAAGGCACAAATTTAATATGATAATTACAGGTTTTTTTTAATACAAATATATCCTATATATAGACTACAATATACGAATACAGAAAACACAACATAAATTAAATTGTTTAGCGGCAAAAGTAACAGATGTACACGTCCTATTCAGCCCCAGCACAATCCACATGGACCCAAAACGAACATATAACGCACATTACCCATAGTTCTCCTTCTGAATGTTCGAAAAACTTCCTGTCGCAGAACATGCACCAAGCGTCATCATCTTTGGATGGGGACACTCCAGGAAGAAGCTCCAATTCCGATGATCCAGAGGATGCACTCATTTCATCCTCAGTGCTTGATCCTTTCACGTACTTTTCAAAAGTAAGGCGCTTTTTCACCTGCTCTTTCTCTTTTCTAGAAAGCCCTACTGCTGAACCATGCCTCCTTCCGCGGCTACTTTTGCATCGTCGATCATGATTACGTGCTTACTGTCAAGTTTCCTTGACTTCTTTAGCTCTTCTAGCTTCCATCATTTGGGCTTTATAAGGCGTAAATGTTATGAGCATAGAAATGCAGGCCTTTCGCCCTCTATTTGAGATGTAGGCAGACTTGTAAGCATGAAAAAGAAGGGGTCCGGTTTAGGCAACTCACGGGGGTCCGCTTTGCGCAACCCTAGCTTGTATTTTGTTAACCCAATGGATTTTTAACCTAAAGTTTCGACAAGACAGTTCAGTGATAAAAATTAATCTAAAACCTTATCATTTAAGAGTGTATATTGGTTGGAAAGCTTCCCTGCCAATTTACACGAAAAATTAAAAAGAAATATAGCACATTGTAAAAACTTGGTTCACTGACAAAACACCTAATGGCAATTTGGCGATCAACAATTAAAGTTAGCAACACGAGCTCTCTGCTACAGAGTGGCAGAAACCAAAACTACTATTTACACTTGATTCCGTTAGAGTTCAGTACAATTCACAGGCAGGAGACCGGGGGTCCTCTTTAGGGGGAGGAGTCCGGAATAGGGCACTTTCCTCTACTTAATTAATTAATTCTGAAAAAATATGTCAGTCATTGGAGACTGCCGACAGAAGTGAAAACTTAAAACTATTAACATCATACGCGCAACACGTCGTACTTAAAGCTACAGAGATACTAAATAACAATAATTTTGTGTGGACGTAATGACCTGGTGAGGGGTCTGCAGGGGTCTGCAGTTTAAGGCAGAATCAGAACCACGGAACGTCCCAGCGTAGCTCATATAATCAAATACAACTCCTAAAAAGTCCTACTCATCGTGGGATTTCAATCTGCGCCCGGAGAGAGAACCTTCGGAAATATGCTCCATAACCGCTGTGCTACCAGACCGCCTTATTTTTAAGTATACGTGTGCTAAGTACTTTCACATTTGGATAAGAACTGTGGGTTTGTACTAATATTTTGCAAAAGCTCTTAGATATATGCTTGCTTGGGGTTATTCCATACAGCTCTTCGTCTAAACTGTGCTCGTGTCTGGTACCTGTACAGTTTCCGCTTAGCGGTCGCCAGTCCCTCGTAATTACCCCAATAGATAAAGATATGTTCCCAAAATAAAACTCTGAAGACTTCCTGATAAATTCAAAATCATGTATTGTGCGAAAGTTCTCTTGCATAAACCCGGTACCAGCGTAATAAAAAAGCATCAGATTTCTGTCCTAAATAATTAAATGATTACAGGCTAAACCATCCTCGCACAGGAAGCAACTTCCTCCTAACCCCTAGATGAATGTGAAAGTTAAAAGTTCATCTCGAAGGAAGAGTGAGCCTGCACCACTGTTGCGTCACTACTAAAGTTTCCTCCTACCTCTTCGCGACCAACATGCTGTCCCAGTTCAATTTCTGCCGGAATACTGCTTAGCGTTGTCTCCTTATATTCATAATCGGCCCAGCTGATAGCATATGCGAGATTTGACATAGGGAAACCTTATTATTATTCTGATCATTCTGAAATTTAGAAATGTTTTGAAGCCTGTTTTAAATGTAAATTTCTGTTATGAGAATCTTTCTACGAGGTGTTGTGGTTGCCGTGCAAAAATTTCCTGAATTTGTAAAAGCTTTAAATCTGTCATCATTCTTACAATTCCTGTGTCTGTGAACTGATTCTGCTGTCAAAATATGCTATAAAAATTTCCTCAACTTTTGAGATAAAACATGGCTTGATACAAAATGTATTTGATAGCAAAAACCTACTCCTGACTATAATTGCAAAGTCAGCTAAAATTTTTGATGTTACTTGTCTCCAAAAATAGGAGTGCTACGGATCTCTAATATATGTCAAATTTTGCTAAATTTAATTCTCTATCTGATGGTAATATTATATCCATGTTACCTATTTCTTTTAATGCTAATCCTTTGTTTCCGTGCCGATGCTTTGCAGCTGCCATTACATTTAAACTTTAATTTCCCTTTTAAAGCTTAAATTTTGTCGGAATCTTTAAGAAAATCGCTTTATGTTTTCATTGAAAATTTCTCTTCAATTTGAATGTGGTTTCTATGCCCTCAGACCCGTATTTCCGCAGAAATGTCTGAATTGCAAAATCTGCGAAATCTCTTATTTTGTCTAAAAAACATACTTTCCTATTAGTTATTGACTCTACCTTTCCATATGTTGTGTATTATTTTATGCCAAAGATTTTGAGCTATGAATCATTACTGTACCTTGAAAATTAAGTATGTTAATTTAAATCTGATTCTGGTGCAACCATTTCCGTGTGCTTGCGAGATCACTACACGATATATCAATAATACAATTTTCTAGACCCCAAGTGTTAGACCTCATTTGAATTATAATCTCATTTTACACCTCTGAATATGAATGTGGCCAAAATGTTTCTAAAAATGTAGCTCTCTTTATAGCACTTTCGAAAACTTACAAAAAGATTAAACTCTCATTACTGACAGGTTTTCTGACTCTCAGACTACTGGAAAATTCTTCTAAAGTGATCTGTTGTTGATTTTAAGTGTTTTAAGGACCCTTTAAACTGATTTTGAAGGAATACTAACAAAAGTAAGTTTATCTGACACAACGTCAAACGCGGATATAACACAAGCAACAGATGGCGTGATGGTGACGGTGACGTCACGAACTCATAGATTTACCTCTGTCCAAACATCATGTAACTTCCTCAATAGATAGATAGATAGATATGTTCACTTTGATCCCATGCGAGAATAATCTCGGGGATGTGGAACAGTACATACACTTATTAGTAATGTCAATATTACTATATAATTGATAATATTATTATATATTGACAACAAGATAGTTACGACCCATTAGTATAACCAATATTTCCTGTAATCTACAAATACAATCCCGAGTTAATTAATACTTATTATGTAGAACAGTGTATACACTTGTTACCAGCATCTAACAACCAGTTATTTTTTTACCAACCAGTTACCACAACTCATAAGCAGTCAATTACTTAAAAACCTGTTAGTATCATACTTTTTCACAGCAGTTTTTTGAGTGCGTGCTATCCCATGTTAGTTACTATATATGAGTGAAATTTTGTAAACAGTGTAAATACTTCATTTGTCAAAAGATTCAACAGAAAGAAAAACCATATATCATTTTAGTAATTGTGGACTACTTTGTCCCCTTCCAGACACCATATATACTATTTTATCAGTCATTCTTAGTTACCAAATTCCAAGAAGAAAATGGAGTAAAATGGATTCTGAAGCAGAAACTCTTTCAGTTTGGACTTAAAGTAGTTGGGTTTTTGTAGATAACATTTAATTTCTGTTGGTAAGACATTGAATAAGGAAGCTCCAGTAAATATTAACCCTTTCTGTACAATTGACAGTGATTTGTAATCCTTGTGAATATTATATTTATTCCTAGTATTATGTCTATGTATATCAGCATTAAGATTGAAGTGTTCAGGATTTTCCACTACAAATGATAGTACGGAGTATACATACTGTGCTGGCATTGTTAGTACACCCAGGTTTTTAAATAGATTTCTGCACGACGTCTTTGGGCTTGCTCCACAAATAGTTCTTATAGCACGTTTTTGCAATTTAAATACCCTCTGTGCTTGTGACGAGTTTCCCCAGATGCCATAAGTGAGCAGTGAATAAAAATATGCAAAATATACTAACTTTCTGGTTTCTATATTAGCTATTCTAGATATTACCCTAAGTGAAAATGTTGCAGAATTCAGTTTTTTAAAAGTTGTTGAATATGCTGTATCCAGTTCAATTTGTTATCTATACATACACCCAGGAATTTTGTGAAATTACTTTCATTGATTGCTTTTCCTTCTGATATCACATTATAGCTGTCCTTTGTTTTACTTTTTGTAACAAACTGAAGTAACTGTGTCTTTTCTACATTAAGTATTAGTTTGTTGGCATTAAACCACCTTTTAATTTTCTTTATGGTATCATTTGCTGTATTTTCAAGGTTTTGTGCTGATGGGTCTTTCAACGATATGCTGGTATCATCTGCAAAGAGCACCATGTGTTCATTATCACCTAGTATATGTGGGAGATTATTTATATAGATTAAGAACAGCAAAGGGCCAAGAATTGAACCCTGAGGCACACCACATTTAACTATACCCGATTCTGAGTTTATAACATTTCCTGTATTAGCATCTTTCAGTGATACACATTGCTTTCTATTTTCGAGGTATGATTTGAACCATAGTACAGGCTTACCACTAACTCCATAGTGGTCTAATTTACCTAGTAGAATCTCATGATCAACACAGTCAAAAGCCTTAGCAAGATCACAGAATATACCTAGGGAATTTAATTTTTTATGCATTGATTCCAGTATGTTGTTTACAAAAGCAAAAATTGCTGAATCTGTTGAAACGCCTTGTCTAAAACCAAACTGTACTTTACTGAGTAGGTCATTCTTTTGTAGATGTGCATACACCCTTCTGTACATTGCTTTTTCAAAGATTTTTGAAAATGCTGGTAGAAGTGAAATGGGTCTATAATTCTCAATCCTTGAGGTATCACCCTTTTTATAAAGCGGTTTGATTATTGACTTCTTGAGTGAGTCAGGGAAGATACCTTCTTCAAAAGAATTATTACAAATATGACTAATAACTCTACTATTGCTGGTGTTACATTGTTTCACTACATGGGTTGAAACCTCATCATAACCAAATGACTTTTTATTTTTGAGGAATTTAATAATTTTTTCAATTCCATTTTGACTGGTGGGAAATAGAGACATAGGTGCTGTTTTTGCATGTAACGCACCTATAGAAGTTTTCACTTCAAAGGGGGAAAGTGCAAAACATTCTGCACTTGCCCCAAAAATTACATCTGCACTTACCCTAATACGGAATTTTTGTGTGGCAAGTGCAGACCAGGGATTAATATCCCAAAAGTAATATGAAAGGCAAATAACTGGGCGCAGTATTAATTAATAACATGATAAGTAGGTATCAACTAACAACGAAAAAGTCTTGAGATAGCTTCAAACATGGAGGAAGGAAATATATGGAGACGACGCAAGAGACCTTCACCACGCATTGAAGTGAAGCCGGGTGGAGGAGGAGTGGGGGGCTAGGCCGATCCCATACAGACACGGGGTATATGTACAAAAACCTCAGGGGACTCTATGATAAACGTAACGCCACAATCTAGTGATGGATTATTATGTAACTCGATGAGACAAATAAAAAATGAAGAATAAATTTTTTTGATATCATGCTTAGTTTTCGAGATATTCTCTCAAACGTGAAATATTTTTGGTTGAAATTCAGAAGGAAAAATTGGTCAAAGTCAAATTTGATGATGGATTCTTATTTAAAAAGACGAGACAAATAAAAAATAAAGAATAAAAATTTTCGCTATCTCACCTACTTCTCGAGATATATCGTATCAAAAGTGAGTTGAAATGCAGAAGAAAAATTTCGCAAAAGTCAAATTTAATGATCGGATTCTTATGTATCACGGCGAGACAAATCGAAAGTAAAGAATAAAATTTTTCGATATCTTGCTTAGTTTTCGGGATATACTGGGATTGGGTTGATATGCGGCCTGGACTAAAAATTAATTTTGCCAAAGCCACAATGAATTATATGGTGGACATACAGAATGGATATTTTAGTTGTTCTTACTACCACTTGTGGTTGGGTTGAAATGAGGCCTAAACCAGAATAAAACTAGTTATTTTGTTACCATACACCGTAAGGTTAATTGGGAATAGCTGGAAGTGTAAGTAGTTTCCATCGCGATACACGTTTTGTCACTAACTTGGTTCTCATGAAATTACTAACTGTATTAGATAAATTCTTTGTCCCTTATGGAACAACAAAAGCATTCTGGTACAGACTGCATTTAGACCTAACCACAATCTCCATTAAATTGCAGCTACAGGGTCAAACTATGTAGACATACCCACACACGCGTATTTGATACGCAAACTGTATTTACAGTAACAACATCGTTTGCTTCATCAAGATTCCTAGATTGCATAGCATAATTTAACACATTTAATTTCATCATACGCTGTCAGTATAAACTGCAACGTGACGAAAGAAAGCGCAATACTAAATTCACTGAATCGCGATGAAAAACACACTGCTTTAAATCTCATTTTCAACACTCGTTAAAAAGTAATGCTAGTCTATTATGTGCAAAATAGCAAGGTATGTTGATTTTCTATACTACACCAACAAAATTTGAGAACAAAGTCATCCCATTGAGAGCTATGACTAAATATTTATAGACAGGCACCGAAGTTTGCTAAACCTACCGCCCACTTCAACAACGATAATTAGAATGATATTCCAGGTTCTTTCCCCTCTTGCCTATTTGTACAACCATATGCAACACAAGATGGCATTATAAAACACTTATACACATTACAAAATGAAATAATCACACCATCTAACACAATGTGAACTTTGCATTTGTTTGGGATCGCAATATCACCGCTGCCGCCACTGCGCATGCGCGACAGTTTAGAGCCTGCTTCACAGATTTAACGTCACTTCTCCTCCATATATTTCCTTCCTCCATGGCTTCAACTATAGTGCAAGACCACGGATGCAACTCTCTTCACATAATTCAACATCAAAATGAAATCTCGCATTGTCTTTGTAACTTTCAGTGAAGATTATGATGCATCTTATACATTATAAATGTAAAGTGAGATGATACCAAAAGATAGAGCAGAAAATTCTGAGGATATAAAAGTTATAACATAATATGGAGATATTAACTTTTTTAGTTTTTAGAGGGCACCAAGTGGGTGGAATCAGGATTAAAATTTGAATGTAAAATGAAAAAAACAGATTTATCCCAAATAAAAAGTAGTTACGGAGTTGAAATAAATGTTGATTGAAAAAGGTAATTAAAAGGAATCCCACGATGGTAAAATCTTTGCAAGGAACTAAATACTTTAAACCAGTGGTTCCCAATTAGTGGTAAGCGTCCCTTCAGGGGTACAGGCAGGGCCGGCGTTAGGGGGGGTTAAGCGGGTGAAAAGTACCCGGGCCCGCCGGCTGATGGGGGGCCCCGATCACCGACTGTAGGGGCCCTGATCACCGACTGTAGGGGCCCTCAGGCCATGAAGCCATTAATCCGTCCATCGTCGCACGGCCAGGTTGTGTGGAGCTAAAAAAAAACGTCGCCCATTTTACCCCGGGCCCGAAATTTCTAGCACTGGCCTTGGGTACAGGAGATTGCTTCAGGGAGTAAGGAAGGTTGCTAATCTGTTGGCTTAAGTAATCACTAAAATAGATTAAAATAATAATTAAGGCAACATTACTATCACCAGAATATATTTTAAATCAATCGTAGTGTGAGTGTGTATATAAATTATGTTTTTGTAATGTTGTGGTTGTGCAAAGAACTAGACCACGTTGAATACAGTGCCACAGGCAAAGATAAGAGGTACACATCAGCTATAAGGGGTACAAAGGAGCTATGAGTGGAAAGCAAGGTTGAACTCTTTCTAGCGGTACTCTCGAAAAATGAATTGGGAACCTCTGCTTTCAATGATAAACTTAAATAACTAAAATAAACTTTCAGAATTTAATAGCAGCTAAATAAAGCTATATGATATAACATTTGCAATGACATAATCAGTTTAAAATGGGCTACAAAGTGATGAAATTTCACAAAGGTTGGAACAAAAATAGATATCAGATATTGTTGTTCACTTGCCCCAAGCCTATGAATAGCCAGCCTTTTTTCCTCACTATGCAGTGTCATTTGTAGGAGGCGCTGAGAATTTTCAATCATGTAGCTGTGGAAGTTACAAATGTTGAGCCTTGGACATGGTTCCTGAACTCTTAAAATATTTCAATAAAGGGGAACTTAGAAATTTTATCATATGAAAGGAGATTCAGTGATAGAAACTTTTGCTAACGATGTGCTGACTAGTAAATTCTCAATGTGAAAGGTTTTTTGAGCTCACTCTAAATGGGATTTCAATTCAATTCAAGGTAGCAAGAGTGAACGCTCTTATGTCAGTGTGTGTGACTTGAAGAATAACCTGCAGTCTTCTAAAGTATTTTGAAGTCTCATCTAGTATTCAACTATTGCTGCAAAAATGTGTGTTCTGATTGAGAGCGTTGCCAGGGTTATCTTCAGGGTGGGGCAAAAACAAGGAAACTTAATAAAAACACTCGCTGAAAATGGTTTTACTTGAAAAAAGAAATTAAACACTCATTTAACTTATTTAAGGGTTAGTCTGTTTGGGTTTTGTCTAAATTTTGACAAAAGTGGGAATTTTTATTTTCATTTCACTACCTGAGTGAGGGAGCGAGGGTACAGCAAGCACCCCACCCTGCCTATACCCATTGCTCTGATAAAAGCCAAATTTCATAATGTAAAGGAATATATTGTCTATTTATCAACAGTGATGTTTCATTTCGATGTTACACCCTATAGTTATCTGTTGCAGTTAATTCAACAGTTTGGTGAGTGATTTAAATAAATCTATCAGAAACTTTAATCTAAGTATTAGATTCACAAACATTAACTTATATGGTAACAACTTGTGTGAGAATGTTGCATACCCCAAGAAATTTTTAATTGCAACGACTTGTACGCAAAAATGACCCAGCCAGAAGCTGCAAACAGTTGATGGGAATATAATCATTTTAATTAGTATAAAATAATGTGCCCATCACTGGTACCCATTGTAGGATGACAACAAAAATCAAGATGAAATAAAAAGATATACTAGTTCAGATGTGATAAGCTAAGCTCTGCTAACATGTTAAATAATGTTCACCACACAATAAGGTCTGCTGTAATAATAATATGTTTATTGAGGCACACACACTACAACTTTATATCCACATGTTTACAGTTCAACAGCCAGACTCATGTACAATTCCAAAGATACATCAAGCACCAGAACATTCCTCACAGATATAAATGTACAAAACTCAACACGCCTCCTTACATTTATATCTGTACTTCTATTAATTCACATTCAACATCTCTCTAAACCTTTTGAACTTAACTTTACACAATGCCTTCGTAAATATGTCAGCAATGTTTTCGTTTGAATCTATTTTCACAATGTCTATTACACCATTTGTATAACACTCATTTACAATATGATAGTGTACTTCAATATACTTGGAGTTCTTTGAAAAATTACCACACTTCGCAATATTTACTGCTCCTGAGTTATCTTCATATACTTGGACAGGTCCTTTGATATTTACATTAAAAGTTTTTAATACATCCAAAACATACTTTAGTTCAGTAACAGCTTCTGACAAGGCAATATATTCAGCAAAAGTGGAATATTTAACGACACATCGTTGTTTTCTAGATTTCCAAAATATTGAATTTCCAAACAATCTAATTACATACCCCGTCATGGACTTTCGATCTGCAATATCACCTGCCCAATCTGCATCAACATAGCAATCCAAAGTTTTTACATTTTCATTTCTACAGAAATTTAATTTCAAATTTTTCGTTAAATACAAATACTTTAATACTCTTAATGCATACTTGTAATGAACTTTACAGTAACAATTCTGAAATCTACTTAAGTAATTAACACTGTAACTGATATCTGGTCTAGTTCCTGAACTGATGTACAAAAGAGCACCTATTAAGTTTCTGTATTTAATGTCTTGACATACTTCATTCACAGGTTCTAATCTATATTAATTCCTAAGTAGGTTTTTACTTGACCCAAGTCTTTCATCTTGAATTTCTTCGACAACATATTCTTCTTGATTTTATCTATTTTCCTTTTACTGTTACAACAAATTAATAGATCATCAACAAATATTATTAAATAAATTACATCATCTCCATCGATCAAAGTATACAGACAATAATCAAATTCACATTTTGCAAAACCTAGATCACTCATAAATTCATTAAAACAATCATACCAAGCTCGAGGGCTTTCTCGTAAACCATACAATGCTTTATTCAATTTACAAACCCTATTAGTACCATCTTCATACCCTCTTGGCTGTTTTATATAAACCTCTGATAAAACTTTACCATTAAGAAATGCAGTTTCAACATCCATTTGCTCTATAGCTAAACCATTTTGACAACAGTATGACAGTAAAAGTTTCAATGTCTGCATCTTAGCCACTGGTGAATATATTTCATCCACAACTTCCTTTTGTTGAAAACCCCTTACAACTAGTCTTGCTTTATAAGTGTTATCTGATTTTTTTTGTATAAACCCACTTTACACCAAGAGCATTTACATTCTCTGGTTTCTTTACTAGTTTCCATGTTTTGTTTTGATACAAACAGTCAATCTTCTTGTCCATTGCTCGTTTCCAATACACTGACTCTTTACAATTAATCGCCTCCTCGAAATTATCTGGACTATCAGCACAACAAATGTTTACATAAATGATATTGCTACAGACATAATCATTAAATCTATCTGGCATTTTACATTTTCTAACTGACCTAGTCAATTTACATTTATCACTGTTTAAACCTCCTTTAACATCTCCTTCTTTCATGGGCGCCGGCAGGATTGCTTCTAGGGGGGTGCACCAGGGCTGCATTGGAACCCCTCCCCCTATCGGCCCAAAAATTTCCGGGCTGGGCGACCTTTTTTTTAGCTCTACTACTGCCCAGACGGCGATCCGGGATGTAGGGGGGTGCACCAGGGCTGCATTGGTGCCCCCCCCCCCTATCGGCCCAAAATTTCCGGGCTGGGCGACCTTTTTTTTTTAGCTCTACTACTGCCCAGATGGCGACCCGGGATGTCGGGGGGTGCAAGTGCACCCCCTTGCACCCCCCTCCCGACGCCCATGCCTTCTTTCCTTTCCTCATCTACAGATTCATTTTCATCACTAGAATCACTCTCTGAATCATAACCCTTTAAGTGGATAAGTTTAACATTATTCTCTACAATATCAACATGTCTTGCAACAACAATTTTATTATTCACTAATACTCTGTATACAACTTCACTATAACCTAATAAAATTCCCATATCAGCTTTACGATCCCATTTAGACTTTCTCAATTGTTCAGGTACTCTTACAAAAACTTTACTACCATATAGCTTCAGATTTTTAACATTTGGTTTCTTTCCTAGTAAAATTTCATAGGGAGTTTTCTTTTCAATAGTATTAGCTAAAATTCTGTTTTAAGATAAATTGCTGTACAAACTACTTCAGGCCAGAACCTCCTATCTACTTTTGCTTCAGCTAGCAAACACCATGACATATCCATGATAGATCTATTGTATCTTTCAGCCGTACCAGTTAACTCATGTACATAGGGAGGGCAAACATTTAAAACAATTCCTTTTTCCTTTACAAATCGATAAACATCAGAATTTAAATATTCCTTTCCATTATCACATCTCAGTTTCTTAATAGTTTTACCTGTCAAATTTTCAATTTCATTTACATATCCAACTAGACAATCATAAACTTGACTTTTTGATTTGATAGGGTAAACACGAGCTGCTTTGCTATTATCATCTATAAAAGTTAGAAAGTATCTTTCACCATTCAAACCAAGAGTTGAGTGAGGCCCATTTAAATCAGTGTGAATAATTTCTAAAATTCCATCCGCTTTGCTTCTATTATTTTCAAAAGGTATTTTGTTTTCAATACAAAGTTTACACTTCATATATTCAGACTCTAAACTTTTAGGTAAACCAACTGCTAATTGATCTTTACACAACGTATTTAAATAGTTAAAATTTACATGCCCTAATATGTGATGCCATCTCTCCTTTTCAGTCATAGAATCACTGTTACTCACAATATTTACATTAACATCTTCCTTAAAAATGCTACTTGTCATTTTATACAGATTACCTTCCTTCATAGCAATTACAATTAGGCTGTTATTTCCATCAAAAACTTTGAAACATTTCCTACAGATACAATCTTGTTCTTGTCTGTTACTTTCGCATAACTAATCAAGTTTCTACTCATGTCTTTAACATAAAATACATTTTCCATATTAATTTGAATCAATTTACCATAAACTGAAAAATAACTAACTACATTTTCTATCTTAGTTGCTTTCAAAATTTTCCCATCAGCAATCTTTACCTCTACAGGCTTTTCTAAAGTTACACACTCAGAAAAATATTCTTCATTATTTTCAACATGATCTATACAACCACTATCCAATAACCAATCAATTTTAATATTTTCTTTGTTACCTGTATTCATTTTATTTTGCACCATCAAGCACCTAAACTCTGTTACAAAACTGCCTGTTGCACTTTCACTTTGGTGGCATACTTCACCATGCCGATACTGGCCGTTTCTTGATCCCGTTGCACTTACACTTTCACTTTGTTGGCATTCTTGACTTTGCCGATACCGGTCGTTTCTGGATCCCTTGTGCTTACTTCCGCTCCACGGTTGATCATTGTTGTGACCTCTGAAGTTTCCACTATGACGGTTACTTCCTCTGCTGCTTCTTTGATACTGCTTGCTGTGATTCCATGTGCCTCTTTCATTTTCTTCATTTCGACGACGACAATCTCTCTTGAAATGTCCTCTTCTTCCGCAGCCCCAACACAATTATTTCTGACGACTTGTACCAGATTTTCTCATACTATGGAATGCATTTGTTTTTACAGATTCACTTTCACCTTTGTCTTTCAAGTCCATTAATCGAATTTTACTTTTGACAAATTCAACAGTTTGATCTTCTTCTTTCAAAACATCGACCAAGTCACCAATGTAGCACAAACAGTCCAGCAAAGTTCTTAACATATAGTTTAATTTTTCTTTCTCAGTCACTTTAGCCCCAGCAGCTTTCAATTCGTTTACTGTCCTTTCAAAATCACTAAAGAATGTCGCTGTATCATTGTAGTCTTTCACTTCAATTTTTCCAGTTTGTTTCTACAAATTATTTGGAGTGCAATCGATTCCTTGGAGTATAGTTCGTCGAACTTAGTCATTATTTCATATGCATTCACTTTCTCACTCACAAACTCAAGTTGCTTATTCGTAATAGCACTATAGATGTAGTTTACTGCCTTCAGATTTTCTTTTTCCCAAATTTCAGCATTATCCATACTTGTTTTCTCTCTTGAAGCCACTGTATAACATTTCTTCATCTTTAAATACATCGTTATTCTTTTCTTCCAATTTCCATAGTCCTAGCCGTCAAAGCACGGTATTACAATGTCAGCCATTGTTACTTGAAATCAAAGTTTCTTTATTACACGAAAGCCACAGACCTTTTTCAACCATTTAACCACTCAACCACGGCTCGGCTACCATATTAAACTAAGCTCTGCCAGCATGTTAAATAATGTTCACCACACAATAAGGTCTGCTGTAATAATAATAAGTTTATTGAGGCACACACACTACAACTTTATATCCACATGTTTACAGTTCAACAGCCAGACAACGACTCCTCTCACTCATGTACAATTCCAAAGATACATCTCCAAAGATATATCAAGCACCAGAACATTCCTCACAGATATAAATGTACAATACTCAACAAGATGATCTCTCATGTGAGAGTGATGGGCATTTGCTGACTTATAATTGACAATGTACTGTGCGAAAGGCTTTATTTTTAACAAAGCCAAAAAAGTTTTGCCAAGATTTAAGTTGAAAAGAACTTCTGTAACCACTTCCGTCATTAGAATTAAGTTAATGTTTCATATGTCTCCTGCTAAGTACTGGTATTTTAAAAAGTAATCTATTTGTACACAACCATCCTGCACTGCTATGGCCTCAGTTCCCTACAACATTCCCATGAAATGCACCCCCTATACAGTCTTCCCTGCATATTATTTCTTACCAATCTCTAGGCAGTTTCATCCTCTCTAAAAACTATTTCTCCTTTAATTCCAAAGTTATGCAACAGATATGCAGCACTGCAATGGGAACCTACCTCTTCCTGGGCTGCCTAGAGGATCAATTTCTGTAGAAACATCCCCTCAACTCCTTTGTGTGGTTAAGATACATATATGACATTGGGACCTCCTAAATTTTCTCAATTCCCTCAACAATAGTCACTCCATCAAATTCCCACACCTATATCACCTTCTTTGAAGTAGACATCACTCTACGACAAGATGCTCTACTTATCTCTGTGCACATTACACCAACAAATTCATAACAGTACCAACACTTGACAGTTGCTATCCCTTCCACATCAAATGTTCGCTTCCATACAGTCTTGGAATTCATGGCAGACGCATCTGTTCCAATCATTAATCACTTTCCATGTAATCTCGAACACTGTCCCAAACCCCCATTGCCCACTGCTTACCCCCCCCCCCCAATCTTGAATACTCACAATTCCAGTTCTACATCCCTCAAGCTGACTGCAGACCAGTATATATCACCCAGTTCTCTCACGACTAAACTTTCTCATGCAATAGATTCAAATGCAAAATATGCAGGATGCATAAAGTCATCCTATTACAGTGGAATCCTTTCCTGATGTTGGACACGCTACCTGTGTTACAACTCACCTGTCGTTACGTGCAATGCTTCTTACATAGGTCTTACCACTCAACTATACATCAGGATGAACGACCACAGCCAAAAAGTTTATTCTGCCAACCCAGACCATCCATGCCAGCTCATCCAGTTCTAACAGTCTTAACACTTGTTTTGTGGTTAGCGCTGTCAAGACTTTTTCCAGACTCAACAACCTCTTCGAAACACTGTAGATGGGAACTGTCCTCTCAACACATTCTAGACACCAGACATACCCCTGGCCTCAACCTGTGCTAAGAATTTGTAAATCTGTTACAATATTACAGATTTACAATTGGCTTATACTTATGTTTTAATATATTCTTATTATAATTTTTATATCTTTCTAATTTTATTTGCTTTTATATCTTAAGACAGATCAAAATAATATTATTTTACTTTTTTTTATATAAATTTTACCTAGATTGATCGTCACTGACACTATTTTGTCCTACAATTACTGTCAGTCAACTTTTTATCTCTCCCCCCCTCCCCCACCACTACTGGTGCAGGCCCCACTCTTCCCTCTTGTTTCATCTTTGGTCATTCATGCGATAGTTTCAGATGTGAATACATCTTTCCTCTGCAATGTGTCTTTCCTCCTACATGAGTAAGGTTTTTAACCAAAATATTGTATGTATTGGTTCCTTAGCTTCATGTATAATACAAAGTATAAATGATATGGGATAAGTAAAAAATAGTCTGTATGAAGTGTAAGAACCTTAGAATTTTAGCAAATTCTAGTTTTGCTTAGGCCGGACTTAGAAATTTCGAGAAGAGTAGTTTTCAACTTTAAGGAATTTCCCTGTAATCTTCCCCATAGTTACAATCCACCATAAAAATCATTTTAAAGTGTATTTATCATACCACAAAATGTTTATTTTAGGAGATATTCCGCTTTGTTCAAGCTTTGAAACACGCGATCATAAAAGTAGAAATTCTAAGATTTGTAATATCTTTAAATCGAGTAAAGCGACAGCTGAACTTCACCAGCTATAGTCAGCACTGTCCCCGATATGTTGGCAGTAAAATTAAATAATTTGGTAAAGTTTAATTTGTGATTTTAATTAATAGAAAATAATGAGCTTTATAACTAAAAGGAATATTAATTTGAAATTTATATCAGTAGATAGCCCTAATTAAGACAATTACGAACATATAATGGTTTCGGTGAAAAGTTTTAGCATTTGTCTGGTAATTAAGTTTTTGAAAATAGATTGTCGTTGATTGTCGCTGTAAAAATTCAAACGCTTGGGTTAATCCCCTGCTTTAGAGCTTTGTATCACCACGCGAAATTAAATAAAACTTTAAAACTAATCACTCTAAATTTCCCACTAAACTGCCGTTGGACTTCTAGTAGATAAGTCTAGACGCTGTCAAAGTTTAAACATTTTTAATAATCTGGATCGTTAAATAAATTACACACACTTTTGATCTCGCGGAAGCGAAAAGATGTGATACAGTTGCTTACGTCACTGATTCTAGTGGTTCCTATAAAAAGACCCCGCCGCCATCATGCTCTGTCTGTCTTTTGTTTGATTTCATCTTTTACTTTTTCCGCGGAGCAGTATGTTTGAATCATGGAGGAAGGAATATATGGAGACGAGATAACGCGAAATCCGTGAAACCTCGTGAAAAAACTGTGCCCGCGCGGCGGACATCGTAGGAGTACCAAAACATTGGGCTGTTTGCACTGTGTCAGCTGCTGAGAATATTTCATTTTCTAATATTCTAAAGTTTTCTATAATGCCAAGTTGCGATGCATATGGTTGCACAAACAGACGAGATAGGAAAAAACCTGGAATAGCATTTCATAAGTAAGTCACATTGTAATTA
This sequence comes from Vandiemenella viatica, assembly GCA_031002005.1. Lineage (NCBI taxonomy): Eukaryota > Metazoa > Arthropoda > Insecta > Orthoptera > Morabidae > Vandiemenella > Vandiemenella viatica. The sequence continues at coordinate 227,164,585 of CM061920.1, read as the reverse complement.
TCGTTCTTGAAGTATCTGACAGGCAACCGCAACATTAGTACCATTCGCTATAAATTTATTCATTGCTCTCAATAGGATCATATTATTTTCAAATTTTTGTTGGTGTAGTGTAGAAAATTAGCATATGTTACTATTTTGCACCTGAAAAGCTAGCCTTATTGTAGACAAATGTTGGAAATTTAATTTAAACGGGTCATGTGTACATCGCGACACAGTGAATATGGTATTCTGCATGCATTACTCACGTTTAAGTTTACTCTGAAATTGCATGATGAAATTAATTGTGATAATTTGTGCTGTGCGAACTACTAAATGTGATGAAATAAACTTTGTTGACGGAAATGTAGTTCGCGATGCATTTCTTGTATTTAGATGTGTCTACATAGTTTGGTTTTGTAGCGGCAATATTAATGGAAATGTTGGCAGGTTTAAATGCGGTGTATACCTGAAGAGAACAAACAATTTATTTATTATTAGCTGTTAGCTTCTGATTTTTGAATGTACTGATTTTTCTAGCAAAATTATATAGGCCACTACCAGTACAATATCTTCTAAGTAAGCTCAGAAACTATGAGGTTTTATGAAGTATTAATTTTTTTTAAAGCTCTAAACATTGACTTATGCTTTCTTTTTTTTTTAAATTTCAGATATGACTTGTTTCTATTTGCAAATATATCTACAAGTATATTTCTAGATTTTGAAATCTTCCTTGTCAATTACCTACTGAAATAGAATGTGAAAATATAACCTATTTGAACATCAACTAAAATTTAAGGACTGTAGAAATAAACGGTTTGTTATTCAAGTTAAAAAGAATTACCTGCTCATTAAGTTACGTCCGAATTCATCATCAAATATGGATATGGCGATAGTTTTTTTCTGGTCCAGGCCGCATTTCAACCTAACCACGTCAATTTTAAGGTACAATATCTCGAGAACTAAGCGAGATATCAAAAAATTTTATTCTTTACTTTGAGTTTCCCTCATCGAGTTACATAAGAATTCGTCATCAAATTGCGGCGCCACGGTTATCGTTGAATCCCCTCATAACCTAACAACCTCACTTTTGAGACAGTATATCTCGCGAACTAAGCGAGATATCGAAAAATTTTATTCTTTATTTTCGATTTTTATCGTCGTGTTACATAAGAATCTATCACCAAATTTGACTTTGGGGACACGTTTCTTCTGAATTTCAACCAGAAACTCCACTCTTTTGAGACAGTATATCTTGAGAACTAAGCACGATATAAAAAAAATTTATTCTTCATTTTTGATGTGTCTCGTCGAGTTACATAATAATCCATCATCAAATTGCGGTGCCACGGTTGTCTTATGATTCCCTTGAGGTTTTTGTGCCTATTTCCGTGTTTCTCTGGTCAAGCAATATGGCGGCCTCCCCTCCCCACTTGTCTCCACCCGGTTTCACTCCAATATGTGGCGAAGGTCCCTTGCGTCGTCTCCATATATTCCTTCCTCCATGGTTTGAATAGTCTGCGCAAGTTTAGTGTAGAAGCGGGGAGGAAGTCTGTTGAATGTGAAGCTACCGAGTCAGCCATGTTGGAACTTAGGTGTGATGGCATGCGAGGTTAACTTTTAACATGAATTTATAAATTCACTAAAGGGGTCGGTCGGTTAAGTTTCTCTCCACAACCTGCAATAGTTTGGAAAAGTGTGTTCGATTTGCCTATTCAACTGTGTAATGCTATTTTGAACTTGTGATTTCTTTTAAATAAACTTCAAATTTTTCGTGTAAAGTGAACTTTTGTCATTTCGTAGTGATTTTGGAACCTTTTTCTAGATTTATGGTTGGTAACAGATCTAGTGGCGACCTTCAAGCATTTACGTTGAGTTTCTGTCAGGCTACATGGTTAAATTTAAATTATTTTATGAACTTTCAGCAGAACTTTGAATCCACTTAAACTGTTAGTTGAGGCACTAAGGTGATACTACAGCCCCGGTATCAGCCTTTGTCCTTACAGAAGACACACACACTTTATCCACTCTGTGATTACCCACAAGATAACTGCACAAGTTATGTAAAGATAAAAATATTTTATAATTATAAATGTACAAATATAAAGCGTGTTTGTGTTTGTCAGTTCCTCCTGCCTTCATGGCCTATCCTATCTTATTTTTAAAATATTTTTAGTAAGAATTAGATATTAACTTATGGAAGTTGTATAACTGAATGCAGTTTTTATAGAGTATGGTGAAGTAATTGTGATAAAATTTGTGGGAAGGGTGAAATGGCATATTTATTCCCACCCAGAGGCTGTACTTAGTTTCAAAGCAAGGTTCCATCTACTTCAGATTTGTTAGGTCTGTCGTAGTTATGATGGAGGAAAGCCGATTGTAACTTGTGTTCAATGTGATATGTGTATTTTCGTTCATGAAATGTGTTTTTAAGAGGTGGAGACTGGGGATTATCCTATCAATCACCTAGATGACTGTGGACAAGTGCTTTTAAACCACAACCAGGATGGTCAGTACATGTAGCCTAGAATTTGATCCTAGGCTAGTTGTACTTTCCTGATCCAGTGTGATGGCACTTTAATGCATGCAGCCACAATGGTGGGTCTATTCACATTACTAGTAAATCAAATTAAGGAAACAAATTATCATAATTCACAATTTAATTCAATAATCTTATATACACACTCTGAAATACAGAATTTTCACATTATAACATGACCAAATGTTTTGTTTGCATTTGAGGATTGGTTCCAGGCCTTTTAAGACCACACAGTCATTATTGTACAATCACTTCACATAGTCTAATCAATAAACTCATTGTTTTTTAATTGAACTTTTTAAAGAAATATTACACACTGGAATGATGCACATACAATATATATAAGAACGTCTGCAACTACTCAGTACAGATATAGCAATAGTTTCATGTGCATTTTTTACATCTTATCTGCAACAGAACACATAGGAAATTGACTGGCACTGTGTTTATTAATTTACTTCCTGCACAATTCACAATTCATGAATAAATTTCCTTAACTCGCAGATGTTAGATTTTTAAATAGTTTTTTAATACATTTTAAAATTTATGTAATTTCTAAATAGGTATGAAAATAGTTTTCATATCAGAATTTATAGTTTCTTGAATATTAACACTTTGACATTTTCATAGTACAACTTCCATTATCCACAAACTGCAAATAGGATGTTATTAAAAATATTTAGTTGTTTCAACAGTCAAACTGAGGTTTGTCTTGAACAGTGAGATTTTGAATTTCTGAAGTCATGAGACTGATGAAATCTAACTTTTGAAAGTATTTGATGACCATTTCTATATGGCAGATTTGATATGGCAATATCTATTTACGAAAAAGCTTCCATCCACTGAATTTCTTGTGTGTTTATTTGTCATTGCAATTTGATTTTCAAACTTAAACTGTATTTTTTTTTGTACTCTGCAAGCATTCTGTACTGGAAAATAATGTATGTTCTATATTTGAGATATGTATGAATCACATACAGTGAACCTTTGTGACACATGGCTATTGAAATGCTAAGTGTAACATCCTAACATATTGTGTAGATTTATCTCCATAAATTAAACATGGTATGAAACTTTTGAAAAAAATGTCTCCGAGGATACTTAACGATTATTTATGTAGGCATAATTTGTATAATCAATATCCGTTTTTCAATATTTTATAATTCTTGAATACATAAATGTGGTTCTTAACATCAGGATGATACATATGATATCCTTATTAAGTTCCAGGTAGGGTATTGGAATTATACTGGAAACAAGTAAATCACTGGATATTCCGATGAAACTGGTGATGTAAGTGAAAGGGTAACCAGTGATTGTCAAACTGATTTAGTGTTAATGTGCATAGTTTTAGATGCTCTCTGAAATTTTCAATATAATTACTCATTTCAAAACTGTCAATTCCTTTAATACTATTAATAATATAGTCACTAGTGTTACAAGTTCTCAGTAATTTTAAAAATATTACTTGTATTTATATGCATTGTTTACGAAAACTATTTGCAATATGGAAAATATATTAAAAATATATAATTGGAAAAGCATCACACAGTTTAAGAAAGAAAGTGAAGCTGCACTGTTCACACTAATTTTATGGTTTTATCTAATGATTAGGAACACTGATAATCATTAACATCATTCTTGAGAAATAAAATAGTACAGATACAAAAAAATATGCTCATACCACCACACATCCAATCTTTTGACTTAAGAACTCAAAAGGGCAGTAGGTGCATGACAAAATTACTATATGGTTTATTCTTGCCAATAAACACCACCAAGGAAAGTCCCTATCAAATGCACTTCCATGGGATTTCTGAAATCACAACATTATTTAATTTAAAAAAGGTTTTACTATTGTATTTATGCTGAGAAACTGAGTCATGTTTTATACATATCATGCACAATCTCATATTTGGTAAATGTCGTATCTGCACATAACAATTTTGAGTATATACATAGTTATGTTGCATGAAACAACAAAACAAATTTCAGATACATTGGATGGTATTATGAAATTACTCCTATCAAATAATTTTTCTTACTGAAATGTACAATACAGAGAACAAAATACTTAATTTTCTTGATTTAATTTCTGAATCTTAGAAACAGAGAGCATCTAAATAGAAGTAAGTACTATTTTCCCCATTTTTAAGTTTCTTAATTTATGCTGATACAATTGTTATAGTTCTTTCTTCCCCTACAGAAATTTTAACAAAAAGTTTCTTTTGTTCCATCCTTCATTTTTTACCCACTGTGCTAAAAAGTAAATCAGACAGGTGTTACAGTCACAGTGTCAATATCTCCAATTGACTTCACTCTACGATGATGGTGTCGTTTTTTTAATGTACCAGATAATGTAGTCACAGGCCTTTGAGGTGAAGCACAACCATTTCCTCCCAATTGATGAGGAGATGAAGCTCGGCAATTGAAACTTATGATTGATGAACTATTTTCTGATGACGAAGATGGTGATGCTACTCCATTGCTGTTGCCTGTAAAGTCACGACTATCTCTTTTACTGCTGTGTGATTCTTGGCGCATCTTCAGTCCCAGAGCACGGCTCAGAGAACCCTGTGTCAGTACATTAAATACTTATAATTTGATAGATAAGACCAAACAAATTAAAAGCTGTTTATTCAGATTTTTCAAAATAAAAAACTATTAAAAACCAATGTATTTTATAATTTATAAGATTTTAGTGCCTCAACATTAAGACAAAAGCATTCAGCAACCACAGATTACAGAAATTTCTCATGTATAAAAACTTTCTATGATACCACCGTTATAAATGAAGATGTTGATTAGAAATTAGCCTATTTGGCATTGTACCATTTCTGAGAATTTTTTAAAAAGAAGTATTACTTAATGAGCATCCTTAATATTTCTCAATGCCTTCTATAATTTAAATGTAAATGATTAAAGGAAAGTCATACCTGAGAACTCCTCCATGAAGAAAACTAAGAAGAAAATGTGCAAATCTGAATTGCTTGAGGAAATATGTATTTTAATTAATTTAAAATCTATTTGTCATAGTATACATAAAAAATAATCAGTAAAAAATGAAGCTTGTCACAATGTATCTGGAAACCATTTAATGAAAATAAAGTAAGAATTCTATTTAATATTGCTACAAAACTGAGTACTGTTATATTAAAAACATGTACATTTTCTTCACATGTTGCATATCATCAGCACAGATTTCTTAGGAATAGTATTTATAAGCTATTTCCTACAAAATATTAAGGCACAGAAAACATTTCTTGCCTCAAATGTATTCAATTTAATTATGTGTAAAATAAGGATGGCTATCTCTGCAGCATCAGGTCTCAGTGGAAGTGATGCCTTACCATGTCTAGAAATATCATTTAGGTTGGTACACTCAAGGAAAAGTGATATAGTAATACCAATTCATAAAGAAGGGAAGATAAAGAGTACTGAGACCTCAGTGGTAGGAAAATTTATGGAGAACTTAAATAAAATGCAACAATGGGAAATAAATCATTTGTGAATCAGCAGTGTGGGTTTAGAAGATATTACTTATGGGAATTTCTTTAAGCCATTTTAGATGAAAAGGTGGGCTACGAGGGTGGTCTGAAAAGTTTCCGACCTCAACGTGAAGATGGCAGCACTCATAAATAAAAGCTAGTGAATTTCGTTGTTTATCTGTGGATAGTTAGTAATCAAAGTTTCAGCCATTTTGGATGCACAGATGTTATGTAACAGTCGTTTGAGTGAGTTGATGTGAATGTTTTTGTGACAATGGACAAAATCGAGTATCGAGCAGTCATTAAATATTTGTTTTTGAAAGGCCTACGCAAATCAAAGATGAGTTGGATTCTGTGTATGGGGACTTTGCACCATCACTTACAACAGTGAAATTTTGGGCAGCTGAATTTAAACATGGCTGTAAGAGCTTGGGAGACGATGAACGTTCGGGACGTCAAAAAACTGCAACTACCGATGAAAACGTCACCCAAGTTCAACAATTGGTGCTAAAATACCGGCAAATTAAAGTGAGAGAGATAGCAGAGGTTATGAACATTTCGAAAGAACGTGTTTGTTACATATTAAATCAACATTTAGGTACGAGAAAGCTTCCCGCATGCTGGGTGCCGTGTTTGCTCACATTAGATCAAAAACGTGTTCGAATGAACATTTCCAATGCTCTGTTGGCGCAGTTAAGGTGCAATAAATCCAAGTTTTGGCGCCCTTTAATTACTGTAGATGAAACTTATACGCCTGAAACAAAAATACAGTACAAACAGTGGACTGCAAAGGCGAACCGGCTCCAAAAAAATCAAAAACTATTTTTTTGGCTGGGAAAGTGCTGGTGACTGTTTTTTTGGGATAGTCATTGAGTCATTTTAATCGATTACCTTCAAAAAGGAAAAACCATTACAGGAGCATACTACGCATCATTACTTGACAAGCTGAAGGCAGAACTTGCGGAAAAAGGGCCACATTTGCAGAAAAAGGAAATCCTGTTTCACCAAGACAACGCACCACCTCACATCTCAGCGGTTGCCATGGCGAAAATTCACGAATTACAGTTTGAACTGCTTGACCATCCACCTTACTCACCAGATCAAGCCCCAAGCAACTTCTTTTTTTGTTCCCTCATCTAAAAATTACACTCGGAGGACAGAGATTTTCGTCAAATGAAGAGGCAATCACCTTCGTGAACAATTATTTGCAGAGAAAAACGCCAAGTACTATTTGGACAGGTTACAGAGATGGGAGCATCACTGGGAGAAGTGTGTAGAGTTACAAGGAGACTATGTTGAAAAATAAAAATTTCAGAAAAATGTCTTGTATCTTTGTTAGGTCAGAAACTTTTCAGACCATCCTCGTAAGTTGGTAGTGTTCCTCTCTAGGGCATCTGATATGGCAAATAATGTTAAAAACCAATGCAATTAATCAGTAAGTGAGTTGCTGGTTGGACGATTTCTTAAGATGTAGGAAGCAAAGAGTAATGTTTGAAAATTAAATTAAATGTTGTATCCGTGGAAGTGAGAAGAGGAATTCCAAAGTGTGATTTATTGGAATCATTGCTGTGGGTTATTCTAATCAATAATTCTGCTGTTAGCGCACAGTCAGATTGAAGGTCATAACATATGACTGTGCAAAACTGGAAGAAAATCATTAACAATAGGAAAACTGAGTGCCAACCCGCTGGGACACTCCATCTAATGGAATGATAACATTAAAAGTTTGAGGATTGTGTGAGTACCTGATAACACTTCCCCATTAAAAGTGGCTTACTTAATACCTTCACAAAATGAAACTGCATGGATTGTACAGCAAACAAAAAGACACACAAAGACAAAAAAATTCAGTATTAATATTATTAATTAAGACTGAGCTTGTGTCCAGAGGAAAATATTCCTCTGTTCCTAATATTGCAATATAAAAAATTTTTACCTTAAAAAATCTTTCATGTCACCAGGAAACTGATCAGCGCTGCCTTAAATCAATGAATCCAGTTCCAGACTCTCTTAACTATAAATAAAAAAAAAAATCCCACACCATTATGCCTGAAATTAAGAGCTAGTCTATAGCCATGGTCTTCTCCTCCTCTCCATAAATCATAACTAATTATTCTCCTAATATCTACCCAGACCTCATCACCAATCTTTGGCTTATATACACACAGCACATAATTCACCTGCCTCCTCTCTTCCTGCCCACATTCTTTATCATATCAATTATTAGCAGAGTTCTATGTAAATGTTCACAAAGAAATATAGCTACATTTCCTTCAGCTCCTGTATTTGGTATTTATAATGTGGTTCTCTTGCTATCTCAATTACTCAAGGAAGGGTTTACGTCCCAGTTCCCTCACTTCCTTGGTACAAAAGGTCACCATCCTTTCTAATGTATGCAGAGCTTTGAAACCTGTCCCTACAAACACCACTATGCCATGCCACACTCTGTCCCCTCTAATATCGAAAGTTTACCATAAAATTATATGCTAAAACATTTAAATTGTATACCTTATAAAATCAATTCCTCCTCTGCTATAATCTTTATTGCTCTTTTTTTCTGGCATTTATCTTCATTACATCTTGATCTACCCAACTATAAATATTGTTCCCATCCTACTGTAGCTGTACACAATATTCTCCCATTTTAATCCTTTTATATAAAATCAAGCTCTCTGCAAACAACCTAACTTCTGACTATAAACAAACAACAGAATCGATACAATAATAATTAATGAACAGCACTGAACACTACTTGGTGGCACTCATGTTCTCAATCCATCATTTTTTGTAACACAAAAAAGTTGCAGTTTTACAAGCCACTTTTTTCTCTCACAAACAGATCTCACAACTTGCCTGATACTGTGCTCAAACTAATTGGTCCATAGTTTTATACCCTATTTCATTCCCTCCTTTATGAACTGGTACTACTATATAATGTTTTCCTCACTAATGTTTTTGAAAATATGTGCTCATATGTATTATAAATATTTTTTTTTACTTCCTGGTCTACATCTGATACATTTAAACCCCCTACCTTTTATGTCCACCCTACTCCATTCTCTGAACTATGCATTTAATTTCTGATGACAGGCCTCATCTTGTCAATTCATCCTCTCACTATGGTAAGCAGCCAAGACACTTATCTTTTCCTTTGTTTTTCCTTGTGGCACAGCACTAGTTATTCTTGTCTGTTACCTATGAAACATGAAGGTTATGGCTTTTGTGAATGACCTGGTGATCTGGGGAGTGATGGAGAGGAAGTGCAGTGGCAATTGGATGTATGGACAGACAGTGTGGAGGAATATGGCCTGAAATTTAATGTACAGAAATGTGAGTACATGGCAACAACCAGAAAGAAGAATAGGATAACCCAGGGAATTGCAATGGCAGGTGAACAACTAAAGAAGGTAAGCAGGTTCAAGTACTTAGAGAGTGTATTAGAGGAAAGTGGAGGGAATGATGGTGAAATAACTGAAACAGGAAGACAAGTAGAGGCATTTTTAAGGAGCATTAGAAGCCTGATATGAAACAATTATGTGCCACAGAGAAGCAAGAGAGTAATTTATTACATATGCTGCTGAAACATAGCCAATGAAGAAGTGGGACATCAGCAGCATACAAGCAAGCGAAATGAAGTATTTAAGAGGTATAACAGGAGTCACTAAAATGGTCAGGATAAAGAATGAAATGATTAGATATACCATAAAAGAGGAACTCTACAGGAAGTGATAGAGAGAATCAGACTATGGTGGTATGGGCATGTAAAGAAAATGGAGGTTCAGAGAATAACAAGAAAAATCCACGAAATTAAGATGCATGGTAAACGACCCAGAGGAAGACCAAGGGATGGATGCCTGAGAGGAGTGGAGAAGTATGTACAGAAGAGAGAAGAGGACTAGAACAATGTAGTGATGGAGGGGTGGTGGGAGGAAAGAGGGAACTGGAGAAGCTTGTGCACAAAGCAGACATGGCCAGTGGCTGTAAACTGTTGAGGAAGATGATGATAATGATGACCTATGAAAACTAGTTAAGAGTAGTAGACATTGCTAACAGAGTTCTTCTCCATCAGCCCTCTCTCTGTCTACACTCAAATAGAAGAGGAAAGATGGTATTTTCAGAGTTGTTAGCTAAAGACAACTTTGTTGGGAACTGTTTCTTTTTTGGCTTAAAGGCTGCTTGTGAGGATAAAAATAATGTGTGTCCTCCTCTTTATTGGATATAGGTTACCTTTATGTTATTGTACATCAGAGATGAGAATGGGTGGTGCAGAAATATATTTAACAGATCAAACTGAGACAAAATCATTAGTTTTAAGAAACTACTATATAGAACAAGACATTGAATGTTGTGCAATACAGTTAAAATTAGATAACAACTATCTATCTGACCAGTGGAATATTAAATATAGATGTATGATGGGTGAAATGATGAACACCAAAGAAACAGTTTATGCCGATGAAAACATAAGAGGAGAGCTTGCAACAAGAGTAATGTTGAGAATATGACAAAGCTGATTATAATAGTGTTACCAGTGAACAAATTAATAGAATTTTGTAATTTATTAGAGATGCTCAAACCATGAAGAGTTATAGAAGCAGAGAGTTCATTAAAGGAAGGTGTGTTAGATGATAAAGTTTTCTCTGAAGGTTATAGAGCATAGAAACAGAAGAAACTGATGGTTTCCATAGTGGAAGAATGCATGATGAGGTTGAGGAACTTTGAACATAAGCTTAAATCATATTCAGAGTTCAGAGCTGAGTATGGTAGTTGTTGGTAGGAACTTCAATTTATCAGGTGTAGATTGAAATCAAATAACATTACTAATATGAAGAAACTGAGGTTTTCAAATACCTTCATGAGGGAAGGAATCTTCTCACAAGTGGCAAATAGAACACAAAATAACAAAAAACATGATACTAACTCTGTGGGGTCTCAGTTTATGGAAGGAACAAGTCATCATGAAACAGTTTTGATGGAAATATGAGAGCTCAGTGAACCACTGGCCAAACCTGAAGGTTGTTATATGTACAATAATAAAATAACATGGGTTCCAGAGCTGAATGGTTATTTTAAGAAACATTCAATATATAGAAAAAGAATGTCAGTTTAGTGGAGAGAAAGTGGGAATAGTTCAAGGAATACAATTAGGATAAAAATATTTATTTCAAATCAGAAAATAAAGTTCAGAACAAACATACTATAGTAAGGAAATGAGATGGATTTAGAGGTTGGTACGAAAAAATAACAAAATTAAGAGCCATCTAGGCAGTAGGGAATACATGAAACATACAAACAAGGCATTAATAGCAGTGAAGAGGGAACCTAAAAATGGGTTTATGAATAATATTATGAGTGTACTGGGACCACTGAATGCTGCCTCTACAAATTTCTATATTAGAAAACTTAGGGAAAGAGATTATTGAGAAAATTATGGTTTAAGAATGGGGAAGAAAATACTGAGGATATCGAAAAGGCAAAGATGTCAGTAACAGGTTTAATTCAATCATTGGGGACCACCATTAAGTGAAGGTAGGGAGAAATCAGAGCAAAAATTTTCCACATAAATAGAAGCGAGTAGAAAAAAAAAGTTGAAATAGAATGAAGAATGAAGGAAAGCTTAAACATTTTTACATGGGCTGGTATGGATAATATTACCACAAATGGTTTTTAAATTAGGGAGATATGGCATTGTACCATATCATGAAATATTATTTATATTGAATCTGGAGACCTCCTACTTACCAGAAGACTGGAAAACATCCATGGTACTACCAGTCCACAAAGGGAAAGTGACTAATAGGATTGAAAATTACTGGTCAATATAGTTTGAGTTTAGCAGGAAGTTGATGGCAAGCTTGGTTTTCAACCACATCAGAAATGTCTATGAGGAAGCGCCTGTTTTGTAAAGCAGCAACATGGGTTAACGAGAAGATATTAATATGATGTAGTTAGTGGACTCCATGCAAAATATTTCAGATGAAGTGAACAATGGAGTGTAAGTAAAACAGTGTAGTACTGAGTCTTTTCAAGGCATTTGACAAAATGGTGGCTGAAAAAGTGATTTGCGTAGTAGAGGAAACCTTCAGAGGTACAAAGCAATGAGTTAGGGCAGTAAGTGAGGTATGAGAAGTGGTGGAAGTGAAAACAAAAGTGTGCTGTAATGGGAAAATTGCCAATCATTATGCTAATTAATGATTTTGTTGATGGTTTACAGTCAGAAATAAGGTTGTTTGCAGATGACATAATGTAGCTAGGTTATAATGGGAGAGGACTGTGTACAGTTACTGGGGAATATCTATCTGGATAGGCCTTCATAGAATGAAGATAAATGTCAAGCAGATTCAGTTTATTAGGTACACAGACAATTATGGATTAGGAAAGGAATTTCTTGTTGAAAACTTGAAGTGTAAATATCTTTTACAGTAAACTCAGTTGGGAAGTTCACATTGGACAGGTGGCAGGGAGAGGTTTCAAAATACTTCATTTATTAGAGAGGGCTATGAAGGAATATGCCAGCAAAGAGAGTGAATTGGGCTGCAAAACATCGGTCAGACTATTGTTTGAGTATGATGTCATGATATGAGACCCATATTATGGGTTTCAAATACTGGAGTTTGAATGTGTGCAAAGTAGGGCAGCTAAATGTGTTTGTGGAAATAATGACAGAGCACAGTCAGTAACTGATCTGATTGCTGGGATCTGGATTGGGAATCACTGGGAGAAAGGAGGCAGGTGAAGAAAGTGCTGATAGTGTGTAAGGCATATTGTGGCAATGAATCTTGGACAGATATTGGTAGAAGAATTGGGAGCAGTGTGTGGAAGGGAAGATGATGACTATGAACCAAAGTTGCCACTCGATTTCAGGTGTAATAAAGTGTTGTTTTTTGTTTTGTTTTTATTTGTTTTTGTAAAGGGGATTGGGACTGGAATAAATTGTGAATGGAAATACTGAATATTTATATGAAATAGTTTAAATTTAAAATTTGAAAAGTGCAAAAGTAGGTGTCTCTTGAAACTGCATTCATTAAACAAAACATGAGATGCTAAATTAGGTATGTAGGGAAATTGCTCTGGTTTGTGGAACTTTAGCAATATACCTAATTGTATATAACTTAATTAATTATACTCCTACATGCCACTTGCAGTAGTCTGGTTACTGGTTAATGTACAGTATTTCCACTACCTTTTATATTAATTCCATCAACATCATTTACTTTTTTAATAAAGTATACCCACTAAGATTGAAGAGAGGAAGAAAACAGTGACAAAAAGTAACTGTAATCAGTGTCCCTTTTTTCATATTTTACTACGAACTTGCCAGCAGTGTCAAACAAAATAAAAGATAGTCCATAATACTATAAAACTTGAAGTATGTTCACTTATTACTTTAGGTAACTACACAGAAAATACTCTCTACAATTAAGTCTTGCCATGCCCAGGAATCCCAACAAATTCTTTCTACAGGAACAATCCCCATGGCAGACTTTACAACTTTCCAAAGCTTCCTCCAGGTTTACTGATATCATAGTTAGTTTAACTGTTACTTATCATAATGACACAAAATCTGCTTCAATTCCAGCCTGATACTATGTGCCTCTCTTGATACCTTCCTCATCTTGATTAATATTATATCTCACACAGCTTTACCACTAGCCAACTGTAATTTATAAAACTCAAATGGAGAGATTATGCATCCTTCATTAACTTACTAAGCATTGGGAGAGGTTTAAGAAACACTTTTTACCTGGTATCCTGCATGTGACTGGTCCTACATAAGTAGGTCAACACCTCTTCAATGGTTACTCTGCTGTATCAAAATCTCTATTTCTTATCTTTAACATTCACTTCTCTATTTCTACAGACGTCTTATTTACACCTATGTAAGGCTCTACCGTCCCGTTCTACGGTAATAAATCAAACCTATTTTTCCATATAACTTACAAAGAGTCTAAAATTTTCATCCTGTTTACATTCTTTGTTCTGTAATCTGTTGTTAGTCCCAACTGTCATTTTTTCCTGCCCCACTTAATTTATTATCTGCTCTTTCTGCCCCTCTGTGCTGAGCCTTTTCACTAATCATTTCTTCCAGATATGATAACATCTTACCCTAAAACACAGATCACAGTGTCATTATAGAGCCTCATCACTTCATTCTCCCAAACTGATCAATCTCGCATAACTATTACAATATAATTCCTATGATCTTGTTATATATCTATTATCTTGCCTAAACCATTTAGCAGGAGGCCTATTACACATAGTTAATACAGAAAATAATTTTTGTAATCATTTTCTTAACAGTAAAGTACTTTGCAGCTCAAAACATAACCTTGTTACACATCCATTATCTTGCTAGAACCATTTAGAAGGTGGTCAATCACATATAGTTGTATAGTAAAGAACTTTTATAACCATTTTCTTAACAGTAAAGCACTTTTTAAATTTATTCTAAACCATTTTCGATAAAGACATAAGATTCAAACAAGGTTGTCTTTCAGTCATAACGAATTTTGTTGCATTCATTTCCACTAAGAAAGCAGAGAATGACGATAATTTAAGGTGTATATTGTATGGCTCTTGAAATTCTATTTAAGGACATATTGTAAAAGTAAAAATAAAACTTTTGAAATAAGAGAGCTAGGAAGATAAAAGTAGATTTAAATGAGAGAGAAAAATCAATTTAATAATAATAATATAACAGTTTAATAGTAATTAAGATTTAAAGGGACATAATGGAGGAGGGGAGAAACATTGAATTTGGCTTACAAGTTTATGAGATACCAACCAGATAGAGAAAGAGCACATATTAATGTAATAAATCAAGAACTAGGAATTAGTACAATGGCAGCTTGCCATTTGAAATGGTAGACAGTTAATAAAAGTCTAACAATTCAGTTGATTTAACGACACCAGAAGAAATGCATATAGTATTAATTACTATGAAAAATAGGAAAGTTAGTGGACTTGATGGATAAATGGATATCTGCTGAAGTGTAGTGGATTACCCCTAAATCTCAGAATTTTGATTATTTTCTGATGAATGTTCTTGAAGATATATAGCAATCAATTCTTAGAAAACAGGAGGTATGATTCCAGTATTTAAGAATGGAAACAAAATGGATTTTGTAAAATATTGATGGATAAATGTTTTAAACTACTCTATATTTACAAACTAGCTGTTATCTGCAACTTTGTTTGGGTTGACTGTTAATGTACAGACCTCTTACTTAAACTATCACAAGCTATGGCACTGCTCACTGAATGCAAATTATTTTTGTATGAGTGGTCTCCACAACAAAATTTCATTCTTCTGAGTAGTATGATGCCGCTTCTACACTAAAACCACCATAAACATTTCTATAGTGCAAATTAACTTAGCTATAAATGAAAACTAGTATGTGGACATTTTTATCTTCATTGATCAGATTTTTTATGTCACTTCAAAATAAAACCTTATTCTATAGGACTGTACATCAATCGAAATCACCTGAAAATCTGACCAGTAGATTTCATGAATTATGAATAGCAAAAAATTATCCTTTCAATAATGCTGTAGTTACACTTTCATCTTGGTATGGGGGCTGGATGAGAGTTTGTCTTCTCTCACAAGAGTGTTTTACCTGTAATCTTCTATGGAACTGTTTGTCTGGCTGCCATTTTCGAAAATCTGGTACTGAATTTCTGCACGAGAACTTTTGGAAGATTCTAAATTTTATGAAACTTTATAATTGTGTGCAGTGTACTCATTTCACTTTATCCTTTTGCCTTTGGGATATTACAAGCGTGTGGTGATTGGATCTTTCAAAGATTATATGTACCAGAGGCCACGGTCATATGTCTTATTGTTGAGGTTAGTACATTGGTTTTGCTTAGCCCCCAGCATCAACCATGTGCCTTACAATAGATTATAGCCATATCCATGTACTGTAACATTTATACATACACTACTTCCATCACGGGAGAGGCAAGGGAAAACCAACCTCGTTTAATATCCCAACTATTGACATGGAGGGCATATGATGGACAGGAAATCTGTTGGAGTAAATCAGCACTGAATGATAGTAAATTTCAAAAAGTCAGTGTGTTAAGCACACACACCCACACACACAAAAGACTTGTTGTAAGTATAGAGTGGAGAGTGAATTGCTTATCATAGCCGTAGTAAGCAAATACAGGTACGTGGGCATATTACATGGCAATGAGCTTCGTTGAGACGGGCACATTGCAGAGATGATTGAGAAAAATTCCAGGGTACTGCATATATTACAAAGGGTAATGTCAATGATAATCTTATATACAGAATATATGTGTTTTGGGAGGGGATGGAGTTTCACATAAACCTCTAGACAACTACACCATTTTCCCCCATTATCCTGTCTATAGGTGTGATTTTTAAATCAGTCCAATCTTTTTGGAAGGGTACTGCCATGTGTACAGATACAAAATTTTCATACATTACTTTCTATCAACAAAACTAAACTGTTAACAATGATTTTATGTAATAAACAATTACTGATATATTATCTGCATAATGTTAAAATTAGTAGGCAAAACAAATTTTTTTTTTACCAATAGTGAATCAGTATGCATATGTATAACTAAAGCTACTCTACAACTGGTTAACTAGTAATTTTTTGAAGAGTATATAAAAGTATGCAAACCTTTTTCAAGTACAGGAGACTGTAGGTCTGATGCAGAAAGTTTTCACATTGTTATTGAACGATTTTATGTTCCAATGGTTTGATGAATGAGTGGAAAGCATTGAGAAATGTAAAGTGCTGTTAGAACCATGGACTACTATTACAGTAAAAAATTTACTGTCTTTCAATTTTAAATACATGGTACATACCATTACCAAAGTAAAATTATGATCATCAACCATCTAGACTAGAAGGAGAGGGAGAGGGGGAAGGTGACAGTAGAAATTGTTATTTAAATAAATGTAGTTCAGTAAAATAGTAAATCAGTTATGAAATACTGTATAAGCGTAGACAATGCAAATCCATCACCTAACAAAGCTATAGGCAAGACTACTATGATAGTTTATAAAGAAACAAAAAAAAAATTAGAAACCCAACACAGACTTAAATAAACAATAATTTTGCTGAGAAAGTATCTGATTTATAGAACAAGAATAATACAGTAAACCACAACGGTGGCTGCACACATTAAGCTTACACATTTTTCTTATTTTTTTCTCATATGATCAAGGATTCATCCAACATTCTGTGTATTGGCATGTGTATTTTTTATCACCATAGACCTCCTACCTTCACTTTGGTAGTGATGGATTATTCTCCATTTTATTATACTACTTCATATTGCAGTTTCACATTTTATCTTTGTTATTACTGTCATGTTCTGTTGCCTTCACCTTGAGATGAATGCCTACTGAAATTCACCCAGAGATCAATTGCTACTGATTTTCTGTTATAACTGAAGGAAAAAAACTTAAAATCAGTAAAAAGCTTCTCTTAGTTTTGTATCTTATAAAGTTACTTGAGTTTGATTTTATTATTGTTTGTCTTATTTAACATATAGTATCAGTCCAGAAAATAGATTAAAATAACTCCTTAACCCAAGATAAATGAAAAAGAAGAATTCCCCCCCCCCCCTTTTTTTTGGGTGATGGACTGAAGATCAAACCATTGCTCATAATATTTCTCTTTGCATATTTTCCACATTCCAGAGACTATAGAATTAAGTACTATGAAGTGACATTAAATATAATGATTCTAATCTAATTAATCAAAGACAAGATAAATAAACACTAAGGTGTAATTATCTCATGGAATACTTTTCTTATATTTAGCAATTTAAACCAACAGTTCTGACCTCTTAAAACAAAAACAAAAAAAAAAATAAGACAGTGACATGATGAAAAGAAAAATAAGCCTGAATATGTGAAAAATTGTTATATTTGTCACTTTTTTATAATGTAAATAAAGCTAAATAAATCATTCAGTTCCGAATGTAGCCATAGAAGTTAATGGTTTCAAAGGTGAAAACATATTCACTATAAAACATGCTTATTGGGAATGTAATGATAATTTTTCTTAGTAAAGATTATTATCATTGTTATTATTATCATTATTTTGAGTGTGAAAAATAGTGAGATACTATATTTCAGAAGTTAGTCTGAGTGTTTATTCTGTAATTGAAGTTTGCTTGAACTTATTAAAATAAAATAATTATGAGTTTTTGCTGGGGATAAATTAAAATGATAGATACAGTACAAGTAGATTGGGATGTCTTTGAATAAACAAAGTTTTTCGATCATATCTGATAGAAATCTTTGTATCCCAATGGGAAGAATTAGAAATGATAGGGTAAAAATTTACAGATGAACTTTAGTGATAAACACCTGTAAAGAAAGTAAAGAGAGTAAGCTCCAGTCAGTAATGAGAATTAGGAGCCAGAAATAAAGGAAGATCAAAAAGAAGAATGAAACATATTATATACACTTTAAAAAGAAGAATAAACTGAATAAAATGTTTAGAACAAAACAGAAAAAGCAATCTTATGTAATAAAAAAGCTAAAAAAAAGATGATTTGAAAAAGCTTTGTATTCAAAATGCAATCATGAGAAATTAATATAACATGCTGCAAAACCACCTTATTTCCTAGCTAGAAGGCTGTTCATGATCAGGTTGTTCCCTGAAGACATAGTACAAAATGACGAAGCAAAATGTAGCCAGCAGTATGGGAATTTTAAGAACAATGCAAAACACGGTTTCCATAACTACTATATAATGTTCCTCAAATCACATTTACACAAACACATTACAACAAATCAGACATTAAAGTGTGTTTAATTACATGTTAGACATCTCTCTAAAAATGTGGTATTTCTACACACACACACACACACACACACACACACACAAATATGTACATATACAGAAAGTACACGGTATTACATACTTTTCTTAACATGACAAAGCATAAACTATTAGGTTGATAGTTACATTTTTCTTTAGTTATGGATGTCATGTCTCATGTAATCTCACAACTCAACAATACAATGCAGTTATCAAAATGTTGTACATAAATGTATATTTTCATAGTAACCAAATATTAATATATACAAGAAATTATGTATCTACATACAAAAGAAAATGGAATATTTGAATACACCCAGATTGGAAACTGGGATACAGCATCTCATGAATTATTTTTGTTTTAATGCACTGGGATGAAACTTCAAATACTTTCTTTCTCTCAAAAAGCTGAGACCAGCAGAAGAAGATGCAGGAATTAACAAGTGTATTTAAATAATAAAATAACTATTACTTTTAAGGAATGGAATCATTCATTTGTTTGAGTTGCATGTGACCAGTTAAATAATTCTTCAGGTCACTTTAATTACTAGCAACACTTTTGTAAAATAATACTTATCTGTATTTAACAACACTTTTCTTTTCAACCTTCTGACTTTTCCATAAACAGGATGAACAAAATTAATGCAAAAAATAAAAGTTACCATTCAAGAGGCAGACACACACTCAGTAGAAATTGTAATACCATATGTGTTTTTAAAACTGCCTTTATTCTATCACTTCTGTTCAAAAACATTATTTAAAAAGTGATACATTATGCCTTCAATTGTTTTAATTTTCAAGCACGTCTGTGCATAATGTAGCCTTGAAATCACTCTGCCCACTGATGATGAGCCTTGTCCAAAAGTTTTACTTTTTGTATATGAAGTATTGTGTATGATTCTCAATAATCATACTTCTACTGCCATAATTATGGCTTGTTCTCTCATGTAATTATACAAGCAACCAACATTTCTTCCCTACACAACTAAAGTGTTTAACTAAATCTTCAGCTACAGCTGTTTCAGATTTTATTACATGCTGTTGAAAAAATGCACAAATTGCTAATTAAAAAAAAAGAAAAAAAAAAAGGATACAGTACCATGCATAAATATCAATCTTTCTCTTTTAAATTTGTACAACGTTTTAGTAACTATCAATTTTTCTATTCACATTATTACAGTTCTTCAGCTGTATTATGATTCTTGACATTTGTAGTTATTTTTGTTTTAGTGATTTAATACATCTTCCACTGCATTTAATTTTTAGCTTAATTTCATTATTCATTTGAACTTTAACAACCAGCACTACTTTTAAAATTAATTAATACAATACTGTATATTCAACCACCTGACACTTTATCAAAGCAAAATGTTAAGGAAGTAAAAACACAACAAAACTAATGTTTGCTTGGAGAAGAAGTGCGATACATTTAATAAAGGTTTATATTAAAAACAAATCTGTATTCTTGAAAATTAATGTGTTTTAAAAGTTACAGGTTAGCAAAAAATTTAATGACCTGATAAATTTACTAACAACTGTTAGTCGAAATTCTAATACATAAATCCTAAATGTCATTGTATGTAGTCACCTAACAGTAAGGCAGAAAAAGTACTGAGTCACGTAACTTTTTGTATGAAATTGTAACTAAGTGTTAGTCTATGTATGACGTTGTAACTAAGTGATAGTAATGCCAGTAGATAGATAATGTTTCTGTCAAGGAAGAAAGAAAATATTTTAATTTCTTTTTTTTTATTTAAGTTGGTCATATTTACTACAAAAATCTTTATCGTCACCACTGTTCAATCCTTTGATTTTCCAAGTATTTGGAGAGATGATGTAAAGGAAGCAATAAAAATAAATGTGTAAATGAGAAAAAAGGAAATTTGGGGTGTGGAAGTCCAGCAACCAAATAGCTTCTCAATCTTTCAAGGAATTTTCTGTCTCATATGCTACTAGGGGACAGAGAGATACCTTGAACACAGTAGGTCCCTTAGTAGCAATAGGGATACATGATAAGCATTTAAAAAAGTTTCATTTCGGGGTTATTTTATTTTTCAGAAGCTTTAGTAATTATAAACCAAAACATAGTTGCACTCTGCAGCCCTTGATCATTTTAAAAAAAAATAATTGTAGCATAAATCATGAACTTCATTAAATACATTCAGGTTAATTAATTATGTGGTGCATGTGTTTCATGGAGTATGTATGGCTTATGACAATTTAATGATAAAAATGTTAGTTAGTCAGGTTACTGTTACAGGTGAAGAAATAATTAAAAATACAACATGCAGTTTCATACATAAATAAAAATTAAAAATGTTTGACTTAGTTTGAAACTCACATGCAACAATTTCTATAACATATTCTTTTGCTAATGGCTACCTTATCTTTCACTCTTATCGGTAACAATGGAAGGAAAGAACTACCATGAGGCAATATTTATAAGGAGAGGACAGATAAAATACTCCCAACACTCAGTTGAAGGGAGGAGAGCAGCAGCAACACAAAACAATACAATATTTCCGGTTAAATCCTTTGTCAAGTTAAAAGAAATAAGTGGTTGAGCTTGCACAAGCCTTGTGTTTGACGCAGCCACTCACAGAATAAAATTCACCGTTGGAGGTGGTGGGGGGAGCAATGATAATATAACCGCAAGTATAAATAACAAGAAAGATTGAAATGGGAAATAATAATAACGATCATGGAAAAAATAAACAATAATAATATAAATTATAATATATAATAAAAAAATATTGTTTTTTTTTGATAATGGTCTATAAATATATATGAATCTATTGTGCTGGCCAGTAATGAGTGTACAGGGTGAGGATGGAAGATGTTATCGGAAATTGAGGCCTGGGGGATGTCTAGTTTGCAGGATGTGTTGATATGTCAACTCCCACCTGCAGAGTTCAGATTGGGAGGTAGTAGCTGGAAGTACTCTAATGACTCTGACTGTGAAGCAGTTATTAAGGTCATGGGTGTTGTGAGTACTGGCATGGTGAGCAAGATGGAGGTATAGATTTTGGGAGTAAACTGTTTGTCTTTGACCATTCATTCTGATGGATAATGAATTTGAGGTGAGGCCAATTTAGGAACTTTGACTGTGGAGGCAGGTGAGCTGGTATATGAGATGGGTTGTCATACAGTGGAATGTCCTATTATGGTGTAGGTTTCACCAATAATAGGGTTCCAAAAGGTAGTGGCAGGAGGATGCATACTGCAAGTTTTGAAATGATGTCTCTTACAAGGGAAGAATCCAAACGGTGGTTTAGGAGCATCAGAGGCTTGATATTTTAGGGTTTATTTTTTAGATTGGTGGTCTGCTGAAGGTGACAGGGGGGTGTGGTGGGAAGGATAGTGGGAAGACTGCAGTGCATTTCAGGAAAGGATCTGAGAAAGTCATAGCCCAAACGAAGAATATGGTTTAGCGATTCCAGGCCAGGGAAAATCTGGTTGATAAAAACAGATTTCTGGTTGGCTTTGGGTTGTTTGTGTCGGTGTGGTGGACAGCTCTTTACTCTTGATAGCTGTTTCTTTTTTTACTAGTTCTGGAGGATAATTGCTGTTTATGAGTGCCTGGGTCAGGTTGTTTGATTAGAGAGAAAAGGACACGTGATCAGAGAAGATTCGTTTGCCTCAAATGGCTAGGCTGTATGGGATGGACCGTTTTGAATGATATGGGTGGCAGCTATCAAAGTGGAGATATTGTTGTACGTTAGTCTGAGAGTAGGACCAGGTGAAGTTTAGGGAAGAGAATCCCTGGCCTGGAATCGCTAAACCATATTCTTCATTTGGACTATGACTTTCTCAGATCCTTTCCTGAAATGCACCGAATTCTTCCCACTATCCTTCCCACCACACCCCCTGTCACCTTCAGCCGACTGCCTGATTAAAAAATATATTGATACATAAATATCAACCCTCTGATGCTCCTAAACCACCGTTTGGATCCTTTCCTTATAAAAGACCCCGTTGCAAAATGTGCGTTATTCATCCACCTACCACTCACTACCTATTGCAACCCTACTACTGGTGAAATCTACCCCCATAATAGGTCAGGTCACTTGTACAACAACCCATCTCATATACCAGCTCACCTGCCTCCACTGTCAAAGTTCCTAAATTGGCCTCACCTCAAATTCATTATCCATCAGAATGAATGGTCACAGACAAACAGTTTACTCCCAAAACCAATACATCCATCTTGCTCACCATGCCAGTACTCACAACACCCACGACCTTAATAACTGCTTCACAGTCAGAGCCATTAGAGTACTTCCAGCTATTAACTCCCAATCTGAACTCCGCAAGTGGGACTTGGCATATCAACACATCTTGCAGACTAGATATCCTCCAGGCCTCAATTTCCAATAATATCTTCCCTCCTCACTGTGTACACTCATCACTGTACAGCACAATAGATACATATATATTTATAGACCTTTTTCAAAAACAAAAAAATGATATATTTTATTATATATTATAATTTATCTTATTATTATTTATTTATTCAATTATCATTATTATTAGTTCTCATTTTAATCTTTCTTGTCATTTATACTTGCGGTTATATTATTGTTGCTCCCCACACCACCTCCGACAGTGAGTTTTATTCTATGAGTGGCTGCGTCAAACACAAGGCTTGCGAAAGCTCAGCCACTTAATTCTTTTAACCTGACAAAGGGTTTAACCCAAAGTATTGTATTTTTTGTGTTTGTGTGTTGTTCTGTGTTGCTGCTGCCCTCCTCCCTTCAACTTTGTTGAGTGTTCAGTGTATTTTATCTTCCATACAACACCATAAAATGCACAAATGGGATCCTGAAATATAACTTAATTCTCATCATCTAAATTAAATTTATATGTTCATCAGAGCTGTTGCTTTGAACCATTTGATCGATAAATGTGGATTCTAATTTAGTATCAGCAAGGGTTCCCAAATGTTACACTATACTCTACCATGACTGAAAAATACTGTGATATAAAAAGAACAAAATAAAGTATCATAATAACAATAATAACTGGTTACTTTATGAACTGTAACAGATATCTCAAGTTACATTATTCATTTTATAAGGATACTGATTTCAGAAATAATACAACTAAGGGCCTGAAATTTTGTGAATATGTAGTTAGGTCAAAGATTGCTTTGCTATTGCCTGTAGTGTTTCCATTATCTGCTGTTAAAATATCTCCAAAGCCATGTGTTATTATGTTGTTATAGTTTTGGCAAGAGGTAACATAAGAATGCTGGTGTTAGTCTGTGAAGGAACAGTCACTTTAATAAGGCGGGTCTACTTAAGAAGTTTGCAAGCAAGACGTGGGATATAATGCTGTTGTAGGCTTACTCTGAGACTAGACCGTCTGCGTTCCTTCTCTTGCTCAGGTGCGGGCCCTGGGCCGGGGCGTTCAGCAGCAGGGGACGAACGCTCTGCCAACCCGCCCGCGTAAGAGCGAGAGAAGCTCCGCCCCAGACTTCCCCCACCAACCAACTTCTCAGCACGCCTACGCTCCGACTTGCTTACACGAACAAAGTGCTCAAAAGCAGCTCTATGACAGGGATAAACAAAAAGAATAGTTGTAGAAACCTACTAATACTTTTGTTATAATTGGTTTTCCATATAAAAGACGTCCTAATACGTGAACTAAACATTTTCATGCAGGTATAACTAAGAATTAATTAAAATAAATACATGAGAATGCTTTTAGATAAATTTCTATAACCTCTCATTATGACATATCTAGAAGAATTAAGTTTGCTAAATATCATGCTGGCTGCACATCTATCACTTTGTGGCAAGCAGCTGCTGAAAACATGATAATAAAGCAAGTGATTGAAGCTTGAGCTACTAAAGTTGACATTACAAAATAGCTTAAAAAATCTTAATGTGGAGCCCATAAGATAGGTAACAAGAAATAAATTTCTTGAGACATAATTCTTTGGTCATTTTTATGCAAGCAAATAAAAAGCATGCCATTCTACAAGATAGATGAACAATGATTATAAAAAAAAGTAATCAGAATGGTTTAAATTCTGAAAATAAAATGATCTGAGCAAGAGGTGAAAATACATCAACTGCTTGACTATTTTTAAGTGGGAATGAAAAGATTCAAATAATAGTTTTCGTTTTTTCAGTCTTGTCTTCCACTTTTGGAGAGTAACACATGGTATGTTTGTTATTTCCTTCGTTGTTTGTGCCACGTTAATATAGTTAAAAATCTTAAAATTTTTGTTTTAAATTCTTAAATCATTCCACAGGAGTTTGTCATGTAATCAGACCTGCGATTTCTCAGAATTTGAGACCAAAACCTTCAAAGTAATTGAGGTATCCATTAGTGATGGTTACAGAGATCCCAAATGTGGCAATAAAATCATGTTACATATGCAGTACGGAATAATTAGTTTATCAATTTTTTCTTATTTATGTTTTTTAGAACAATTACTAAACAATCTCCAGCAGAAGAAATAAACCATATGGTAATGACATATGGAGAAAACAGAATCAGAATAGAAAACAAGTATTTGTTTTAAACTTCTTTCTATATACTGTTATAAATACTGCCAAAAACTTCACTATTTATAAAATTGGTTAATTTTTTTGAATAAATGTTGTAAAATATTTGTCTTAAATCTGAAATATGTATCGGACTGTTCATGTGACATGATTAAGGGGGCACTCAAAATGCTGTGTCTGAGTTCAACAGTTATTGTTATGCAGCCATTCAAAGTTGCCACTTAATGACTTTACTTTCTCTAAATTTCTTAGAATTTCTGATGCATTATATCATTGTTTCCCATTCCATTAAAACTGAAATTGTACATGCTATGTATTCCATTTTAATAAAAGCATTCTCCTCCTCCCAATTCCTTTTCCATCTCTCCTCTTCCATTTCATCTCACAGTGCACTAAAACACTCTAAAAATAAAATAAATACTATAATGTATTTATATCATTAACTCAAATAGTTATGTAAAACACAACCTTTATTTGATGTGTGCGTGGAGACTTTCCCGGCGTACTGCAGCAATGTAGTCTTCATGGGTGTGCAGCCGGATGGTGTTTCCAAAACACCATCCGGCTGCACACCCGTGAAGACTACATTACAACCTTTATTTGATAAAAATAAGTAAAATTAACTTTTCAGCAACTGTTCAAGATGAATTTTATTTGTTTATTTTGTTATAACTTATATCCATCTCCACTATATTAAAACTGAATTAGCTAATTAATTACTTTAGCATCTAAATAATGACAGCTTCTTCACTTTGTAATAGGAAACATTAATGACATTATCAAACACTATATGAGACATATGCAACTTCTCATAAAAATATTAATGAAGTTTTGTTTATAAATACTTTGATCTCTCTTCTACAGCATATTGGAATAGAAATTTTCATGTGGACTTTTGATATTATTAGCCTAAAAGACAAAAATTGATACAAGATTTCAGTTTGGACTGATTTTTCAGAGAGCAATTAAAGCACTTATGTATCTCAAACTTTAAGGACTAATTAAAGTAAAAGTGAAGATATTCTGACCAAAATAACTGTGATTCTATGAAGATTAGAAAATATATATTTATATATAATTCAATTATGCATTGATTATAATTAGTTTTAGTGATTGTAGCATAGCAGCTATTTACAAACAATCTTTGATTAATAACAGATTTATGTACAGTAATAAATTTGATGTTTATAGAGACTTTAGTAAATAAGCACCATGGTGTGAAGGAAATTAGTCCACAAACCCTCACTTTTAATTGTGTCAGCTCAATTGTGACATTTCTCTTTCTTATATACAGATCCATAGGCAGGAATGCACAGGCAACATAGTATTCATCCATAGTTCAACAATTTGAAGTTTTTATAAATGCATTACATACCAATGGAAATAAATATACATTACCAGATGTGCATAAATTCCCCCACTTATAATTTGCTCATAATCAATGACCTTGAACAATTAAAGTAATATTAAACAAACATATACATGCTTCTTTCAAATCAGTACCACACAATGAAGTTTACATATTGCTGTATAAGTGTGAATCCAAAAGGAACAAAATAGTTAAATTTTGCAAACTTTACCTTTCTTTTATGTTCTACCCTCCCGATTCAAATCGTTTATTTTATCTATCACTCCACTGTTTAAGATATTCCTGGAACTGTAGGATTTAAAGCTTTCTTGACATTGAAGATTGATACAATTTTCTTGGATTTCTCAGTGGGTTAATGTGTTGATTTACTATGATGTTTCAGGGAGATCAATGTTGTACCATTTAGCAGGTTTTATACAATTATCCTTAATGCATTCATTTCTAACAATATGTGGACAAGCTTGATCACTATAAATATGTTGATTGGGAAGGAACTCACTAAAGCAATATATGAAACAAAGGTGCTAATTCAATTAAAAAGTTGAAAAAAATCATTTTTTTTGGGAACCTTTCATTTCTATCAGTGACACCTATCACAATTTGTTTCACCCTATTGGACTAGATAAAACCAATTTTTATATAATGTTTCATAAAATGAAATAAACAATGCACTAGCTAAATGTAATGAAGGAAGACAGATGGGGAACAAGTACAAATGATGAAATCTGTAGTGGTGATTATATGAGGAAGGGTTTAACTAGTTCACCATATCTTTTGCTCAGGGAAAAACCAGTTTTGTTAAGTACCGGTAATGAAGAGTCCATTTACAGTATGCTGAATATTTCAAAAAATTTCTTGTACCTCTGATTTTTTGACTATGTTGCTATTTGTTACTGAACAACATTTCACTGAATTTGCAGAGAAAACATGTCTAGAAATATGTGTTTTATCAACAACAAAAAATTATTCTTAAATGACATTTCATAGCATTTAAATAGCATTTTACCCACTTTTACCCAAAACAACATTAATTACTCTAGTTATTTATTTCACAAACAATATATGAATTCTACTTAGTTTTCAATTGCTTCTTACAATATTATGTGATTTAAAATAGTACTCATATCACAAGTTCCATACCAAATACAATCTTAAAATTTTTGCAGCTACAAATGCTGCTGAATTAATTATGTTGTTTCAAAAAATGGAAGCATATTTTATTTGCTATGGCTTATTGTATTCCATTGACACTTCAGAAAAAAATAAAATTAATGCAGACATTGGCATCATATTATTAATGTTTCTATTGATGCTAAGCAAAAATTATAACTGGAACTCCTTTGCTGATATTTGGTGATATAAATACAAGATTCCATCCATATATTAATGAGAGCATTAGGAAGAATTTAAAACATTAGCCTCTTTCTCAATGGTACTTGGAAATGAATACTGGTATTAATTGTGGAAAAATAAATTATCATTAGGCAGATAAAGATCATTGTTGATAAGTCAATAAAATATATGACTCAAAAGTCATTCAAATTTCAGCAGGTAGAATTTTGTTAATGATCTATGGCATTCTGACTGCTATAGCTTTTCATGGCTGGAAGACTCATTACACTGTTTGGATTGTGATTTAAATTAATTCTCCCCAAGAATTTGTAATGAATTTTTCATGATTATCTATTTTTTATCACTGTCAAGAATTTCTTAAGGAGTTTATTTTGATCCTTTGAAAATAAAAGTTAAACATATTAAAATTAATGGAACTTTGCTAAAGTAATTTGTGAAGGACATTCAATGATATTTGTCTGGAATTCAAAAACTAACATTTATATTAGTTGCCATACTCTTTCAGCAAACAGAATAGAATATACACTTTACATCATATTACATACAAATGACCTAAGGAGAAACCAAGAAATGACTGAATTGATAGGAAAATATTTCTAGTGGATCTTTTTTTTTTTTTTTTTTAGAGCACAGTAGAAATTAGAACTGTGTACATGAAGAGTCAAACAAAACAACTGTTATTTGTTTGACTGCTGCATGTTATATCTTAGATTTGTACCCTCCTTTTACATTCAGATATATAATATTGAACTCCACTGATTAAAGAAAATGTCAGTGTCTACCTTTGTCTTAGTTTAAGACTGCCTTTGATGAATTTATGCACTAGGTACTGCGAGTACATTGAAATTTCAGTTAGAATTTAAATTCAGCAGCTTCAACATGTAAATATATGCATAGTTAATACCATTCAGCAATAATCAGAATCAGGTACTAAATACAAGTAGTATATCACACAATTTTAAAACATTTAGTCACTCTACCTTCCCTAACTACATTATGATTAAAAAAAAAAGAAATCTGACTACAAATATATTTACAGTTAATGTTTCATTAACAACACATATCACATCATATTAAGAAAGAGACACCTTCATTTACTTGTTTAATACATTTAAATAATTTTGACACACACTTCTACTTTCATCAGAGCTGTTTCGTATCACAAATTTTGTAACCACATTAAATAGTTTTGAAAATTTTAATATATTCATGGTAGATTGACATACCACCACCGTTTTTTCATACATATAGAAATTCTGAAGGTAAAAACGTTTTCCTTTTTTATTTTTTCAAATCTTAGTTAGCAATGTATAAATTCTTGTAACTAATAAACTTTTGAGAGGTAATATAAGAACAATAATAGAGAGGATCAATCCATCACTTACCATAATATTTTGAGTGGCCTTATAATCTAATGATAGGGAGAAAGATATACAGCCTACTGTGGCACCTGAAGCAGTGTCTACCATGTGAATTAAACAACAGGATTACAGAAGGACAGTCTAACAAGACCAGTGGTAAGAGTGGAATTTTTGAAGTTAAAAAGGGATTAAATCATGTCCAAGGTAAATTAGAAAATGTGATCTATATGAGAGTAATAGTAAAAACTGATAAAAATAACATGAGAGGTGGTTTTACAAAAGATTGGGTTACAAATAGGGACAGAATAATCAGAGATTGAACAGGATGGTGGGTGCACAGGATATATTAATAAATTTGTTCCCAATTTTGGAATCAGTCTTGGGAGGTACTGAGATAGCTCTAATGGTGCAGATTTTTTTGTGACATTATAGGAGTTGAAGAAATTGGTGTGAGTAGTAGCTGAATGGTTTAGGTCAGTATTCCTCAACCTGCGGTTTGCGGACCACAAAGATGGTTCAGGTGTGTAAATTTAGATACTGTGTTTGTACTGGATTATAGTAGAAACAAGCATAAGCTACAACTCCAATCTTTTAAAATCCCCAAATATTTTAACGACCATCTAGCATTTCCAGGATGAGGATAGCACAGTATAGTTCCTACTATAGTTTATTCAATTCCAGTTGGCATAAAAGGGTGCTGCTGATTTAAGGATTATAAAATTACTGTTTACTGAGAGTCCTGTAATAGGAGTGTGGAACTGTGATACATGGTAGGGTTGGCATTATAAGAGTGGCGAAGTAAATAAAAAGTAAAGATCCAGTGTCTTTTATTTGTGCATGTAGGTCAGTGGTAATAGTGTATCATCCAGTGTATAATGACATTAATTTTTATTTTGATACTAATATTGAGAGTCTCATCAATATTTAATTGACTTTTAATAGTTCACTTCCAGTTTCATAACTATGTTTCAATAAGAATGCAATACGTGATTTTTTATTTATTATGTAATAATGGTCCAATAAAATATATCTTAATGTTGATAATACACACACAGGTAAAAAGTTGGGTACAGTGGTCCACAACATTATTTTTGACAATTTACTGGTCCTCAGGTTGAAAAAAGGTTGAGAAACGGTGGTTTAGGTTTTTTCTTTGCTTAGTCATCCTTCACCTGGTTGATGAAATAGAAACAGGTGACTTAATAATCAGGTGAGTGTGGTATAGACAGCACATACAGTTACATGGAAAGTTCCCCTAGTGTTGGGGTTACAACAGTTTGTTGTGACTGTATGCTGTTTTACATCTGTTCTTGCAAGTAAAGCAACTTTGATGTGGTTTAAGGGAGTTACAAAATGGTATATGCAGATTATTATATTCTCATGATCAAGTGGCCTGCTTAAACATGTAAGGAGTGTATGGGAAAGTTTTAGAAAGTAAGAATTGTGTTTAAGGAAAGGAATACAGGATATGATGATCATGATGAACATTTTATTCAACTCATACTAGAAGAGGGGAGAACTGAATGAAGAACTGAACTTTGGTTACTTTTTCATGATGCAATATAATGTTGTAGTATGTTGAAACAGAAATTTGAATTGAAATAATTTTAGTCAGAAAGGGTTGGGTAGGAGAAAGAGGATTCATAGATGTTATTTTCAGTGTATAAGATATAAGGACATACACTAAGCTTGTGGTACTATTTGGTGTGGACAGAACAAACTTGATTACTGTAAGGCACAGATTGTATGGAAAGGTGTTTCTCTACTCATTTTACTAGTGTTTGTTGGCAATTTCGCTTGCATTGACCTCAGTGTATGAGTACAGTACAGTAAATATTTGGATTTTCATGCAGTAATATTAGTAAAGACTTTGTATTTATTGAAAAGCAGCCTGAAACAGAATTATTGGCTGAATATCCAGGTGCTCAAGCCTCAAATTTCACAGATGTAAATAAATCCACAAGTTTTTAACTGTATAAACTGCTCTCGGGTGACTAGCCGAGTCAAGAGTGCGTTGCTACACGATATTTCGGCGACTAGATTCATTGCCGCCATCTTCACCAGAAGATGGTGGAAATGAATCTAGTCGCCGAAATATCGTGTAGCAACGCACTCTTGACTCGGCTAGTCACCCGAGAGCAGTTTATACATTCTCAACGCTGAGAAAGACTTCGTTCTTATAAATTTTTTAACTGCTAGCAACTGTGCACTTTTTCTGCTAACACATTTTGTATTGTTCTCTTCATCAAATGCGTAATTTTGGGATGAAAGATTTTTTTTCTTCATAGCTGGCCTTAGTTGTTTTGCATATAAAATGCTGTCAGAATTTAAAACTGTATCAATCTTCATATGCAAAATACGAAGAAAAAAAGTAATATATGCAGAATCTAAAGATCAAAATCATGTCATGAAGAAAAGTTATATTTTTGACAGATAATGATGCTTATTGGTGGGTTAATCTTTTATGTAGCTGCTACTTCTGAATTGTATTAAGATTATTTGATGGATATCTTATGAGGTTAAGAGTATAATATCAATTAGTCACATAAAGTCCTAAAACATACAGCAGATTTTAAATTAGATCCTGAGCTTTCAAATAGTGAAATCCCCACTATGATCTTTTCAAATATGTAAACAGTCATGGTCCACAACACGTTTATGCATGTAGAGAAGGGAAGAAGAGATTATCCTCTCTTTCCACCCCACCCCCCCCACCCCCTAACTAGCCTTCATCTTCTTACCTTTTTTTTCCTTTTTTTTTTTTTTTTTTTTTAAAAAAAAACAAAACATTTATATATACTGCAATGAAACAAAAGATGTTGGATAGTGAACAAAATTAAAAATAACAATACTGCACAAAATTGTACCTTTGCTGCTGCAAGTTCTAGATTGGTGGTATAATGAAGGTTTCACTTACAGTCAATATATGTTAGAAAACAAAGGTGCTACAAAGTGGATAAATTAAGCAATTGGATCGGAGAACGACCACTGCTTACCAAAGTTGAAGATTGCTACAGCATTGCAACATGTATAGACACATACATACATAGAACATTGAAATTTTCAGGTTAATCCCCTTTTTCAAGAAGATAGCAACTGCCATCTAATTCAAGCAGCCAGCTGCATTAGCTGTCAGGCACCATTTTGCAGCTATTTCACTCTAATGTAGAAGAAAACAACCAGAAAATTGTAACACTCTATGTGTGTATGTGACTATATGCGTTTTGACACCGTGGCAATCTTCAACTTTGGTAAATGGTGGTTATTTTATTGTTCAGGTGTATAATATATACTCAATGAATACTCATATTGTAATTCTCCTAAACCACCACATGGATCTTTCCACGTAACAAACCCTGCAACATGCACCCAACCAGGGCCGGCTTAAGGAATTTCGGGGCCAGGGGCGTAGCTACTATGGGGCTAGGCGGTGCAGTGCACCGGGGCCCTCACGCTCAGGGGGCCCCCAAGCATACCTCAAGGGGCCCCAAAGCGCACCTCAAGGGGCCTTCAAGCGCAGTTTAGAGGGCCCCACGAGCCTTCACGGCAAACTGGCGACCTTTTTTTTTTTTTTTTTTTTAGCTCTACCGTCGCCTAAGGGGCCCCTGAGAGTACAAGACAAGAGCCCCTCACTAAGGGCCCTCGCTGTGCTCAGGGGGGCCCCAACCACTGCTCAGGGGCCCCTAAAGAATAATTCAAGGGCCCTCATCCTCAGTTCAGGGGGCCCCTACCAGCACACAAAGCAAAAAAAAAGGTCGCCCGTCTGACCTGAGGGCCCAAAATAAATTTTTTGCACCGGGGCCCTTGTTGACCTAGCTACGCCACTGTTCGGGGCCCCCTGCGTAGATTGATTTCGGGGCCCCCTACTTCTTTTCTAGATGTACTTTTGCCTACACTTTTGATAATTATCGTGACTTTACACACACACCAACATATTATATATATATAAAATCTGTGTTTGGAACTCAAACAACGATTAAAGAGACGGACTGAGGTTTCTCTAAATCTGTGTACAAACGGGCCAGCAATTTACTGAGTATTAGCTGAACGGGACAAACTTCGCCGAGTCTTTGGTGTTTTCTCAATGCATATCATATGGATCTCCTAACTACTGTCACTTTCATTTCTGGCTAAGCCCTGCTGCCCATTGTGTCAAATGAAATTGTTTTTGTTTTCAATTTTATAGCTATTATATTTATAATACACTTTTTGTATACGTCATTTCTTTTCTTGTCTTTATTTGCTAGTATATATATGTTTTTGGGGCTGGAGACATGTGAACAGGCATCATTTTATATGAAACGACAAAAGATGAATGAGTTTAAAACTTAACTTAGTCCACAACCTGAAGGTTGGTTGGACCCTCCTGAAGGAGGCATACTAAGCCATTGTGTCAGAGGGAGGTCAGTTCCTTTCCTGTGAGACCTACAGTTTAACGTGGAATCCGAACCACAGAGCTTCCTGGCATAGTTCATATGATCAAACACAACTCTCAAAATTCATGCGCCTGCTGGGATTCGAAACCGGGACCGGAGCAGCAAACATTTTGAAATCTAGTGCCTTAACCGCTGAGCTACCAGACCGCTTCATTCGAATGAAATTACTGAAACAGTTTCAGAACAATACACACCTTTAAATATATAGGCCTATTATAAATACACCAGATACAACTTTCTCAAAACTGAACCTGATGAAGGACTTTTTATGGATCTCCACGCCTTGGAAACGTCTGTCGTCCCTAGCGAGAGGGAAAAGCTTCCTCATCATTGGTTATGCTACTTCGACGACAACACACCTCATATAACAACTCACTTGCCTCTACTGTACTAGCTCATATATAAGCCTCACCATTAACTCACTCACCATCAGAATGAATGGCCACAGGCGAATAGTGTATACCAGCAATATTTCCACAAGTCAAACAATTCAACATATTTTACAGTTAGGAGATCTGACATCCCCCTGGTCTAATCTCTAATAATTCCCTCACAGTAGACCCACTATTTATTATTACTACTGCTCAAATTTCATAGACATTTTTTTTCATCTTTCTTACTTAAAGAGTTTTAATACTTATATCCTCACACATTAATTATGATGGCTATGTCCCCCCTCTTCCAATGATAATAGATCTCCAACATCATCAGTTAAATACTTTCTTTCCCCATCCTCAAATGTCTGTGCAGCCCATTCCATGCCACCTGTGTCCTCTATTCACCAAGTGGATGTCAGTATGTGCACATCTGGCTCCGCCAAGTGTCTCACCTAGTTACAACAATATGGTTAACCCTCAAAATATTTCATTACTACTGTTTGTCTTTTTGTGTTCATCACTTCCAGCAGCCACCATCTGTGGTAAGTGTTAGATCTTATTTTCCTATCCTTCCTTTCATATACATAAGGTCCTGCAATAATAATAACAATGAATTGTGCGGTATTGTAAGTTTGAACTTACATGTAAAATAAAAGCGATGGAAAGGTGGGTGGCGCACTTGGTGACATGACTTTGTGCTTGTCTTGTCACTGAAATTAATTGTGCCATGAATTCTGCAAAGTTTATTTCTTAAAGGTTGTAGTGCTAGTGCATGCATAACTAAGTATCTAATTTAATTCACTTGCAAAATCATTGCATGATTGTTTTTTTGTTGAAAGATGAAGTCAAAAATAAAAATGTATGTAATCTGGTAGTATTATCAGAATGGAGACAATGCTTATTATGCAAAATGTAGAATTCATGGTAAAATATTCTTATACTGATTTTAAATAAAATATTAAATTCTAGGAAATTATAAATTTAGTTTCCACTGAAGCACTGAACCTACCACCGACCAAGATGCCCTCTGCAACCTCATATGATGGCATTATGGTGTTGACACACAAAAAGGACATGAACACACATAGAACATTAGTAGATATATAGCCCTTCAGTTGAAGAACATGACAGAAACAAGCTGGGTGTTATAAACTAACACTCACAAATTGTGGCAGTTGATCAGAAGGTCGTGGAATGTTCAGAAATAGTGAAAAGTGGCAACGGAAAGGGGGGTAATGAGTTGAATATCATATGACAGATGGACAAAAGGAATTGACAGCAAATATTATTAGATAAATAAATGTTATTATCAATTAAATAAATAATGATATTTAACAGTGTAGATTTGCATTCATCTTCATTTTTTTGTTCATCACTTCTTGACTGACCTTTATCTATGGAAAAGGTTGAGTTTACTATCTCTGATCTTCCTTATTTTCACTGCCTAAAAACACCTTTCTTCTAATTATTATTGTATTGTATAGTGAAAGTAAACCATCACTTACGAATAAGTAAGGTAGGGATAAATACCAACAAAAAAATATGCATCCTTTTGGTATGAAACTTTATTCATGTTCTGGTGAGATATGTGGTAAGGATATTCATGTACCAAGTCATGTGTTAAGACTCAGTGTGTGCACATCTGATTCCCTTTCCATGTGTCTCATCTCTATGAATGAATAAGGTTTCATACTGACATATTATAAAATTTGTTCCAAATTTTTTTTTTAACCATTGCACTCCTGCCGTCATCTATTCCTAATGGCAGATTTACTTTCCATGTCATTCCTTCCTGCATTCACGTATGGTAATTGATGTATGTACTTTTGCTGCCCACCCTTATTTTTATTGTCTAAATGCATTTTAATTCTCATTTTATATGTACATTCAGACTAAAAAAAAGATAAATAAAATGGTCTTGGGCTTCGTGTCATGTTCATGGGACTGTAATCAGTTATAAAATTAGTTGAGAATGAGGGCAGAGATGGACTCCACTGAAACATCCCATGAATGTGACATTTATATGTGCAAGAAACCTGAGAACATTTTATTTATTTACAATGCTGCAAAAGGCTTAAATCTAAACAAAAGTTGTTAGATAGCCAATTAAGATACAAATTAGAGCAGATAAAGCAGCCACTGTTTACCACAATTGATGGGAGGTTGGAGTCAATGCATGAATAATTGATGTAGACTCACATAAAACACAGAAATTTATGGTGTATATCATTTATATTAACAGAAGAACATGGAAACATGGAACAGGTTTGGAATGGAATGTAAGCTCACTACTAAAATACTAGGACACTACATAACTCAGGGAGAATGAAAAGTATGGTAAATTCATATTTGAAGAGCCAATGTGTCAAGTTCACAGTCATTTTTTTAATGGAGTAAAAGAATATATATATATATATATATATCCTATTATATAAAACGCTAATGTGGCGTCTGCATGTGTCGTCTATAGCTGCTGCACGTATTGGCTACAGGACGGTCACGTGTCAGCCGTCACTCGCCAATCAACAGCCACCATATTGTATTCCTTCTGTCATGTCACATTTTGTTTATTTACTACAGTTAGATGCAGAAATTCATGTAAGGAGGAGATTCAATATTTACGCTATTTTATCTGTATCAGTTAGACACAGAAATGGAGTAGGGGATTCAATGTTTACGCTATTTTATCTAAATTAGTTATAAGGACCATAACCTAAGAATTTTTTTGGCAGATGGTAAGAAGCAATGATGTTTATTAAAAACTCGGAGAAACATAATGCGAAATGTATTAGTCAAATAAATAACAGTTATCCGTTTTCGAAATTATAAAAATGCATTTATTTAAATAAAATCCTAACCAAATACTCTGATAATCTAACCAGAATAAGGTACTCGTATCACGAAAGATATAATTAAAAATGATTTCAATTTATAATTCGCAATTCAACAACGATATTCTTGCAGCCAAATGGCGGCGAGCAGAGATAGAAAATGAATGTGAGGCAATCATACGTTACAAAGTTACAATTGGTACGTTCGTTTAAATTTACATGTTGATTTTTGTTTATTTACGATAGATGCAAAAATTCATGCAAGGAGAAGTGTGTTCCATTTTTGCGTTATTTTATCTGTACCAGTTATAAGAACGAGGTTAAAACATAACCTAAG
The DNA here is from genome assembly GCA_031002005.1 of Vandiemenella viatica. Classification (NCBI taxonomy): domain Eukaryota; kingdom Metazoa; phylum Arthropoda; class Insecta; order Orthoptera; family Morabidae; genus Vandiemenella; species Vandiemenella viatica. The sequence continues at coordinate 227,127,182 of CM061920.1, read as the reverse complement.
AATGTTTTTGGCAGATGATAAGAACAATGAAGTTAATTAAAAACTCGGAGAAAGTTTACACCAAATTTACGAATCGCGAAATGTATCACCGGGATAAATGACCGTTATCCGTTTTTGATATTATACTTTCTGTTATTAAAGTAAAATGTATTTACTTAAATAAAATCATAGTCAAATACTCCAATATTCTAACCATAGTATGGTACTCATATCAGGAAGATTTCATTAAAAGTGGTCAATATTCGCTTTTTCATGCAAGCTATTCCAGAATAAATTCAGACTACCACCATAGGCGCTGCCTGTCGTTTTCATATGAGGGTAATAAAGGCTATGATTTTCGAATACAATGTTAATGGAAGTTGTGGCTAAGTTGACCAGAATCCCCACTGACACATTTTGTTACAGCATAATTCGCTCTGAAATGAGTTTTACAAACCATTTAAACTGCTTTTATAAGCACCATTATTTAATGCGGGGGAAATAAGTTTCATATTTATCATGCTGAATTGTGCCTGGACCAGGAATAAAACTGATATTACATTGACAGCAAAAGTTTTTGTGGGATTCCTAATTTGTTTTTAATTTAATTGGTTCTATACTTCCATCGTCATTAATTCAGTAGAAGTTACTACTGTATCGCTATGTGAACTGCAAATGAAATATATAGAACATTACAAAATCCAGGCCATTAGCATTCTGTAATAACAATTCCATATAATTAACCAATTGAAAAAAAATGAACTGCCAGGATATTGCATTCAAACCATCATTTTTGACGGGCTCGAAGCTAGTATATATATAAATCTGGTGGCCATTAACACATATTGTATGCTTTTCCAATAGCCTTTGAAATATATTAACTCAAAAATTTTGTCATACATTTATATGCCTAATCCTGTCAAGTCAGTTTTCTATAAAACTATGAAAAGTGGACTTATCACGTTTTTCCTGTGAGCCTTCATTTACCTTGCACTGCCACCATTTCTACACTGTGTTATTCTCCTGATGAAGGTATACACCCAAAAATTTCTGTTTTTATATGTGTATCTGTATTAGTTCATGTGTGAATGCCTCCCTACCATCAACTGTGGAAAATGGTGTTTACATATAGGAAAACAACCTTCTAAATTTCCTGAACAATCTTAATGCCTTTAAAATGCTGAATTATACATTGGCGTTCTCCAATACTCAGGCCACCTTCTTTGATGTGGATCTGTCCCTCTCCAATGGCTACCTCAACTTCTCCATCCACACCAAACCCACCAAGCTACAGCAGTATCTCCATTTAAGAGTTGCCATCCGCATCATACCAAACATTCCATCGCCTACAGTCTTGACAGTCAGGTCAGCTGTATATGCTCCAACCAGCAATCCCTCATGAAGTATTCAAACAAAATCTCACAAGCATTGATATACCACAACAACTGCCTCCTCCCTCCCCCCTCCCCAAACTTTTGGTTCACATACAACTTTCAGGGGTTACATTGCAACCTCCTTAGCCTATTGACTACCATAAACCCCCCAAAACCAACTATAGTCCAATCCTGTTTGCTACACAGGCCTGAAATTCATAAAAAGAAAACTTTGGCAGGGTTATGATTTCCTGCTAACCTGTCAAGAAATGAGATCCATTCTTCCCAAAATCCTCCCTGCCCCTCCCAGAACTTGTTTCAGCAGACATCCCAACCTCAGTCAACTCCTAGCCCCATCAGACAGCCTCAAGGCTCTTTCTCACACAATAGACTCCACTGTAAGATGTGCAATATACCCCACCAATCCTGTCACTGAGGAGATCTTTCCAATCATAGACACACTACCTGTGAAACCTCCCATGTAATACACCAGCAAATATTGCCACACTTCCTATATAGGTTTAATCACCAATCTATTAGCCATAAAGAATGAATGGCCACTGATAGACGGTTTCACTTGGAATCCAAAACATCCAGTAACTGTCCATGTGTAAGACAACTAGCTTATGCTGGGGTTATTCATAAACCTTTGTCTCAGCTATGACTGGGGATAACCGTCGATATTTAAGTTCTAGTTTTGCAAATGTACTTGGGCGCCACTTAGTTTAAATAATCCCAAACTAAGAAAATGTGTTTGCAAAGAAAGTTCACAAGTCTATTGCTGGTATACATAAATTATATTATTGAAAAGTTTGGAAAGACAGAAACTGAAATTTCATCAGGCAAATTCTCTGAAGATTTAGTTGCAAGTTCGATTAACTGATTCAAGCCAGACCACATCCCATAGTTCAAAGTAAAATTAGCTAAGTTTGTGAAAGCAAATAAAATTTCAACACACACTTCCAATATTCTACTGATTAGCAAACGACCGACACTTAGGTGATCCCAATGTCCCACATGGCGTAAATATGTCTACATTGCTATAAAACTGAATATGTGAGCCTGCATTATGCCAAAATAAAACGGTTGCACAGTAATGCTCAATATGAAATTTTCTGACCGACTAAGCTACATGGTGAATCACTCACAGTTTGTGGAAGACTGTCCTACTACAACAGAGCGAGTGAGTGGGTACAAGCAAAATTCTGGGCAGATATTTAAGCTCACTGGCGATGGGAATCTACAAAACTTCCGCTTCGCATGAGAATATGCTAGAAATCTGATAAGATATTAAATCTCATGCTTGAAATCTAATATCAAATATTTGACATTGACAACTAAAGTAATCTGTCCTGAAATTTTGAGAATTGCTAGATCTTATGAAAAATGTCAACTTTAATCCTTATAAAATTTTTTTTGTAACTTTAATAGTTTCGCCATAAAAAAATTGTTTTGATGTGATTACCAAGACTTGTTAATAACTTTCATAATTTTGTTGTTACTAAAGTGAAATAAATTTTATTTTACTCCCAAAGGGCTTCTCTTTAGTTTACTATTAAGCAAAGCATGTTTATTATTATCAAAAGGTGAAATAAAGTTTGTAATTCAAAAACAAAATCTAACAAATTAATATTTCAGAAGTTATTAAAGATATCGAATTGAAAGTAACTTTAAACAAATCTAAATATTTAAAAATGGTTACTGTGTGAACTTAAAGTCTCCAACTTTTTTCCTCGTTTTATTATAAATTTTCGAAATATAACTCTAGCGATTGCTCAAGAGTGTTGTAATTGAAGATACTATCTTAACAACTGTAAAAATCTGCTTTGTAGCTCGCATTAACATAGAAACTGTCTCTAAAAATGATATGCAATACTCTTCAATCTAACTCGTGGATCAGAGAACAAATTTTGTAACACAGTTACAAAATTTAAAAGATACCTGACACATGCCATCTGCCATGACACCAATAATTTTAATTCTTGTTTCATGGTCCATGGTATCAGAGTCCTCCCAGACAGCAGCAGGTACTCTGAACTCAGAAAGTGGGAGCTTGCCTACCAGTACAAACTGGGCACCAGGCAAACTCCAGGTCTCAATTTAATATAATACCCAGTCATTACTTTCCCTTCCCTCAATTCTTTCCTTGCCTCCATCATCACTACTTAAACTGATCCACCCCTAACCACAGGTGGCGTTTAAATTCGTTGATTCTTTGGTTTAAAATTATTATTATTTTTTTAATTTTATTTTATTTACTTATTTATTTATTATTGCTTACTCAGATTTATGTTGTTAAAATTTTATTAAATTATTCTGCTCTTTTCACAATAATAGGATAGGGAAATATGTCCCAACACTTACCAAAGATGAAGGCAGCTGGGAATGATGAACATAAAAGAGACAAACACAATTTTTCAGCGGTTAGCTTTACTCTTGCCAGGAGTGAGAAATCAGGCAGGGCACAATGTTTACACACCGAAGGAAAGCTGTCTGGTGAATCACCCAGACAGCCTTCAGTGAGTACACGTCTTTTCATTCCAATGGAAAGTGTCTTAGTGGTGAGGCCTATATATGAGCTAGTACAATTATGCATGCCAGTTGATATATGAGGTGTGTTGTGGTGCAAGTAGTATGTACAGTGGTAGGGAAGATTTCCTGTGTTCGAGTTGGAGCAGGTGGTGGTATTTGGGTGCATGTTGCATGTTTTTCAGCCGGATCTATTACATGGGAATGATCCTTGTGGTGGTTTGGGGGAATTACATGGTGAATATTTATGAACTAATATATTCTTGAGATTGTGTGGTCTGCTGAAACAAGGTCATGGGACACTGGGTACGATTTTGTGGAGAATGGTGCACATCCTGGGGAAGGAATGTAGGAAGTTATGCCCATCATGAAGGATTAGGTTAATGGACTCAAGACCAGGAAGGAACTGGGTGACGTGACAAAAGCGGGACTGTGGTTAGTTTTGAGAGGTGCGACATTGGGGTAGTTGTGTGGAGGGTGGGCTATAGACAAGACTTTGTTTGTGTATTAGGCCAGGGGTGTAGCTGTGGGAAATAAGAGCTCAGGACAGATTTTGGGTGTATCTGGAGAAAGATTCTTCAGCAGAACAGATGCAGACACGTGTCATGGATGGCCCAACTGAATGGAAGGGATCATTTGATTTGGGAGAGATGGCAACTATTGGAGAAAAGATGTTGTTGTAGATTTGATGTGAACAGATGTATGTAGGTCCCCTTATGTAAGAAAAAGTCAACATCAAGAAAGGTGACATTACTGTGAGAGTATATCCAGGTAAAGTGGATGGATTGACTATTATTTAGGGAGTTGAGGAAGTCTATTAGGTGATTTGCATTGCATGTCCAGATAATTAAAATATTGTCTATGTTTTTGTACCACACAAGAGGTTTTATGGAGAGATTATTTACGATTTGTTTTTCTAATCTGCCCATAAATAGATTCTTCTATTACTTTTATATTACTAGAAGTATGCTCTCTCCTTGACCTCCAGGGCCCTTACAAGGCCTCTCTCCCAATTACTTGTCCCTCCTTACTCCGCAGAATACCCACACCCTCACCTTGTACCTTTTTCCTAAGATCCTGGTATCCCAGGGTGACTTGTAATTTCAGCATATGGATCACCCACTGAATGGGTTTTGACTCCTTTGGATCAGCACCTCCAACTTTTTGTATAGAACCTTCCCTCATTCATAAAAGATGCCCTACATTTCCTCAAACGTATTTCCACAGTTCCTACTCCTCTACCACCAGACTCTTTCCTTATCTCCATAGATGTTTCTTCACTGTACACCAACATTCCCCACATTCAGGGCCTCAAAGCTACCGGTACTTCTACATCTTCATACATACTCTGCAATTCACAAACATTGTGGGTGGCAGAGGGTGGATGCACCATTCCTAATTCTGCACATCCCAGTCCTAAATAGCACGAAGTCAGAAAGAATACATAAAAGCATCAATACGGCATCTTATTTCTCCAGTCATTGCGACTTAAATAGGTTGGCGGAAGAAATATTTCATTGCTCTCATAAATCAAAGAATTTCGCATATTCTCCAATAAATTCAAATGCAAATGATGTTGTTTGTCTTCCAAATGATCCCAACCCAATCTATGTATCAATTTGTGTGATGCTTTTATAAGGGCTGTAGCAACCATCACGAATCAAGTGGCTCTCCTCTGTACTCTTTCCACTGATTTAATCAAGCCCTTGTGATACGGATCCCAAACTCCACAACAGTAATCCAGATGCAGACGCACTAGTATTTTATACACTATTTCCTTTGTATGAGCATTATAAGTCCTCAAAATATGACCTAGGAGTCGTAACTTAGAATTAGCTTTGCCTAGGATGGATGTTATGTGCAAGTCCCATTTCATGTTGCTTTGTACTATTACCCCCAGATACTTCAGGGAATCAACTGTGTCAACAACTGAATTGTTTACTTTGTACTCATGAACAAACTGATTCTTTTTGTTACTTATTCACATTGCCTTGCACTTTTTGCAATTAAGTGTAACTATAACTATAAAATATATTTTAATGTGTGACTTAAATACAAAATGTACTATTTTATTGAGAAGAGCTTATTTAGATTGATGTAATACTTTTTAACAAGTTCTGAAGAAGACTCCCTTAAGGCGGGTCGAAACCGGTAAACAATAAATTCAATGAATATTGCGACAGGTTGGCTGTGATTCATTTTACAATTAAGTGTAAGCTGCCATTTACGGCATCATTCAGAAATAGCATCCAAATAGTGCTGAATTTCTAAGCAATCGTCAGAGCACCATATTTCCCTATAGATAACTGCATCGTCTGCAAACAATCACAACCAGCATTTAATGTTGTCACTTAGATCATTTATAAGAATTAAGAAAAGAAGTGGTCCTATTACATTTCCTTGAGGAATGCCTGAAGTAATATCTAACTTAGTAGAGGCTTCCCTGTCAACAACAACATACTGTGATCAACCCGTTAGAAAATCTCCTATTAATTCGCCAATCTGATCCGATATATCGTATGCTCGAATCTTCGCTAAAAGTCGGTTGTGTGGTACAGAATCACAAGCACTTGCTGGAAATATGACCCCCCTATAGTCTCCCCAAGACATCTTTCCTCATTTGCTCAGCAAACCTCATTCTCGCTAATAACTACCCAACTCTTAAATTTACCACCAGATACACAGCACTGCCATGTGTACGCTCGTAGCCCCATCCTATGCTTATCGTTTATGGGCCGTCTGGAACAACAAATCCTATGTAATCTCTACATCAAACCTCTTGTGTGATTCAAATACATAAACGATATTTTCAAGATCTGGACATGTAGCGAAAACCACCTACCAGACTCCCTCAACTCCCTAAATATCAGTCAATCCATCAAACTTACCTGGACAAACTCTCACAGTCATGCCACCTTTCTTGATGTTGATTTTTCTTACATACCTCTGTTAATATCAGATCTACAAATCTACAATAATAGTTTCACTTTAATAGTTGCCACCTCTCTGACACCAAATGTTCCCTTCTATGTCTGGTCATCCACAGCAAGAACATCTGTTCCAATGAAGAATCTCTCCCTCCTTATCCACCAAAAATCTGTCCCAAGCTCTCATCTCCTGCAGCTACCCCTGCTGAACTAATACACAAACAAATCTCTTGTGCTACAATCCACCTTCTGCACAATTACTTCAATGCCCACCTCTTGAAACTAACCTCAGCCCCACTTTCATCACCAAGTTCTGTGCTGGTATTGAGTCCATTAACCTAACCCTTCTTCATGAGCATGACTTTCTACATTCCTTCCCCAGAATGAGCACCATTATCCACAAAATCATACCCTTTTTCCCACGCACATGTTTCAGGAAACCACCCAATCTCAAGAATATCTTAGTTCACAAATATCCACCATGTAATTCCCCCAAACCACCACAAAGATCATTCCTTTGTAACAGACCTGGCTGAAAGATGTGTAACATGCACCCAGCTACCACCACCTACTCAAACCTGAACACAGGGAAGTCATGCCAATGGGGAAAGGAGCCTAGGAGAGAACTGAGTGAGTGAAGTAGGGCTAAGTTTAGTCTTAAGAGGTGTGGGATTGGAGTAGTTGTGCATTTGGAATACAGTAAGCTCTAACCAGTAGAAATAAAAGATATGGATACAAGAATAAGTTTTTTAACTGAAATATTGTAAATTGTGCTTGTGTTTTTTTGTATCATGGTACTTTTATTGTCACGACTATCCAACACTACATGGTTGGATAAATAAATCAAGTGCTGAAAAAGACAGCCTGGTAATGAGACATGGCATGTGGAAGAGACTACAGAACAGCTATTTTGAAGCTGCCAGATTTGTCTACTGTATAATTCTATAAACTGAGGTAGTGGTTAATTTTGTAAACAAATATGGTGGATTTTGGCACAGCAAAGGAAAGCTTTCAGCTACTGAGACCATGTACCAAAAAAACCCAATGAAGCAGGGTAACCAGCTGCAGCTGTGTCTCCATGCCCCCTCCCTTTTCTCATCGCACTCTGACACCACTACCCATCATGCATCCCGTGAAGTTGCATCCCTCCTTGAACAACAGAGTCTATCAGAAGTCACTTAGGTATGAGATGACTTATTCAGCAATATGACAATGACAACACAGTGTAATGCACTTTTCATGTAAAATTAAAAGCCCCTCACCTCATAACATGTCTCTTGGTGGTGGTGAGAGAAACGACTTGTTTATTCATTGGAATCACTTGACCTAAACACTGACAACACTCAATTTCAAAGAAGCATAGCTATTATGAATATTTTGATTACCTTTTTAAATTAAGAGATGGAAAAATTAATCTCTGCTTGATACTGAATTGACTGTAACTATTCTTTAACCAATTTATTGTGTGTCTGGTATCTTATAAGTGATCTAATCACTATTAGAATTACTGGATGAAAATAATATTAATAGTGATCTGTTAATGGGCAGTAATACAACAAATAAGTATATTCTGAAGAAACTAATAAAAATGCAAGAATAGTATAAAAGTAAGTTTGACTTTGACAAACTTTGAGCAGAATCTAATTCACTACTTATGACTGCAGCTTTTATTAGAAGTCACTCAAAAATATATGTGGAGGATGTGATACTGAAGCTAGATCACACTAGGCTGTTGTGATGGAAGCAACCCAAACTAGGGTAGAACTGGTGTCCTGGAAGGACTATAGTGGAAATCCTTAATTTATGTATCCTATGTTAGTAATTACAAATTGAGGTGTTGTAAACCTGTAAAGTCATTTTCCTACTTCCAGCATTATAAAGAGGTTGGTTTACTTTCATTGCCTCTTTTGGAACCTTGGGTTTAATTAGATCAGACAATTTTACCACTTATTACTAGTTCATTAAAAGTAAGTTATTCTGTGGGAGAGCTGTGAGTGTTTGTGAATCAGGTAAGCTTGTTTGTGTTATCATATTTTTAAATTTTTGAAATGGTAACAGAAAAAGTACACCAGAATTCATTTAAATTACTAGATGTAATAACAAAGAAACTATGATCAAGCTGACTGTTTCGACCACAGTTGTGTCTGATTCTGCTCTGATTGTAATTCCTAGTCTTGTATGAAGTAGAAAAGAATATTCTGTAAACAATCCATCAGGTAAGAATTATTTTTATATGTATGACACATTATAAAACCAGAAATTTTATTTAATTTCCAGAGTTATAAACTGAAAAATGAAACTGTGAAGATATTAACTCACTTAAAGATGTGAAAACAGTTTATCACAGGACTTTGCTATTCCAGAGCCAGAGAGCATGAATCTTGAATGCAGAGATGAAGCTTAAATACTGGAAAGCTTGTGGATGAATAATAACTATTTTTCTGAGTAGTTGTAGGTCCACTGTTGAATGAATTAGTTTATGGTGAATTAGGGGGACCTGAATGTTGGGTTGTCCAAAATATTGCAGAGTTCACTCTGCATCTTTGGACCCTGCTCCCAGAAGGAGAAAAGGAAAACTTTCCTTTTAATACAGGGTGGAGCACGGTAAATTGCTTTTTAAGAATTCACGTTGTGGTGGCACTGTTGGTCGAATAAAGGGGAGAGTGGGTGTGGTTTATAGTCATCGATGGGAGGTTTGTATTCAATTGTTGTTCAGTTGCAATAACGCAGTGGACACGTGATAAGTGCTCTTTTTGAGTTGAAGTGTACTTCTTGAATTCCCACTCGATCATTGCAGTGAAGTATGCTTTACATTTGCAATTTGCTGTACCCCTAAGCAGACGTGTTTCTGAATGGCAATCAATTTTAAAATGGGTAAATGCATTCAGAACAACAGGGGATGTGTCATCTGTACGAAGAGGACCTGAGAGAAGTGTTACAACACTGCAAAATGTCAAATGAGTTAGAGCAGCAGTACTGCAATCTCCAAAACACTCAGCTCAGCAACGCGCACTTGCTCTTGGCATTTCAAGACGTTCTCTCCACTGAATTCTTCACAATGAACTAAATTTTTACCCGTATAAAATGTGCATGGTCCAGCAATTGTCAGTACAGGATGATGTAACATGAATAACATCTTCTGAATACATGCTTGCAACCATACCCTGCGATGCAAATGTGTTCTTTTCTGATGAGGCACATTTTCACCTCAGTGGATATGTAAACAAACAGAATATGCAGTACTGGAACCCCAGGCAAATTCTCCATAGACCCCTGCACTCAGACCGCGTCACTGTGTGGTTTGCCATATCATGTTGGCCCTTACTTTTTCCAGGAAAATCGTCATGCTGTAACTGTGAATTCATATCATTACTTAACTATGCTGCAAGAGTTTTTCCAGCTGGCTTTCAAGGCAATGCAATTACAGGATGTCTGGTTTCAACAAGACGGTACCACTGCACACACTGCAGGCATTACCATGAATTTTTTGAGGCAAATGTTTCCTGGAAAGCTTATCCTCAGATGGGGTATCTCAACTGGCTCACATGATTATTGGACTTAGCCTCATGCAATTTTTTTCTTTGGGGTTACCTGAAGTAAAAGGTGTATTGCAACTGTCCCTACAACCTGGAAGACCTACAGAACAATATTGAGGCTGAAATTTCAAGAATACCAGAAGACATGCTTGAAAGAGTGTATGAGAATTTCAGAAAACGACTGCGGCAGTGTGTGGATTGTGATGGTAGACATTTGTCAGATATACTGCTTAAACCATGTAATTAAAAACTTCCACTATTGTCCAATATGAGAAAAATGTTAGTTTCTAAGTGTTCATTATTTTTTTATTTCATTCCCAAATCAGCAATTTACCGCACTCAGCCTGTATTTTTTTAAATAAAATTAAGTATGCAAATGATTACCATTTTTTTGTGAATGCAGAATACTAACAAAAGTCTCAGTTTAAAATGTATCCTCATTATAAGTATGGTAACTGACAGATTTCCTATGACTACCAATGGACTAAATCTCTTGAATATCCAAAGAACAATTGATATTTATTAAAATATAATTTCATGGTTGATTTTGTTATTTTAGTGTATTGAGGGTGCTGATGGGCTTATAACATAAGCATTTGATTACTTTGACATTTATTCTTTGCATTATAAGAATACATATTGACTCTTTCTTCAACAAAGTACATACATGTCAAAGAGTTAATATCGGCTTGATTGAATTCACCTTTAACACCAAAAATTGATATAACATTTGCTTCTTTCTTCTTTTTGTTAATGGGAAAATATATTTTATGTCAATAATATATACTTTATTAGTGAGAGCTTAGCTCAACTCAGGTACAAGTAAAATCTATCATAGCTGTTTAAAACTTGATTTATTTCTATGTAATGCAACTCATTAATTCATTGTAAAGGTCATGTAGAATATTTTCCTGTAGAGATCTATAATCACTTAATTACATTCAGCAAAACTGATCCTTTCAAGAATTTACTATGAATGTGTTTTTAAACTTACTTTAAAAAATGAGAAGTAACTGTTTTAGGCCCAGTGAGCTACAAAATAGTAAAAATTAATAGTCTATTATATTTTTTTGGGAAAATTTTTAATTTGCTGGTTGTTTATCTTCATTTTTCAACCTTTGAGCAAATTACAAAATTATAATATTTCAAACAATATTAGGAACAGGTGTTTTTCATTATTATATATCCACAGATACAACTGTATCACAATGCATAGCAGTTTTTGCATTTACATTACTGTAAACACTGGGAAGTCAACCTATCTTGTGACCTGTTTGACATTGTTGACTGCTCTGGCCACTTCAGCCTGGTATTCTTCCATCTGGCAGAAGATGACATACCTGGCAGGCAGTACCAGTGCCTCCAGCTCGGTGCTCAGATGACGTCTGATGATATTCTTAGAAGGAGGGATCCCAAGGGCTGTTGCCATCGTGTCTCCATTAAACGAAGGTTCGAGTACCACCAAGGCCCCGTGAACACCACTGTCTGTAAATGAATGAATGCATTTGCCTGAACTGTATGATATGCTTAAGATTGGCAAGGTCTCTTTTTTTGCCATGTTTAGAGAACACTTTCACCTGAAAGTTAAAACTCTACAATGACTGATAACCAATGGTAATTCTATGATCATGTTTTATTAAATTATCACAACACTTCCTTACTTATAACCACCTAACATTTTCTGTTGAAAATATTAGCTGTCAAAGAAAAGTAAGACATGAGAGAAAAATGATGATGAGTAAAGTTATATGTGTTACTATGTACGAACATTAGTATAGCAGATACGTGTAAATAGCAACATTATTGGAATCTATTGTTCAACAGCTGTTGAGCAATACATGCTCAACATATATCACATAGATGTGTGGATCAAAAAATTGCTGGCAATTTGGTATTGCTTATTATCACTAAATATTTTGTGTCTACATACATCGTGTAGTCAGCAATCAGCATCATGGAAATTGTCCAAGTTGTTATTTCTGGTGCTATGAATAGACAAAGAAAAGGAAGCAAGTATAGTATAAATAAAACATGGCATGATTATTCTTTTTGGCATTGCAATAGAACTAGGTAATTATTTATTTAAAAACTTCACAAGAATTCTGAAAACTGATTAAGAAATTTTTGTTTGTATGATTTGAAGAAAAAAATAAAAATTACTCCATTATGTGAAAAGGGAGGCCAACTTGACTGTGTAGCACTAGAGCTTTCCAAGGTTGAGTGAGCCATAAAATTGAGTTACATAACGTAAAAACCATTGAAAAGGATGAAAAGTTACTTGCTAGGTATAGGAATTCCTAAAAGGTAGAAACCAAAGCTTTAGGGCAGGAAATGCAGTATCAATAGAAGTTGAAGTGAAAATGGTAGTACTATGTATAGTGTATTTGGGACCATCACCATTCATTATTCTAATGAATGATTGTGTTAATGGTAAATAAATATAAATACAAATAAATACCGTCAGAAGTTAGATCAACTGCAGATAACATAATGTTATACAATATCATCAAAATGGTAGAAAACTGAACAGCTGCAGGATGATCTCCACAGAATATCTAACTGATTAGATCAACATGAAATGAAGAATACCAATAAGGTACACAGATAAAAAAGTTTTTTTTTATGATTATACGGTTTGGGAGGAACTGAAAGTTGAAGACCTTGAGTGTAATTATCTTGGCACAACATTTTGTAATAAACTTTTGGAAGGTGGTAAGAAAAGGTTACAAAATTCTTCAATTATTGGAGGGGGTGATGTGGGAATGTATCAGGAAGAAATTGGATACATAACTTTTGTCAGACCACTGATTGAATAAAATGTAATAGTATGGAACCCACATTTTGAGTATTAAATACAGGAGTTGAGAGTGTGCAAAGGAGGATAGTTAGATTTGTTTGTGGAAATTACCACAAAACACAATTAGTAATTGCAGGACCAGCGCTAGAATTCTCGGGCCCCAGATAAGTGTTCTTACAGCCCCCTTCCTCTCCTTTCCCCCTGATAAATTTTTTTCTTTAAACTTTGATTTTGTGATAGAGTCAGCAAATTTTAATGCAAAGTTTATTTGTATTTAGTTAGTCACCCCGGACGAAGGGCCCCCTACAGACGCTTGGGCCCGGGGTACTTTTGCCCCGCTTACCCCTCCCTAATGCTGGCCCTGAGTAATTGCTGTAATAAAGGAACTGGATTTGGATTCATTAGAAGGCAGGAGGAAGGTGAAGAGAGTGCTGAGAATGTGCAAAGTGTGTATTAGTGATTAAGCTTGGAAACATTACAATTGCATGTTTATATTTGGAGTGATTATTTTAATAAACTTAAGTTCAGTAAAGATAATTGTTATAATTGCATGCAACAATAATTATAAATAATTACGAAAAAATATTCAATGCCTGTGAGATTAATGGATGTAGAGTGAGATGTATAGTGTGGGCAGTGCCAACTCCAAGAAACCAGAGAGCATGGGGACACTGGCCTACTTTGTATAGACAGTGAGGAGAACAGATTAGGTACTTAAACAGATGGCCAGGGAAACAGATATGTCAACTTACAGTCACCAAATTGAACATATATCTTGCAAATCAATATTAAGTGTGCAGTTAACTAGGTGAGGTGTATGACCAAGGCTATATATCTGATGCTGATGTAAGCAGTTGTGTGTATATCGATTCTTGGCAATAGGGCACTCATTGTCAGTGAGCGAGATACACCTGGGTCCCAAGCGGGGAACCTACTGGGAATACATCAAAACAACATACAGAAAAGTGGTAATGTGTACTAAGAATAATTATCATGTGAGCTGTCCGCCATAATTGTTAATAAGTTGTCAACAGATGTAACATTCAACTAAAGTCTCAATGCTTAATACAAACCAATTCATAATGCAAACTTAAATTCAATTATTTAGCTAGCCAGAATTTCAATAAATGTAAATTTGTGCATGTTTAAATTATGTAAGTTATTTGATGGCTGAAAGAGGGTAGTAAACAATACTAAGGAGATGTTGTGTACTTGTTTAGAAACAAATAAATGAAACATGTTGAAAACTAAGCATTTGTCTGCTGCTGTGCTTGCATGGCACTAAATTTGTGTAGAAACGCTTCACTTTTTTATACTAATAGCAAATATTAAAAGGAGAAACAAAAAGTGTAAATTTATCCAAAAACTTTTAAAAATTTCTTTAAATAAGATTTTTATACTGGGGTGTGAAAGTTATTTTGGCTGACTTATATTTTAACACAATGTAATATATAAAATAAAAGTAAATTGAAGCTACATGACAAATTACTGATAACAGTCCAATAAGGGTATAACAAGAAACATTTCGTCCCTTTTGTCAGAAATTTGGTACACACTGAGGACATCTCTTTCAAAAAAAATTAAATATAAAAGCAAAACAAAATGTATCTTAGACATAATGTCACACAAAATTTACCATATGGGATACTGTCAGCAGTAAATTCAGCAGTGATTTCTAAACAAATTTTTAACGCCAACCAAGCATCTACAGCAACAAATGTAAAAAATGTTTTGATACCATTATAACGAATGTAATGCAGTGGGCAAGTTTAATTTTTAATTTTAATTTGATTTAATTGTGATAGAACACACACTTCGGTGGCAATTCCCTTAGTAATCTAATTACGCATTTTATTTTTTAAATTATCTTATATAATTTGTCTTAAATTCCTCCCCCATCTACTGTTATGATTGACATATTTTAATTTTAAATTCGTTCAGCGTTTTTGATAAATTATTCATAACTTCACTTGGTAATTTGTTCCAATCCCTGACACCCTTAACCACAAAACAAATTTTTCCCATTCCCTTATACATGAAATTGAGTGCCAACTTGTGACATGGTCATTTTCCCCCTTCCACACACTATTCATAATTCTTCGACCAATATCCCTCCAAGCATCACCACCAACATATGCCTTGTACATTCCCAGCACTCTCTTCATCCTCCTCCTGTGCTCCAATGATTCCCAGTTCAGCTCCTCCTTTATCATATCAGATACTGACTGGGTCCTGTAATATTTTCTACAAACAAATCTAGCTGCTCTACTTTGCATGCCCTTCAACTACTTTATTTGATACCCAAACTACACCACCATATTCAATCAATGGTCTGAACAAAGTTTTGTAACCCATTTCCACAACTCTTTGGTTCATCCTCTCATCACCCTCTCCAGTAAGGATTTTGTAACCTTTTCCTACCAGTTGCCCAATGTGATCTGCCCAGTTGAGTTTACTATCAAATGTTACGCCAAGATATTTACACTTCAAGCCTTCATGAAGCAATTCTGACCCCACCCTAAAATCATAAACATAGTTTTTTTTATCTGTGTTCCTAATAAGTTTACACTTTTTCGAATTTATCTTCATTCCATGCTCACCTAATAATATAGAAATTTTATCCACATCACCCTGCAGCTGTTCACAGTATTCTCACATTTTAATCCTATTATATACCACTAGCCTCAAAGCCCGCCATATATGATGGGTTTAATGGAGTGTTCTGACAATTCATTTCTTTGTATTTGCTTACCTAAATAGAATTGTTATAAAATAAAGCTCAATGTAATTTCTCGTCCCTTGTGCTATAGCAAAAAGATTCAGTTGTTAACTTGGTCCAGGTAGCATTTTAATCTAACCACAATCCCTGCCAATATTGTGCTAGAAAATCAAAGCTTCAATCACACATGAATTAATACGTTCCGTGTATTGCATGTCAATGTCCTCATGCGTCGCCATGCAAACATGATCCAAAATCTTCACAGTTTCTTTCATCTTTCTTATTATCTGTGATGAAGATCAATGTTTTAACTGCTGAAACGACTTACATGAGGCTGCAATAATGACTCTACAGAAAACAAAGGATGTTAAAAATAAATCTTAACATCTTACATTATACCACGTAATATTAGTTTTAATTGTGGTTTAGGCAGCATAGATTGCGATCAATTTGGAACTTCTTTCATTTGAACCAAGTAATGATTTCAGAGTACTGGAAATTCATTTCTTTCTAAATAGAATTGTCATAAAATAAAGCTCAATGAAATTCCTCGTGCCTTGTGTTGTAGGAAAAGGTTTCCATTGCCATCCTCGTCCAGGTTGCATTTCATTCTAACCGCACACTAAACTTGCTGCCAGAAAAAAACAATACTTATATCATATGTGTTTTAATACATGTACTGTAACGCAGTGTTTGGGCATTGTGCATTGTGATATAAACTTGATCAAAAGTGTTCACATGTTCTTACACTTTCTTTTTTGTTATGCATGATTCAGATTGATATTACAACATTTGAATTGCGGCTGAAATAAGTCATCAGTGAAAGTAAAGGAAATTAAAAATAAATTTTAACAGCTTACGACATGCCTCGTAATATTAGTTTTAATGGTTGTCTAGACTGTACAGATTTCAATCAGTGTGGAACTACTTTCATTCAAATCATGTAATGATTTAAGTAAAAGGACACCAATGAAAACAATTTAAATTATTTAAAAATAAATTAATTTACTCATGCCCTCTGCTGTAAGATCAGGTTCCATTTGTAATAACAATCTAATCAAAACTGCCGTTAACAATGCTAATCGAGAATTAAAACTTTTATCTTACATATCTATTGCCAAATATTTTAATAATTACTTTTACTAAGAACAAATATTTAAAAAATTTAAGCAACTAATAATTATGTTGTCGATTTTAATGGGATATGTACTTTTCTTTCAGTGTTCTGACAATTAGTTTATTTGCGGATGTTTAGACAAATAAAATGTTATTTAATAACGTTCATAACCTAGAACAACATCTCATGGTTGTAAGTTGGACAATAAAGGCAAAAAGTGTGATGTCATAGCATGACATCACCGCTTGACACAGCTACAATATGACCAAGACTTGCATTTTATAAGTATAGACTATGTCATCTTCAAACAACCTAAATTCACACTATAAACCATTAACACAATCATTCATTAGAATAATGAACAGTAAAGATTCATTAATTCACTAACAATATTTGTACTTTAAAACAATGATAGCTAAGAGCGTTATACATTCTCATCCAGGCTGCATTCCAACTAGGGTTGTAATGGATGTCATCTTTGCAGATGCAGATATGGATGTAGATGTTCAGTGCTTGGAATCCGCAAATGCAAATGTTTTGTGGAAGCAGATGGGGGGGTGGGGGGTGGAGGGGGAGGGGTGGAAAAATAAATTTTAATTATTTAGATTTTAATATTTTATCAAAAATAAATTTAAAATAAAGAAGGGGATTATTTTTATGCCAAATTCTACATTTTTTTCATAAGTACAGTCTATTTCCATATAATACTGCCTTACTGACTTATTTTTTGCCTCATCTTTCAACACCAAAAAACATGAGATGATTTCACAAGTGAATTAAATTATTTACATAACACACACATCTATCCCTAGAAAACAATACTATCATATAAACTTTGTGGAGTTCGCGACTTGACTAATTCAAGTGTCAAGCACAAAGCCACGCATCCACACATAACTGTACCCACCATCCGCCTTTCCATCACTTAGTGGCCCATTCACAGTCCAACTTGTAGGACTTATAATGATACGATTTTCCGATAAAAGACTATTAAGGTGGTACAGGACTACAGATAGGATGTGTTGGACATTGTTGGACAACCAACATGGGCCCTTGATGTCCAACAAACTATCATGATTGGAGGAAACATCCCGCGAGTGTGCATTAGGGACACAAGTGTACAAGTGGAAAAGATTACTTGGAACATTTTTGGATCCCTTCAAGTAGCACAAATGGGCGAGCACATCCTACAGTAATTCTACATGGATGGCCTATAACTTGGACCATGAATAGGCCCATTTAATTTACATGTAAGTTCAAACTTGTAAATTCATCACCTAGGTAATATCCATTGTTACTTTTATTGCAAGTTTGTAATAAAAAACAAACAGATTGTTGTTAGCAAATTGGCGATGGGTATAATCTCACATAAAACAAAAGTACATTGTACCCACTTGATTGGGTAATGTTGGTACAAGAAAAAAGTTAAATGTCAGTGTGAAAAATAGTCACAATTTGGCTTATATTTCCTTCATTCGAAAGAAGGTCAGATCTAACCAAACAACTCACCGCTTTTTCCTAATTTTGTGCTGATTTCTCAGAAATCTCAAAAATATTCAAAAAAGTGTACCAAAGTTATAGCTGTTAATGATTATTATAAATATTATGTAATTCATTTACTTGACGTGCAGGTGAAATAAATTATAAGAGTCAGTTATTGAAATATCTTTCATTTAAATTATACCTGCCACTCATTAAATATTAATTAGTTATTTTATTAAAGCAATATCAAATACATATTAATCATAATTGTTTGTAATAGCAAGTAACCAAGGAGTTATTGCAAAAGAAAGGATGATCATATCCACAAGTTGACATTCGATGTCATTCTTAAGGGAAAGGAAAACATTCTTTTATAGGAATGAAATAAATTATTAAGGGAAGTGATGAATAATTTATAAAAGTGCTGAAAAATTTTAAAATTAAAATTCATAGTGGACAAAAGTAGGTGGATGGAGAAATCAGACTCGTATAATTGAAGATAAAAAACTAAAAGTGAAAAAATTGGTTTGTAGAACAGATTTCCCCATAGCATGTGCTTCATATCAATTAAATTAAATTTAAAATGCAATATCAGTTGTTATCAGATTGGCTTTTCACTCTACAATTTCTGGCTACTGGTGATTTCATACAAGAGTTTAACACATTTATTCAGTGCCTGCCTGATGGTTAAAGAACTGTAATGGTGTATGGTGCCTGACAGGAGGTCAACCTATTTGAGTTCTTTTGTTTAGCTCATTTCTTGCATATTTTCTCATGAGGAAAGTGGTTAAGGATGTGCAATACACCAAGGTGGGGTCAACACAATTGGCCACAGCGGAAACCAGTCAGATATGATTTCTGTGGACAGAATTGAGCATGTGGGCAGTATTGGTAAGTGAGGTTTCACTAGGCATGGCCTAATACTAAATAGAAGGGGCAAGCAGATACTTTCTGAATTGTTAGCTAAAGCTGTAAGGGGCCCACTCTAAGTTATGATGTGGTTAGAACTGTACCTGTTTTAGGTGAAGGCTGCTGGTGAGATGTTAAAAATATGTGATCTCAGGGATACCAATTAAAAATGCATGATAGGAGAAACTATAATTATGAAAGATGTAGTTGAAACTAATGAAACAAGGAAAGAAAGGTGAAGAGTAATGTTGAAGTACCTGGGTGACTGATCTTCACTCAGCATCTTTCGAATTCTGTTCAATATGTCAGATTTTGAGTAAATTTTGATTAAAGTTAAAGGTTTTTTTTTTTTTTTAAGGCTTTATAGGTAATTTTAAGTGCACAGTTCCCTGCAGAGAGAAGCTTTTTGGTACCTGAATCATACGAGATGAGGTTAAAGCCATTTCTGGGATACCAAAGCCAAGAATTTTTTTTTTTTTTTTTTTTTTTTGTAATATTGTTTTACAAACTTGAAAGTCAAATTGTTATCTACAACTGAAATTTCATCCAAATCGCTAGAGCAATTTGAGAGAATGTCTGGTTTACCACCTCATAAATTGCTTTTAAAGAAAATGCTATTATTATGTTAAATAGAAATATTAATGCTAATCAGAGATTGGTGCAAGATTGGTGGTAATTCCTCTTAGACAAGTCTATCATCAGTGCTAAATTAATTAACTCCGATAAAACTATGCTCTTATCTCACACCACCACCAAACCTGCCTTTCTAAATCATAAGAAAACAATTTGAACATTAATAAAGCACAAGGTCAGACTCTTCAAAAGGCAGGGTTATATTTATCAGAACCTGTTTTTTCGTATGAATACACGTATGTAGCATTTTCATGAGTTTGTAGATTCATTAATATTTATTTTTGTGTTATATAAACATACGATCATAGTATCAAT
The DNA here is from genome assembly GCA_031002005.1 of Vandiemenella viatica. NCBI lineage: Eukaryota > Metazoa > Arthropoda > Insecta > Orthoptera > Morabidae > Vandiemenella > Vandiemenella viatica. The sequence goes on along the minus strand of CM061920.1, from coordinate 227,106,866 downwards.
GATGATCACATTACAACTGCTAATATCGTTTTCAGTATGTAAAGTAAAGAAGATTGAAAAAAATGACTTCTGACAAAGCCAATATTTTTTTAAGTATTTACTTTTTAAATTAAATACATAGTATTTAATGTTCATGACTTTTTACAGTGAAATTTATATTTAGTACTACTCTTCAAAATGAAATACCTTTCATTAAAAAATACTTGCATTTACTTATTTCCTCATTATTATATTACCATTTGGTGATTGATCATAATATTGTGTGAAATATTCGCATGGGTCAGTTAGTATTCACAAATTATTCATTTAAAGATATTAAAGATATAAGCTCCTTGAATCCAAAGAGAACCTAACTATTAATAGGCTTCTAGTACCTAAAATGTCTATGAGATGGTGTTAGAGCCGTATCCGAGATACCTAACTCAAAAATTGTTCATTTTTTGTTAATTCGCGTTTTTGCAGGGAAGACTCCTATTTAGAATAACTTAAAAATCAAAACATTAGCTAAATATGAAGTTTCATCCAAATCATTACTGCCATTTCCGAGATCCAAAATATATATACACAAGAATTGCTCACTTAAAGATATAAGATATATTATGAAACCAATTAATAACGAGCTGCAGGAGTATAATGAACAAATGAACAGAATTTGCTAACTTAATAGAGATAAACAAACCACAAATAGTTATAGGTTATTGGTTACAGGAAGAAACGTTAGATAAAGAGATTTTCCTTAACGATTATTGAGTGTATTGCAGAAATAGTAGTACAATTAGTGGAGGAATTTACATGCTGAATATAAAAGAATGCTACAGTGCAGTAGCGTTTTCAGAACAGAGTCATGGGATAGAGGGATGAGATTTCTGGGGAGATGTGAAAGAAAAGTTTAGAGCCCTGTCTGTGTACCATAGTGGGATAATGAATCATGAAGATCTTGCGGAGTAATTACAATCATATTCAGAGTTCAGTGGTAATCATAGAATGGTCATTATTGGTCAGGGCTTAAATTTTTTTTGTTTGGGAATTAAATAAGATTAATAACAAAAGGGAACTTTAGTGTGGGCACAAGACTTTACACAAATGGTAGAGCAGAACCCAAGGGGATAAAATATGTTGGATGTATGAAACAACTAAACAGGGAATTAATAACTGGAAAGAGGGAAGATAAAGATAGGAATATGAAGAATATTTTCAGTGCAGGGGGAACAGTGAATGATGAGTCTAGTAATTTGTATGGCTATATTAGAATACTGAGGGGAAGAGAGATAATTTAGACAATTGTCAACAAGGATGATGAAGAAGCTAACAATGATTTCAGATATATTAACTGGTTTTATGAGAACAGGTTTTGGTAAAGCCATAGATATTAAGTGGTTAACATTCAGATATAAAAGAGGGAATGCCAGAGGAGAATCATCACCACATAAAAAATGTGAATTAGATCTTTAAGATACTGCGAAGGAGCTAAGAAAACTATAGAACCATAAAGGTGATTGTGTTAATAATATTACTACAGATTTACTAAATATAGTGGGTTACAACGTAATTCCATAGCTTGAAATGTAATTTAGATTGAATCTGTAATGGTGGTACTGGCCGTGCTCCTTTTTCCAGTGATTCCCAATCCAGCTCCTTAATCATATCAGTTGATGACTGGGTACAGTGGTAATAACCACTAACAAATCTAACTGTCCTCAGTTGTATGCCCTGCAACTTTTGTGCATGGCCAGTGGTTTGGTGTGTTGAACCGGTTATGTTCAAGGAAATCTGTTTACAGAACAACTCTAAATGATAATTGATTTTAGAGCTAGTGGCAGGTTACTGGAATATAGGATGATATAGTTTTGATCAGAGGAGATGTATCTACATCCAGTACCGGATTAACCACGTAGCAGGAGGTAGCAAATGCTATGGGCCTCGCGCCTTCTAGTGGGCCTCGTGCTTCCTAGGGGCACTTGCACCTAGGCTAATCGGTGACCTTTTTTCTTTTAGCTCTACAATTTTCGCCCAGACGGCAAAAATCAAGGGCCTCTTCTTCACATTTGCTACAGGCCTCATGCTGTCTTAATCCGGCCCTGTCTACATCAAGTGACTTGGGGTGTATTGGAGGGACCATTTTGTGTGACATGGATGGCAGTTATCAAAGTGTAAGAATTGTTCTAAGTTTGTGGGTTTGATACAGACATAGGTGTGTAAATGATGACTATATGACTATGCATATTATGGAGGTGTCTACATTAAGGAAAGTGATGTATGTGTAAGAATAGTTTTATGGAAGTCGTTCTCTCTATTTTGAAATATTTTTGTTTTGTTTTATTTACATGACAATTCATTCCTGTATATTTTAATAAACCATGATTTAGAGAATGTCAGGCTAAAATGAAGATAAATTATGTTCCCAGAAATATAATAAATATTCTAGGCAAGCTAAAAATTGAAACTAAATAGTAAATTGCAAAAATTTTAGAAAATTTTTGAGTGTTTACTGTCTACAATCTTTCTAGGTTTTTGTATAGATGAAGCATAATATGATTAAAGGGAAAAATTGTATTTAGTTATTAAATTCAAATTTAATAAGTGTTTACAAACTTAATCTGCTTTAGCTAAAACTGTTACAATTTATTCGCTAATGATTTGATTTTTATATTAATAGTTAAGTCATTATAATAACTGGTATATGAGACAATGTATGAAATGAAAGAATGTGGTATACTGGCAAATTTTATTAACATGAGGAAGATACATTAGAAGAAAACCAAATGAATTAACTACATAACAAAATAATAAATCCACACATTACAAAATAATTAAGCAAGACTAAATATATCTCACCTTTCAAATTTTCAGCATATTCACTAAGGTCTATATTCCTCGCCCACCTAATGAACCTTTGGTTTGTCCAGACAAGAGGATCTGCATCAATGGTTTCACATTGATGTCTCCTAACAGCAAGTGCCTATCAAAGAAAAATTAAATTGTTATTTTTAGCTTTCCAATTTGCATCTGATATTATTAGCCACAATGAGTAATGATTCAAAGGACAAACTGAAAATGTTTGAAGTTCTCTGATCCTGTTTTGATCAATAATCAATGCATTTAATACATGGAAGTTGTTGATCATTTTTCTCAATTGCTGATAATATTGAAAAATAAATACTGCTAAAGAAACTGAATGTTTGTTCGTTTATTAACTTTACAAACATGTTTCACTTCTTTTGCAGAAGCATCTTCAGTGTTTTCTCAGTTTTCAATCTATTGCCACATTCTCAGCAGGAATGATTTTGCTTCCTTTTGAGTTGCAACTAATTTTCAGCTTGTTATTCTATTTATAACTAGCATGACACTGCACTGCATTGAAAAATACACCAGTGAAATGGAATGTTGTGTTAATCATCAGTAGCATAACAAGATGACAATGAGCAAAGGAAGCAAATTCACTGCTGCTTAGAGTGAGCATAAATATAAGCAATAGATAAAAAAAATTAGAAACCACTGAATGCTTTTGCAAAAGCAGTGTAAAGCATTTGGAAAGTTAATGAACAAACAAACATACAATTGTTTTGTCTGCATTTATTTAACAATGCATTTACAATTAAAACTGCATTTTGTTCCATACTGTTACTGTTATTATTACTGTTTATGATTAATTACTTGACGGCATTTCTTCAATTAATACTGTATTGACAAAGTTAGTAAAATTATTTAAAACTAAATATCAGTACAGCAATCATTTGTAGACTTTAATTTAGGTAAATATACTAACAATAAACAGGAAAATGCTTTCAGGTAACAAGGACACAAACAAGTGAAGGCAAAATAAACTCCCCACTCACCAAAGAGGCAGGAGTTCTGTAAAACATAATATCAAGACAAACACAAATACATTATGTTGCATCACTATGTCACATGATAAAGGTGTCATCTGAAATATTTTGCCTTCCAATCTGGTTAAGTGGTTGGTTTATTTTCTTACTCTGATTTGTATTAAAATAATAATTTAAATAAATGAGACTGAGCAACCATTAACATAAAGAATGGGGAAAGTAAACCACACATTTACTGTAGTTGAAGTCAAGAGGGCTGGGAAGAGACAAAAATAAAGTGAACACAATTTAGAGTGTTTTGAGAGAATCTTAATCATGCAGCAGCATGATGAAACATGTAACAAGTTGTTGTGTGTCTTATTAGGCTCCTGTATGATTAAGGCTCTCCCATAAATTGTAAATGTTAGCATTTGTTCACTGAATCGAAGATTAAAATGGGCAAGCTTCACCAGTGGCAACATTTTGATTTACACCTCTGGGTAGTTTCTTAGCTTAGTCATGCACATTGATCAAGTCCTTGTTGTTACTGATGCCATATGTTGCACTAAGTCATCCAGAAACTTTCTAAAGTACTGTGTCACTGGCTGGAGGAGTCAAAATGCTTTCTTTGCCACAAGTAAACCTGACAAACCTCAACATCAGATTCAGTGTATAAAGAATAATGTTTTAGCTGGGAAAACCATCACAAGTTTTACAGCAGAGTTGCACAGAAAATAGAATTTTATGAAGTGGAGATGTTAAGACAGTTTAACTCAGAAGAAAGGTATGTTGCTAAGTAACCTGGCATCTTTGTCTCATGCAGAGACTGCATATATGCCTCCATCAAACCTATAGTTTTAACCAATGCTATAAAACAGATATGTTGGAGCATTAGATCAGCTATACTTTGATAATATTTTAGCAATATACAAAGCAATTTTGATCATCTTATAAAAAAAATTGATTTCTACAATTAAAACTATAGCCTACACGGAGCTGAGGGCAAATGGTCAAATTCAGTAACAGCAATGACTTGATACAGATACATGCTCAGCAAAGAAGAAGCCCACAGGCTGCAGGTGAAATTTCACCGTCAGTAAAACTGACTCAGCTCAACGCCCAATCAAACAAGCATAGAATTACATTTTAGTTGGGAAAAACAAACAAACAAACAAACAACCAACAAATCAACCAATCAACAAACCAACCAACCAACCAAACAAAAAAAAACAAATTAAAACAACAACAATCAGAAATTTTATTGAAAATTGTGTTTGACAAGTTTATAGTGTCTTCACAACCCTCTTGCACTAAACTAAATTAGTTATAGGTTTACTCCTGCTAACCCTTATTTTATATTTCATTTAATGTTTTTTATTATTATATATATATATATATATATCAGAGCAATCGTCAAGTAATATAAAAGATGAAATAAACATTTTACAATAAAAAATTTAAGATGCATTGAATGCATTTACCACTGCTAATATTACTGGTGATAATGATAACAATGTAAAAAAAAAAAAAAAAAACATGATTGAAGGTGGCCATATTTAAGAGGCACATAAACTTAATGTGTTATACATTTCAGAAATTATCTTCATATAATTCCTTATTTTATTCTATTGGAATACCACATTGAGGATATGCAATTAGTTCCCCATTTCTGCATAATTTTTTCAAATGATGTAGCTAGCATAAGTGATTGAAGAGGTACCTAAAGCCCAAGAAGATGGAAATCTTTTCTGTGCCACTTGTTATGTGATACTGTGTGCTTATTGGGTGCTTTAGTAATGTATACTAGATCAGAAAGTTTGTGTCATTTCTTAGCAGGCAGCTATAAAACTGCTTTCTGTCCACATATTTTATAGGAATGTAAAATTAATTTTACCAATCAAATGAGTTAACAAGGTACGTGGTTTAATAACAAATCACAATGAGGTATACTAACAGCTGCAGAATTTTGCCTCGATATTTTGTTATTTAATATACAGTTCTCATATTCTGCTGTCACAACTGTATATTACCTATATATTAGTTTGGTTCAGACTGAGCATGGTGAGAGAACAATATTGCTCTAGCCTCATCTCAGGGAGGATGCAAGTTCAAATACCCCTCTGGCAGTGGCGTAGCTAGATCAACAAGGGCCCCGGTGCAAAAAATTTATTTTGGGCCCTCAGGCCAGACGGGCGTCCTTTTTTTTGCTTTGTGTGCTGGTAGGGGCCCCCTGAACTGAGGATGAGGGCCCTTGAATTATTCTTTAGGGGCCCCTGAGCAGTGGTTGGGGCCCCCCTGAGCACAGCGAGGGGCTCTTGTACTCTCAGGGGCCCCTTAGACGACGGTAGAGCTAAAAAAAAAAAAGGTCGCCAGTTTGCAGTTTGCCGTGAAGGTTCGTGGGGCCCTCTAAACTGCGCTTGAGGGCCCCTAGAGGTGTGCTTTGGGGCCCCTTGAGGTATGCTTGGGGGCCCTGAGCGTGAGGGCCCCAGTGCACTGCACCGCCTAGCCCCATAGTAGCTACGCCCCTGCCCTCTGGCTATCCAGACGCACACACATCTTATCCAGTCTACCCAAACATAAATGTACAACACCTCATTTATAACAGTTTTCACTATGTATATGATAACACCTTGATTTAAGACTATTATTTGATCTGCAAATATTTATCAATACTGTACAGCAAGTACTCCTTCAGTGCTGAAATGTATTAGACAATCTGATTGCCACATGGAGAAGTTCTTTCTGACCAAGGGTGGTATTAAGAATGTGTAAATCTAGTGTCTGTCTAGTATTATACGTGTACATTATTGTTTGTTTGTAGTGTATACTCAGAAGCACCCATTTTACAAGTATCCTAGTTCCTAGTATATATACACAGTGTTGAGGTAGAATTTGCATCTTATTAAATAAAAGTCTACATGAGGTTTGATTTTGTAACCCTTTCATAATTACAATAACTTTGTTCCCTGTATCATATACGTGACTGGGAATTTCCCCAGAATATAATACTATACTTCAATAATGAGCACACATACACAAAATAAATATTCATAATTTTTTAATTGGATATGCAACCAACTAACAATCTCATCATATGACAGATGGTAATTAGTTCTTTTTTTATTTAAAAAATAATAATAATTAAAGAAAACAATGTGTGAGTTCCATTTTAAATTATCTTGTATCTATACACATTGAAATTTTAAGTTTTCTACATTTTTAAGTAGTTCATCACAGAGTTTTACTGTAGGTGCTGGAGTACCTAAATTCTTTTTTGTCCAGAAGTGTCAGTCGTGTTTTTTGTGTGTTGATTATCGGCTTTTTGAGAAAACCATTATGCAACGTTTTTAGAAAAGCGTTCCATATTTTTAGTTAATTACTCTTTAGTACAGTCTCTCATTAATATACTGGTGTTATCTGCAAATTTAATATACTTTTGGCAGCTACTTGTTGTGTCTAGATCATTCATGAGGGTCGTTCAATAAGTAATGCAACACATTTTTATTTTATTTTCTGAAACAGGGGTTGTTTTATTCAGCATTCAAATACACCATGTTATCTCCCAATCTTTTAGTTACACAACACTATTTTTCAACATAATCTTGAATCAATGCTATGGCTCTATGCCACCTTGAATTGAGGGCCTGTATGGCTGCACGGTACCATTCCACTGTTCAATGCCGGAGCCAATGTCATAGTGCATCAATAACTTCTTCACCATCCATGTAGTGCATCCCATGAATTGCGTCCTTCATTGGGCCAAACATATGGAAATCCGACGGTGTGACATCGGGGCTGTAGGGTGGATGAGGAAGAACAGTCCACTGAACTTTTGTGAGCTCCTCTCAGGTGCGAAGACTTCTGTGAGGTCTTGTGTTGTCATGAAGAAGGAAAAGTTTGTTCTGATTTCTGTGCCTACGAACACGCTGAAGCCATTTCTTCAATTTTAGAAGAGTAACACAATACACCCCACAGTTCATTGTTTGACCATGGGGAAGGACATTGACCAGAATAACCCTTCCAATGTCCCAGAAGACTGTAGCCATAACTTTACCAGCTGAGGGTATGGCTTTAAACTTTTTCATGGTAGGGGAATGGGTGTGGTGATTGCAGTTTTGTTTTGGGTTCGAAGTGATGAACCCATGTGTCATTGCTTGCAACAATGTTTGACAAGAAATTGTCACTCTCAGCCTCATGATGAGCAAGCAATTCTGCACAGATGGTTCTCCTTTGTTCTTTATGGTCTTTGGTTAGACATCGAGGGACCCGGCGGGAACAAACCTTTGAATATCTCAACTGGTGAAAAATTGTGACAGCACTACCAACAGAGATGTCAAGTTGAACACTGAGTTGTTTGATGGTGATCCGTCGATCATCTTGAATAAGAGTATTTGTACACTCCGACATTGCAGGATTCACAGCTGTGCACGGCTGGCCAGCACGCGGGAGATCAGAAAGTACTACTAGACCTTGCAGCGATGATGATACATACTTTACCCAATGACTCAACCATGCTTATGTCCACTGCCACATCACCATAGACATTCTGCAAGTGCCTATGAATATCTAAGATGCGCTGGTTTGCCGCCAAAAGAAACTCAATTACTGCCCATGGTTTGGAATGCACATCCCTTACAGACACCATTTTAACAGCTCTGTATAGCACTGTAACCATTCGTAAGTCAATGAAACTATACAAGACGAAGCGGGAATGTTTGAAAATGTTCCACAAGAAATGTACGGTTTTTTCCAAGCAAAATTGACTGAGAAAAGAATGTGTTGCATTACTTATGGAACGACCCTCGTATATAATAACTACAGTACCAGCCCAAGAATTCACCCTTGCAGTAGCATGCTGCTGTGTCATGCATTTGCAATCTGAGTGTGTACTGTTGTTAGTCTTAAAACTACATTAAACAATCTCTTTCCTATCATGCAGTTATGAATTTAGCCAATCTTTAGCTACTCCACTAAGCAAGATATTATGGTAAGATTTCTTAAAATAAAGAAGTGCTGTTTTAGGTGATTTATTCTTTCTAAACCCAAGTTGAGTACCTGAGAGTAATTGAGAGAATCACAAGAGGACTGACACTGGATTGTAGTTTGATACATTTCCTTTTCTCCCTTTTTTGAACAGAGGTTTTGCTTTTGCTGTTTTAAGCCTAACAGGAAATATTCCACTAGAAAATGAGCTATTGCATACATGAGAGAGATGACAAGCTACTAATTTGGTACATTTAAAAAAAAAAGGAAATCTGGAATATTGCGAAATCCAGATGAAAATTTCTGTTTTAACTAATCAATAATTTTTAATACTTTCTGCTCATTTGTGTGTTGAATAAAAAGGGTTTTTCTATTATTGATGTTAGACTTATACCATGTTTCTTTTTTAAATAACCAGTGTTTGAGAAATATGTATTAGGATCAGGAATTATTTGTTATTCTCCTGAATGTTGTGAGGTCCCACTTCATCAGACATTTAAATAATAATATTAATAATAATAGTAATAATTTTATGACTTATGGAATATATGAATGTATTTATTTTAATACAAGGCCGTACAATATGGTAGTATGTGAAAATTGGTAAATTTAAATTTTTATAATATGTTTTGTTATGTTGAAGTTGGCAGGCGGTATTTGTGTTGTTTTGTTTTATCCAAGGAGAAGCAGATTGTTATATGAGATTTATGTATGTATCAATGAGAAGTGCAATTATTTGAATTGATTAAAATGAGTTAATAAATAGTAGCTGATTTCATAGAGAGGTGATAGCAAAAAAAACGTGTGAAACGATATCCTGGGGCCACACATATCGTCAGAACGTGCTATCACAACAGATTGCAAAAGAACCTGGAAGGATTGGTAAGGCCAACCAGGAATTTTTTAATTATCGACTTAAAGAGGATACTTCGCAGAAATGGCGAGTCCTGCCAGGATTCATGTTCGAAAGAACCTCACAATGTTATGGCTATCATCAATCTGTCTCACTCCTTTCTTTACAACTTTCCACATGGCTTTCATTTTATTTGTAGCTGATGAAATATATCTATAATTTTCTACATTTTTTTGCATGTTCTACTACCCTGTCAAGAACCTGTTTGTATTCTTTAAAATAATTACCAAATTCGGGAGTTGTTTCCTGTGTTTTTTAAATTGTAAGTAATAGTTGCTTCTTTCTTTTGTTGATGTTAGGATTCCAGAGGCATTCCAGCCTTTTGTATTATTTATTATACTTTGCTTTCTTGCCCTAAGTAAGAAGCATATTTTGAAAATGTACTAATGAATGAGTCATATTTCTCATTCGTATCTGATCATGTATACATTTCTTCTCAAGTTTAATTTCTTAATAGATTATTAAAGTGGTAAATCATTATAACTTTAATGTAAAATTTGTGCTAAGTGGCCCAAATAACCGTACCAAAATTCACTGCATTATAGCTGTAACAGAAAATGATCAGTTGTTGTTGATGTAGTTTTTGTAATACTTGTAGGTGTTTGAATCACACTTTTAAGATTGAAGGCTCAAAGTATCATTCCTCAATTTTGAATCCTTAGAAACATCTATATTAAAATCACCAGATACAATTATAGTTTTATTTACTAAAGATAATTTTTTAAATGTTTTCTCAAACATGTTAAGAAATATACATCGGGGGGGGTCTATATTGTCACATAACCTTACTTATGTCAATATACTTTCAAAAACAGTTTAAAGGGTCCTTAACACACTTAAAACCAACAGCAGATCATTTTAGAAGCATTTTTCAGTAGTTTGAGAGTCAGAAAACATGTTAGTAAGGATAGTTATTTTATAAGTTTTCGAAGGTACTATAAAGAAATTTAAACATTTTTAGAAGCCTTTTGGCCACATTCATTTTCAGAGGTGTAAAATGAGATGACAATTCAAATTAGATCTAACACTTGCATTTTAGAAAATTATACTAAGGAGATATCATGAAATTGGTGATCTTGCCAGCTCATGGAGAATATTGCACAAAAAACTTTTTCCACCTAATTTTCAAGGTACAGCTAAGATTCAGAACTCAAATGTTCAGCATAAGATAATATGCAACATTTGAAAAGAGAGTCAATAACTAACAGGAAAGTATGGGTTTTTTTAGGCAAAATAAGAGATTTCGCTGACTTTTCAATTCAACATTTCTGCGGACATTCGGGTCTGAGGGCATAGAAATGACAGTTAGATTAAAGAGAAGCTTTCACTGAACACATGGAGTGATTATCATAAAGATTCTGATAATACATAAGCCGTAAAAGGGTATTAAGGTTTAAACATAATTGCTGCTTCAAAGCATCATTTTGGAAACAAAGGATTAGCATGAAGGGAAATATTTAATAAGGAAATAATATTACCATCAGATAGAGAATCGAACTTAGTACAGTTTGGGATATATTACAGATTGGTAGCACTCATATATTTGGAGATAATTGACATTAAAGCTGATTTTGCACTTATAGTAAAAGTCATTTTTCACTATCATATACATTTGGAATCTAGACGTGTTATATGACAAAAGTTGAAGAAATGTTTATAGAATATTTTGAAAACAGAATCATTTCACAAACTAACGAATTGTAGGAATGATGACAGATTATAGCTTTTACAATTTTAACTCAAAATCCACAAATCCTAGAAGAAAAACTCTCATAACTAAAATTGACATTTAAAATATCATATCAAAATTTCAGAATGATTGGAATAAAAATAAGGTTTCCCTTTGTCAAATCAAGCATATGCTGAGTCAGCTGGCCCGATACGAATATAAGGAGGCACCGCTAGCCTAGGCGGGTGGCAGTAATTTGGCAGAAATTCAACCAAGAAGATGGCGTGTTGGTCGGTCGCAGAGATGTAGAAAATTTTAGTAGTGACGCAACAGTGGTGCGGGCTCAATCTTCCTTCGAGATGAACTATTAACTTTCATCTAGGGGTTAGGAGGAAGTTGCTTACTGTGAGAGGATGGTTTAACCTGTAATCGTTTATTTCGGATAGAAGTCTGATGCTTTTCTCTTAGACCTACGCTGGTACCGAGTTTATGTAAGAAATATATAATTTGGAATTAATCAGGAAGTCTGAAGTTGTATTTTGAGAACTTACCTTTATCCCTTGAGATAATTACGAAGGATTGGCAACCATAAACAGAATCAGTTAAGGGTACCAGGACATGATCATAGTTAAGACAGCTGCTGTAAGCCACAACCCCTCTTCTACAAGCTGTTTTACAATATACACAAATCAGTACAATTTTATTTGTTCAGGATGGATAGTCCTGATATTTCAAAGTGTTTTTCATTCAAATATTTTTTAAGCAAGTTTATTTCTTCAAAATCAATGTCATTTTTAATAAAAATAGCTACCTCCTTCAAAAATATGTGATTAAGATAAAGATTGGGCAGATGAGCTTTCAGCTATTGTTGCCTCTTCTACAGTGACAACTGTTTACACATTTGTTTTTGAGGCCCTTTCCAGTGAAGATATATGATTTCTTAACTGTATAATTTCTTTGAGATGACTTCCAGCAATATTCTTGCTATTTCAGTTTTTTTTTTTACCTTGAGATACTGTCCAAGAGTGGTGTAGTGTCCTCTATCACTTGGCGTACCAATAGAGTGTTTTGAAAACATTTCACTACTTTGCTTAGTTTTCTGGGTTTTTATTTTTCTTATTATTTCTTTACTTTATTATTTAAGTTTAGGAGTTTTTATTACGGCCTAATATTCATTAAATAAGAATTTCTTCATTTTCCTGAAATGATTAGGTATTAACTTATGGTGCTTCACTACAACATTTTGTAAGAACCCAATACTTATGCTGGGGTTCTGCATAAACACATTGTCTTAGCTCTGACCGTGCGTAGCCTTGGATGCTACAGTTTTGGCTTAATTAGTATAACCCGGTCGCCACATAGATTTTAACCCAAAAAACTATGGAAAGGTAATAGTTCAATGATGATAACTAGTTCATTGCCATTTGAATAACTATATTCTTCAATTTCACAAAGCCAAAAACTGTACAGGCAATCAGACACTTTTACCAAAGAAATGTTTTGCAAGTTCGATTAACCGTTCGAGCCAGACCACACCCCAATAGTTCACAGTTCAAACTTTAAGTTGTAGAAATTAAATGAAAGTGAATCACACGCTCCCATAGTTCCACAATTTAGTAAATTCAAACAGTCCCGAGGCCCCACTTGGCGAAATACTATCTTAATTCGACATTATGATTAACTTGAATAAAAGAAGCGGCATCATTCCAAAATAAAACTTGCACAGTGGTGTTTGATATAAAACTTGGGAGGCCTACGGAGCTACATGTTATCGAGTTTGCGGTTCCTGGCAGACTGAGGCCGACTAACTGAAAGTACTCATCTATATCAACTCGCTCCCTACTTCTGGAAGATTCCTGGCGATTGCTTTCTCACGAACCATGGGTACAGATTCTTTTCCTCATTCACATGGATGGCTGCTGGCGGGCTCATCAGATATCAAATTGCACGTCAGAAAAAGTTTCGACATAAAATTTGACCTTGAAAATAAAAATAATTCAATCTTTCTGAAATTTTTCAAAATTTTGCAACGTTAATACTTTAGTCAAAAATAAATAATTTAAACATGAACTTTTAATCTCAATCCAGGTGACAGTGCCGATTATGCTGCCCCCTGTCTAACTACAGCCAGTGGTGGATCCAGGAAACTTCCGAACCGGGTCAAAAAAAAAAAAAGGTCACCCACTACATAATGCGCTGCAAATTTCGTCGCGGCGAAAATTGAGTGACAACTATCGCGGGGTGGCAACTGTTGCTTATGGTGGCCCTGACAGGCGAATGCCAAAAACTAATGAAATTGATAATACAGGGTGTCCACAAATGAATATCGGGGTTTTAATGCTTTATAAGATTTATTACATTATCCTTACAGTTATAAATGATATGTCAAATGAAAGAGCAACTCAAACAGTTTTATATACAAGCTTACAAGTGTTCTATGTGGGCACCATTTGTCACACGGCATTCATCAAGTCTGTAGCCGAGTTCTTCGCAAATGTTGAGCAGTGTGTCTTCAGTAACTGTTGCAACAGCTGCTTCAATCCTCTGTCGTAATTCAAGGAGGTCGGCTGGTAATGGAGGCACATACACACGATCCTTGATGAAACCCAAAAGGTAGAAAATTGCATGGCGTTAGGTCAGGTGAACGTGGAGGCCACGCATTGCAAGCTCTGTCATTGGGCCCCTTGCGGCCAATCCAGCGGTCGGGTACAGTTACGTTCAACCAACCGCGTACTTCGTTATGCCAGTGAGGTGGCGCACCATCTTGCTGGAAAATGAAGTTCTCTGGTTCATATTGTTCCAACTGAGGGAAGAGCCATTGCTTTAGTGTATCAAGGTAAGAAGTACCAGTTACAGTCGGTTCATCAAAAAAGAAAGGTCCGTAAACTTTCCGCCGGGATACGGCACAAAAAAACATTGATTTTAGGGGAGTCTCGTTGCACTTGTACGATCTCTTGAGGATTTTCTGAGCCCCAGATCCGCACATTATGAGTGTTAACATGTCCACTGAGGTGAAAGGTCGATTCATCACTGAAGACAACATGATGTAGAAAATCTTCATCGTCATGTAACAACATTTCGTTAGCAAATTTGGCACGTAAACCATGGTCTGCAGGCTTTAGAGCCTGTAACAACTGTAAACGGTAAGGACGTAGTTGCAAGCGTTTCCTTAAAACATTCCAAACAGTCGACTTAGAAATTTCTAATTCGCGACTAGCCTTCCGAACAGATTTCTTTGGGCTACGAGTGAACGACTCTCTCACTCGCTCAACAGTCTCTTCGCTAACTCTTGGTCGTCCCGCGCTCTTCCCTTTACAAAGGCAGCCTGTATCTTCAAACTGATGATACCATCTACGGATGTTATTGTCACTTGGAGGATCACACCCAAACTTAATGCGGAACGCACGCTGCACAGTAACTACAGATTCAGTCTTTGCAAACTGTAAAACACAAAACGCTTTCTCTTCACTAGTCGCCATCTTTGCTACTGCCGCATTCTAGCGGATCGCAGCGGAAACATTTCACGCACTTGCACACTAGTGCCAACGAACAAAACTGTTTGAGTTGCTCTTTCATTTGACATATCATTTATAACTGTAAGTATAATGTAATAAATCTTATAAAGCATTAAAACCCCGATATTCATTTGTGGACACCCTGTACTATCTTAAAAAATGTAAAACTGCTTTCTATCTAGAATAAACATAGAAACTAACTATAAAAATGAAATGAAATAATATTCTACCCAATATAACTCGTGGTTTTGGGAATAAAATTTTGTTACGCAGTTAAAAAATTTAACAGATAGCTTACAATTTATTTCTGAAAACACTTCTTTGCGCTCCCCAACAGTTTCACATAAAATTAAACATTTACTGGATACTCTCCAAATATCCTCAATAAAATCAATTTGCTTTAAACTGAGATAAATAATTTTATACTGTCATAAGCATTGTGCCATCAAAATTTCATGGTGTCAACTACAGGTGTTTCCAAGTGAGTGGAGCGGTGTCTGCATAACTTCATCATATATGTGAAAAATCTGAAAATTTTCAGATTGGCAGCTTTACCAGTTACAAATTCTTACATTTTCAATCAGCCTTCTACAATGTCTTAAGCTTTCACTATCCAATTACTTTAAGCTTTATACAATTTATTTTTGTTGAACTAAAAACAAGGATATTATATAAAAAAGACCAAATAAAAGACCTTTTTGGTATTTTATATTAATCTCAATAAATTAAATTTATTTTCATGTCAATTTACGTTAAGGTGATATTTAACCATATCTTTTTTCTGTATAAAACAATAAAAAGTACTTTCTTTTGACAGTCTTATTTCAAAACATCTGTATTACCTGTCTGTCATACTTCATCATTCTTAGAAGATGAATCCCATGAACTATTGAGGCTTGGTGGAATTTTCTTGTAACACCAAGAAATTTCTCCAGTTCTTTTTTGCTCAGGTGGTCCAGCATCCTTGCATCAACCATATTAGTTGCAAAATTTTCTGAATACTGAGGAATAAAGAAGGAAAACACATCTTCAAAATTAAATAACTATTGTATATTCTTCATTATCCCTGTAAATAATATGAGATTAATAAAATGTATGATTAAATGTCTAAAGCCTGAAATAATTGGGTTATATATGATCATGATTTTCTCCCCTTGTCACTTCCACTCCTTCATAACTTCAACCATCATAACTATAAGGTAATATGTTGGTTGTGATGAGACAGTGGTCTGCTGATGCAGAGTATTATTTGGGGAAAAGTTAGTTAATGCGGGTTTGCGATCATATATTCATCAAGGTTGATATTTTTAGGGATTATTTAGACTCAAGATATAACTTTTTAAGGGCAAAAGAGCCATTTTGGATAAGAATAATTGTTTAGGCATTCTAGATACTTCGAGTCATTGTCATGTGCTACTGGGGCACTATAAAAGACCTGGCTTCTTGATTGTTGTTGTCAGTTATACAGTTTCATAATGGCAGCTTAGGGCTGCAGTATCTCTTTTTCATGACATAGTGTGGAGCAGTTGGTACCCTGCTCAACATTTATATTCTAAAATGGCATGAAAGTGTTTCAAAATTAGTCAGAATTGTATCCGAAGGGTAGTACAGGACACAAAGAACTTTTAGGCATGGCGTTCATATCTTTTGGACAAAGTTTTCAATAGGTGTTGAAATTGATTTGGTTTCAACTAGTGTGTGTGTGTGTTTGTATTTGTGTGTGTGAGTTTGTGTATTGTTGGATAATCCAACATGAGGCCAGAAGTTGTGACTTTGGAAATGAAGTTCTAATATCACTATCCAAGCGTGTTAATTTATGTGGGTTGTGAATAAATGCTGACTGAACTATGAACTTAACAATATGTGTTATCATTTCTTATAAGCCAAGTCATAATGCAGTTGGACTAAGCTAATTTGCTACATTCCATCTATGTGTTGTGGGAAATAATGATGAATTCTGGATGGATATAGGGCCAATAAGTAATATAGTCTTGGAAGGAAGAGAGGACTGTGGCCATAAATTAGCCCTGATTCCAGTTATAAAGTAGAGGGAGTTTTTAATTTGTGGGTAAGGGAGTAGAATAAGTTATCGAAAAAGAGTCTAAACAATATAAAATAAAAATGTGTGAAAAGTGTGATTGGGTGTGAGAAACTCTCATTGGGGCATAAGCTTAAACAACAGTTCATAAATATTTATTTTATAAAGTGAATGAAGTAATCTGATTTATTCTGTTATTACATCTGCAAACATATAAGTCCATAAAGAAACTGTACATGCCACTATCCTTAATCAAATTTTCATAAAGAAAGATAAAAAAAGTTTCTTAGTTAAAGTATACAAACCAGGTTTCAATGATCACTTAGCTCAGATATTAACTCTGTATGTAAAAGAAAAAAATATGCACAATGTCACAATGAAAATAAAAATCAGATCATTTAGTGAAGAACACATTGCAAACTACAGTTATTTATGAAGTAAGGAATCATGGGCAGATATTTTTTAATAAGAAGATTTAAATGACAAATTTAATATGTTTATTAAGCTATTAAAAAAATTATTTTGATGTAGCATTTCCTCTAAACATAAAAATAATAATAATAATAAAAAAACAGTGCATCTCGTAACACCTGGATAACAGCCGGAATAAAACACTCATATCAAGACTGCTTCACAAAGTGTACAAACAGAACCACTGCACCTGAATTTGAGGCCTACTATAAAAATACTCAACTAATTAAACAAAGTTATAAAACAAGCCAAAAAATTGCAAAATGGTAGATTTATTTATAACTCCACTAACAAAAGCAAAGCTATGTGGGATGTTATAAGAAAGGAAACAGGGAAAATTAAAAACTAAAAAATTATACCAAAATATTTCATTAAAATTTACTAATGATGCAATTAGTGATCCAACTGTGGTGACAAATCCATTAGATGATTATTTTACTGGTATTCCTGAAGAACTATTTAAAAAATTTAAATATAATTAAAAAATAGGGCACAATAAGATGGTGGATCACTTTTTATTAATGTCCAAGAAGAAGAAATTGCCACTGCCTTAAAAGAACTAAAGAATAAATTCTGTGTAGGAATTTATGGAATTCCCAATACAATCCTAAAGAAATGTGCTAGATACATAATTCAACCACAAACACATTTATGTAATAGTTCATTACAATCTGGTACTTTCTCAGAAATACTAAAGCTAGCAAAAGTTATTCTGATACATAAGAAGGGAGAAACAGATAAACTAAATAGCTATTGGCATATTACCACCCCATCTGTGATCTCAAAACTACTAGAGAAAATCATGTATAAAAAAATTAATAAGCTTCGTTAACAAAAATAATATATTATCCCATTCACAAAATGGATTTAGAACAGGGAAATGAACCCAGACAGCTATTTATACTTGCATTAACAATATATTAAAAATAATTAATAAAAAGAGAAAGTAACTGGCATATTTCTAGATTTGTCTAAAGCTTTTGATGTGGTAAATCATAAAATCATTCTGTCTAAGTTTTATCATTATAGTATCAACGGTGTAGCATAAAAATAGTTTAAGTCATACCTTGGCGGAAGGAAAAAGGTGGTCACCTTAAAATGTAACGACACAGAAAGTGAAATAATCAGAAAGCATGTTTCAGGCATTAGAAGTATTAGACATGATATTCCACAGGGTTCAGTTCTTGCACCCCTCCTGTTTCTTTTGTATATCAATGACATAAATGAAAATGTCTGGTCACACAATAGTATTCTCTTTGCAGATGGCACAACACTTTTAATGAAAGGTGAAACTGAAGAAGTTCTTCAGCAAAGTATTAATAAAACTACTAAACAGCTATCTGCACAGACCAAAAACAGCCATTTAATAATAAACTGGGATAAAACCATTGCAGTAAATATCCATACTGCTCAAAACAGAAACCTTGCCAACACAAATATTATTTTAAACAATCAGACTTTAGCAAACAGGTTAGATTCAAAATTTTTAGGTTTATGGATTCAAGTTGATCTTGAGTGGAATAGACATATTCAATGGTTGAACTCTAAATTAAATCAAACCTATTATGCATTACGTATTTAAAAATTAACAACCAGTAAAGAATCATTGAAAAAATGCGTACTTTGCCCATTTTCATTCACAAATAAAGCATGGAAATTATATTCTGGAGTTTATCATCAGATGCACTAAGTACTTTCAAAATTCAGAAGAGAGCGATAAGAATAATGACGAATTATTAAACATGAGAAACTTGTGGAAACTTATATATGAATATTCTCACACTATCAATCTTTTACATCTTTGAAACCATTCTGGGTTTTTTTCTTTTTTATTTACATAGAAGTAATGTCATAGGTAAAGATAAATCTCTAAAAACAAATGATGAGGTACATGAACATTACAACATTAGATTTGCATATTATGCATCCAAAAACAAAAATGTATCAGAAAGGAACATTTCCCATGGGGATTAAGCTTTTCAATAAATTACACTATAATATAAAAGCAACATAAAAAAGGGGAATATTTTAAATATACTAACTGAAATAATTTGATGTAAACATCTTAATTTATAATTGGATATCTGATATCATTAGGGATAATGTACATGTATGTGATTTAGAGGACAAATAAAATACTACTACTACTATTAGAAAATTTGTGGTCACAACATGCAGTGTATCTACCAAGATTAGGAACATTTTATTTAACATGTTACCATTCATTTTTCTACTTGAAAGATAAGTTTCTCCACTAAGCAAGGGAATAAATATATTGAAATATTAATAATATTCATTTGCTTACTTCAGATGCTGTTTCATCTAGACACAACGAACTAAAATTAAATGTTCTATATAAATATTGCACTGCACAATTTTTTAATGCAGTAATTTAACTTGATCTGTTCATTGTGTAGTAAACAATGATATACTTCAATTGATATTTCACAGAGAACTACCTAGGAGGTATATAATTTATTGTATAATGTTGCAACAGACAATAGTGTCAGTGTCATCAAATGCTTCAGAAAAGATTGAAAGTAAAAATGTCACTCTTGATATTTCAGATGACATTAGTAAATGTTATATACAGTGCTCACCAAAAAACAGTAGATGAAAAACTCTGACTTGTACCTAGAATCATCTTTGAAAACAGGTCTCAGGTTTTACTCAGTTTAAAAACCAATTTAATTGATCACTGACTTATAATGTTATAATGTAGCCGTGACTTCTCTGACTGCTTAATTCCAGTGCCTTCTAGTACAACACAGATAAACAGAGGAGAGGAAAGACTCAGAAACAAACCTACATCTACTAACAGACAATTAGCAAGATTCTACCATGAAAATTAGATTTTCATCTGTATTGTTGCTTCATAAGTGTACAGATAGTCTGAATATTATGACAACCCATCACAAAGTCACAGATGATCATATAAAAACATCAGTTTTTATGATCAACAAATAATTATTTTAGAATATAGAGTAATTGAGCAACAATTATATATCTTACTAGCCATACCCATGACTTCGTCCATGCAGAATTTGAGATTTGTGCTATTAATTCACAGACGGTCTATCAAAGAAATGTTGCATTTTGCCAACAACATTGTTCTCTTAGGGTGTTAAAGTAGGGCCCTCTCTTAAACTGATTATGTCACAACCAACACAACGCCAGTGGTGCAAAGAAACTAATGTATTTAGTTTCATTTCCCCACTGGAAATGCATGAATGGTTTTTTTTTTTTTTTTAAAAAAAGTTTACTGGCCTGTCGAAACTTTTATCTATAACTTCTCAGCTTTCCAACTTTACATCAAAGTGGAACATACCCTATTTTACCAACTGAACACAAAAAAAAAATTCAAGTGGGCCCACATTTACTTTTACTACAAGTATGAGCAAAATTAGCCTGATAGAGTCACGGTTAACAAAACATAAATGCATCTCACAGTGGAATATAGAAGTTAGACAATAGTGCCACATATCAGATGTAACTAAAAACCTTACACTCCAACTCAATAACATAGAGTGAGAATATGGCCTCAATATGTCAAGTGTTTTCTCAGTCATGATACTGTTTACTCAGATATTGGATTTTATGTATGAAGAAGATATATTGTAAATTTATTACTTATAGCTAGCTGCTCCATCTCACTTCAGTATTTGCACTGCTTGCTAACCATAACAATCCCAAAATCCAACACTAAGCATCCCTCAAAACCACTTATTAATTGGTTTTGCATATATTTTTGATACTAGAATTGGTAACAATATCAAATGATGAAACTCATGAGTAATTTTAATGAAGAAAATTATATTTATTTAACAATGATCTATTGTACTGCTAATTTATGAATACTATTTTTTTGTTTTTCCATGTTAAGCGTAAAGAAATAGATCAGATGGTATGCCAATGCACGAACATCAAACACACAATTGTCCATGAGAAAAACATGGATTTTCCAAATCCAATTCACAAATTCGCATTGACTGTCCTTTTAATTTGTTGATTGTCATTGCAAATTACAAATGAATAGGGAATTGCAAATGTTTAAACTGAAATGGTGTACGTTTTGTATCATTGGTATTTGAGGCAACAATACATTGTCTCCTTTGAATTCACTATTTAAAATTGTTGCTTCAGAAAAATTGGCAATTATATTTTTCACAAGCAATCTTGTTCCATTACAATGGCATGGTACACTAACATTATGAAGCAAAATTATTGGAGAACCAATTTTCAATATATGTGTGGTAGGCCAGGTAAATAAATTGAGTTTAAAAATTCAGTGGGCTAATTGACACCTTCATCTTTATTTACATCTTCATTTATAATGGTATCAATTGATTTGAAAGTAAATGCTTCACTTGGTAACTTGTCCTGTAGTTTTATATTAATAGCATCAATACCAATATTTTTGGCAGTCTGCATTATACATTCACTTAACATTTACTTAAAGCATAATTGCAGTGAACACCAGCATATCTCATTTTATCACCTCAAATTAGAACCAAAGATAAGTAATATCTAGGCTTAACAGTTCCTTGAACAAAGAATTTATTGTCTACTCAAATGTGAGAACACTACTGTCATTTTAACATAAATTAAATATTACTTACACTTATTACATTTAATTATCATAATCCATTTTATTTTAATGAACATACTATATTTAAAAAAACTTATTAAATATCATGGGCACTGGCAGGATTACTTTAAGGGGGGTGCGTCTGGATTTTTTTAAATACGTTATATGTAACACTTGTAAAGTAAGGATACTGAATTTATTGAGAAGGTGTTCAACAAATTTGGAGAACAACCTAGGCGCCTTAGTTACTATTCAAACAGTGAATTTAATAATAAAATTTTTGTTTCTTAATCTTTTTTGTGTATTTTCTTTCATAGCCCCCCCTCCCATATACCCATAAATAATAATAAAACAGAATCAATACAGTAGTGGCCATATTCAAATGCTCTCGTAAGGTTATGCCTTCACTGATTAAGGAAAATGGGGAATTATCCGAAACTAGCATAGAGAAAGCAGAAATCTTGATTAACATATTTAAAAAAGCTTTCACGACAGAAAACTCAGAGGAGATTCTGACATTTGCCAATCGTACAAACAAAATTATGAATGATCTCGTTCTTGATGTCAAGGGATTAACTAAACTGCTTGTTAATGTAAAAACTAATAAGGCTCCCAGACCAGACGGTATTCCTACAAGATTCTACTCCAGGTATGCAAAGGAAATTGCACTGTATTTGATGAAATTATGTACCGCCTCCTTGGATCAAGGAAAAATACCAGCCGAATGGAAGACTGCCTTCGTAAGTCCAGTGTTTAAAAATGGGAATGTTAATGATCCTCAAAATTATAGACTGATCTCGTTAACATCAATAATTTGTAGGATTTTAGAACACATCATCTATTCAAATGTCATGTGGTTTTTGGATGAAGATGAGCTTTTAAACCCAAATCAACATGGATTCAGAAAAGGCCGATGCTGCAAAACACAACTTGCACTTTTAATTCACGACTTGTGCCATATTGTAGATGGGCAATCCCAGGTTGATGTAGTTCTTTTAGATTTTAAAAAAGCTTTTGACACTGTGCCTCACACTAGGTTCCTTAGGAAACTTCATGGCTACGGCATATCTAGACAAATATGCGACTGGGTTGCAGACTTTCTGAAGAGCAGAACACAGTGTGTAGTTCTCGACAGTGAGAGTTCATCATTTACTGAGGTGAGGTCTGGGGTTCCCCAGGGAAGCGTGATAGGGCCTCTGTTGTTTCCCATATACATTAATGATTTGTGTGACATAATAAGGGGGATGAAAAGATTATTTGACAATGATGCTATTATTTATCGTGGAATCAAAATCCAGGAAGACAGCGCTTTGTTACAAGACAATATTATGAAAATAATTGTGTGGTGAAAAGACTGGCAGTTGGAGTTAAACGCTAAAAAGTGCCAAGTCATGTGTATAAGTCAAAAGGTGACACCATTTAGCTCTGAATATACAATTAATGGTACTGTCCTTAGAACTGTAGATTCCGCTAAATACCTAGGGGTAACAATTCGTAATAATTTGTTGTGGAATGAACATATCGAGAATGTAATTGGGGTAGTAAATCATATGCTCCGATTTGTAGGTCGTAATTTGAAACAATGCACTCCGAAAGTTAAATCGATTGCATATATATGTCACTAGTGCGTCTTCACTTGGAATATTGTTGTTCTGTATGGGGTCCCTATCAAAAGGGGTTAATGGAGGCATTAGAGAGGGTCCAGAGAAGGGCCGCCTGATTCATGACAGGTATATATAGCTGGAGGGAAAGTGTAAGTGCGATGTTGAACGAGTTAGGTTGGGAAGACCTGGAACACCGAATGCGTTGCTCTCAACGGAAGCTAATTGAAAAATTCATGACTGACATATTTCAGAATGACAGCAAAGAAATATTGCTACCAGTAACATTCGTATCTCGGAATGACCGTGAAAATAAGATAAGAGAAATCAGGGCCATAACCAATTCTTTTCTGTATTCATTTTTTCCATGAGCGATTAGGGAATGGAATGGATAGGATTTAACGGGTGAGTAAACTTAAAATCCGACAGGAGTAGCTTTCAATAAAGCTCTCCGGCCATCCTGATCTGGGTTTTCCATGGTTTTCCCGTATCGCTCCATGCGAATGCTGGGTTGGTTCCTCACAATAGCCCATGGGCGCCTCGTACCATATCCCGTATATCCCTTCCAAACTATTACCCTTTCGGATAGGTGCAATGCACCCTCTGCCACACACTTTTAGTGAATCGCAGAATAATAGTAATAGTAAATGCCATCTATGGAAAAATGTAAGACACACTTTCATCCTTAATCTTGCAACACTGCACCACTACATATTAAGCATGATGGAAAATATGACACTATGTTGTGTTGGCAGTCATTATTAGTGACTTGGGGCAGAGTGCATAAAGTAAATACTGTTGTAATCTCAGGACATGCAATTGATAAGACAAAAGGAGTAATCAGATGATTAGGGGAATTAGCATTAGCTCCATCACAATTAAAATTAATAATAATAATAATAATGCACTGGATGATTGTTTAGCTATTTCACATAATTGCATAGTATGAAAAACTCAAAAATGGATTGTAAATGTCTGAAGAGCATCAAAATTCCATTCATAAAGGTGAAAATACAAGAGAGAAGATTATTGTGCGATTTTTTTTTAACTGCTTAACGTCTCTTAACAGCGAGGTCTTTAAAGGTGGGAAAGGTTGGAGGGCAAGGAATTGGAAGGAATTCGGCCATGGCATTTTGAAGGAAGCATTTGCATGGAGTGAATTGGGAAACCATGGAAAACCCAAATCTGGATGCCCGAACGGGGATTCGAACCACCGTCCTCCCAAATGCGAGGCCAGAACGCTAACCATTTCACCACCATCCTCGGTATTGTGTGACTGTGATGTGATGGAAGATGAGTCTTATGTTAACAGAAAGATCATTCATCAAGAGGAAGATTGATTCCTGTTTCTTTCAGTGTTTATTAATAGTAGATCAAAATTGCGTATGTTCATGCAAGAGATGTCCTTCAGTTATGCAAATAAATGGAAATTTCTTGAATTTGGTTGTTATGGTGGATAAAGCATGGAGCTGTCACTATGATCATATAATTAAAACAGAAAAGAGCTATGCATTGGCAGGTACATCTCCCTCATCCTCTTTAAATATCCAAAACATTTTAACCTTGTTGTCTCTGTCCTTTCCTGTAAGGGTTCAAACAGTTCTGTTTCAATTATTTCTTATCCTGTCCATTATCATTAATTATGTACTCCTTGTGAGAAATTTTCACATGCTATATAGGAATGTTTTCGTTCAAATATAAGTGTTTATTCACAGAAGATATTTTTTTCTAATACAATTTCTTGCTTTAGAACTAAAGGCACCATTGCAAGAAATGTTGATATTTTACTTAGTTTAGAAAAATTATTGCCAAATATGGCTCCTCAAGGTGGGTAGTGATAACAAGCATAGCTCCCAATAATGTTTCTCTCAACAGAAGTGTGTGCATAGAATTATTCTGATAACTATGACCTCATCATAAACAACATAATTATCTCAAAACAGGTCTTATTGGTTATTGCTTCTGCTGACAAATAAATAAGTTTCCAAATGTTTTTCTTCTTTCATGTGTGTTCACTCTATGATAACGTTTCTCAATCAAACCTGAGACCAATAAAATGTCGAAAATAATTCTACAGACCACTAACTCATATAGGGCCTAATTTTTTACCTCTATGCATATTATTAACCAACACTATCTATTTTTATTGCCCCATACCATGGTCCCTTAAGATTATTTCTACAAAAGGTACTCATAAAACAGCCATTAACTTGCAACAAAATCCTCTCGGGTGTCCACCCGGATGGTGTTTCGACAGCTGACTCTGCTGTCTTCATCAGGTATCTTGTAGCTGTCGCGACCTGACTCTTACTGCCTCAACTGGCTTGGCCACCATCGAACCTCCTTTATACCTTCAGCTGGAAGGCCCGCTCGCTCTGAATCCTCAAAGCAATGATACTCTTTTTTATGCTGACTGGAAATGCATTTACTGAATAGACTACTATAGTAACAATGCAATCAATGGACATGTATCCTCGCTTGTTATTGAAAAATTCATGGGTTTTCGAAAGTTTTGCTTACAGCTTATAATACTCGTTTATAGCCTTATACAAGTACAATGTACATTTTCTGAGAACAGCTTTTACTAATTTACTTTTGTTTTGATATTTTTAATTCAGTTTAATTCTAATTTTTAAAATTCTGCTTGTGGACCACCTGACCTATCTTTGTTTTTTTTTCCTTATGGCTTTATGCCTCATCAACGTCGAGGTCATTAGAAGTGGGATGGGACTGGGGACAAGGAATAGAAAGGAATTTAACCATGGCCTTATGAAAGAAGCATCCCGGCATTCGCCTGGAGTAATTTTGGGAAACCATGGAAAACCCAAATCTGGATGCCCGGATGGGGATTCGAACTGGCGTCCTCCCAAATACAAGGCCAGAGCATTAACCGCTCCACCACACTCAGTACCCATCTTCGTGAACCACAGGTTGAGACACACTGATCTATGATGATTTCCTCTACTGCTGTTTTCAATTCTTATGTTTTCAACATTCTGCATATCGCAGAGCTGCTCCTTGTATTTATTCATCTTAACATCTCTTGTTTGTTTGTTTATTTTTTGATGTATTCACTGCAATTTTCCAAAGGATATAGACATGTTGATCAGTCTATGTACCTATCAAATAAGAACTATACATCTTTTCTGGTTTTATCTTTTTGTAAGCTACCTTACAATTTGTTAAATTCGAATCTTTTGCTTCCAGATATGGGGAAAGGGTATATTAGAGAAGCCGATACTGAAGCCTATAGCCTCTTACAGGGTGATTCAAAATATAAACACTAACTAAACACATAATAACAGCCTTAAATAGACCTTCAATGATAAATAGTAGCCTTTAAACTCACCTAAATCACTGCAATCATCAATAATCCAGCTTTTTCTAGCATTAAACATAGTTACGAGACAACATCATCATTTTACAACACTTTTCAATGCGGTAAACAGCATTTATAATAATAATCAACCATGAGAAATGAAATTTAGTGATACATAACACATGATTAATAGGCAGTTTATAATAAGAAAACACAAGTTTTACACCCAGTCAAACAAACCGGTAGTTTCAAACAGTCATAACAACACATTTAACGTAGTTTCTGAGACCAGCAGATGTTGTAGTCAAAACATAATTTTTCCTGTACCTTGTGCTGGAATTTCAGGTAGTTCTGTACAGTTAATCAAGTCTGAGAGGACTTTAAAAAAATTAATTGCATCTAATTTGACACGCTGCCAGCTTACATTAATTGTCACAGTCAAAGTAAATAAACTCAGGGGATAAAAACACTTGTAAAATGTATAATAGAGATCACAGTATATGGGGCCAAAAACAGTTTTTCTAGATAGGCTTTACTTTTGGAGCAATTCACTGTAAAATTTTTAAAATTTGAAAATTACTAATGGTGGCAGGCTAGAAAACATAGGTATTTTAGAAATTGGAGTACTACACAACTACACCAGCTAAAGATGAGTTGGGCACACCATTGTAAAGCAGAGAAAGAGGAGAATAAAATGGCAATAGTTTCAAAACTCAAAATAGAATGTTCCCACAGTGGATTTTAACAACGAAGGTACCAAGGAAGTCTACGTCACAGCGGTGAAAACAGTGTCACTCTGCGATAACACATTTTAATTTATTACAGATAAACCGTGGAGATTACGATAAAAAGTAGAAGAGAGAAAGTTGTTTCCTTTTCATTCCCCTAAACAGCATAAAATTCTGAGAGTTCTACAGTGTGCATTTTCGCTGCACTACATTCTGGTTGTCACGTGACCTGGTTGACTATATTAGGGAATTTTCCCTCATTCCCGCTAGTTGTCAGTGGTCAGTCAAGTGGTGAAGTCTTGGTGGAGAGCAGGTCCATCTTGGCTCGTGAAAATAGTTCCAGGCACATGCTTTCAGGGTGGTTATTATGGAAATTTTGCATCCTAGTCCAAGCTGTGGACATGTAACTTAAAATTTTCTTAGGGGTTTGTTCGGTCTGTCTTCTTCGTTTCATAACTTGCAAACTTCTTGAGATGAATGTCCAATTGCTGATCAACTGTAATAGAGAAACTTTTTTTTTTATACCAAAATACAGTGATGGTGAAACATTTGTCAGTGATTTTATTTCCATAGTTTAGAACTGAACCTTTTCTTTCCCAAGGTTAAATAATGGAAAGAGGCGACCATAGTACTTTACAGTTGATTTTATCCTAGGTGATTTCATGGATTAGGAATTTTGAACGGTTTGAAATTTTGTTAGAACTTTGTCAGAGTGGAAGTAAGTTAAGGGGAAGGCTTACTACTACCCCTAGTATGGCTTTGCTCCTTACATTTTATTATTTATATTGTTCCACTAGTTACTCTAAGCTAGGGTTACCAGAATTTTTTCTCAAAATCCGGGGACGCTTCACAACTTTTTCACCAAAATCCAGGGACACTTTACGCATTTGTCCTAATTATGCGTTGTACTTTTATTATAAGTTTAACGGTTAAAGGTTAGGTTAACTTAAAAGTCACATATTGTTTATATTTTGTATTTTAAATGAGGATCACAGACAGCCATGTTGCAGACAGCAAGAAGACTTGATTTTCCAAAGCTGTTGTGTCCAAGATGCAGTATCCTTGTAATTTTCTTTTATTCCTAGGCACATACAAGGAAAGAAGTGCACTTCATATCTCTTGCTTTAAACGAATGCATTAGCAAATCAGGACTTTAAAAGAACTCTCGCTTTATTTTTTTTTTTTAAATCTGAGGACAACAGTAAAAATCCGGGGACATTGCGGGGACGAAATCTGTCCGGGGACAGAGAGCTAAATACGGGGACTGTCCCCGGCAAACGGGGACGTCTGGTAACCCTACTCTAAACATATCAAGTTTCTGAAATTTTATTTTTTTCCCTTTTGATGGTACTGAATATAAGTTTACGTTCTTTTTCATGTGAGTCTTACTCTCAGAGGACATTAAATTCTTTTAACTGAAATTTTGAGCTTGTTTTCTTCCATTGCTTGTTTTAGCTCCATGCATTTTTAACCGACTTCAAAAAAAGGAGGAAGTTCTCAATTCGTCTGTATTTTTTTTTGTATGTATGACCAGCGATATCTTCACCAATTTTGAACCAATTTAAATTAAATTTTTTAGTGGGTAGGGTAGACCTCCAAAGTGGTCCCATATGAATTTCATTGAGAAACAACCCCTTCTACCCCCCTCCGTCCCCTAATTTTTATACAAATCCACATTTTTTATTTGATATCGATGAAACTTTGGACATATATACCCAAAAATAAAGAGAAAAATACATTTAACTGATCTCCATTAAAGTTGGCAATTACATGTAGTTTTTCATGGAGAAGGATTCTGACCTAAAACATCAAAATAAAAAACCACCCCTCTCCCATTTACACCCCTTAATTTTATAGAAACCTACATTTCTTATCTGATTTTTACTGAACTTTGCCCATGTATACTTTAAAACAAAGAGAAAAATCCTGTCAATATTTGGTCTCTTAAAGTTCAACCCCCCGCCCCTCCTTCCACCTCTTTAATTATTGTCAATGTTCTTCATAAAAAGCTACACTCGACACCGTTCAACCGATTATCATCAAAGTTGGCATATACATGTAATTTTTCATGGAGAATCTGACCAAAAAATAAATAAATAAAAAAACCACCCCTCTCCCCTTTACACCCCTTAATTTTTATACAAACCCACATTTTTTATCCGATTTCGATGAAACTTTGGACATGTATAGTAAAAAAATAAAGAGAAAAATACTGTCAACTTTTGGTTTGAAAAAACTGAAACCCTCTCCCTCTATCCACCCCTAAATTTTTACCAATGTTCTTTATACAAAGCTACCGTCGACACATTTAACAGGTCTCCATTAAAGTTGGCATATACATGTAATTTTTCATGGAGAAGGTTTCTGACCAAATAAATAAATAAATCACCCCATGTTTCCCTTTACACCCCTTAATTTTATAGAAATCTACATTTCTTATCTTATTTTTATTGAACTTTGCCCATATATACTTTAAAACAAAGAGAAAAATCCTGTCAATTTTTGGTTTGCCAATGCTCAACCCCTTTCTTCCTTCAACCCCATTAACTTTTGTCAATGTTCTTTATAAAAAGCTACAGTCGCAATTGTTTGACCGATTACCATGAAAGTTGGTGCTTATATGTATTTTTTTCACGAAGAAGGTGTCTGACCAAAAGATCTAAAAACCACTCCCTCTCCCCATTAAACTGCTTAATTTTTATACACAACCACAGTTTTTATCCGGTTTAGACAGAACATAGCAAATTTTTACTATAAAACAAAGAGAAAAATGATGCCAACTCTTGGTTTGCAAAAAAATGAACCCCTCTTCCCTTTTCCACCCCCTTGATTTTTGTCAATTTCTTTTTAGAAAGCTACAGTCGACACCATTTGACCGATCTTTATTAAAGTTGGCTCATATATATGTAATTTTTTATGGATAAGATCTCTGACCAAAAAATAAAAAAACTACCCTACCTCCCCTTCCCTTAATATTTGTACAAAACCCACATTTTGATTTGATTCGGTGGAACTTTGCTTGCGTATACGTTAAAACAAATAGAAAAAGAAAAATACTGTCCACAAAACTTTCACAAAAATGCAAACCCTATCCCCCTTTCTACCCCATTAATTACTGTCAATGTTCTTTATACAAAGCTACCGTTTCTTTCTGATTTTGAAGGAAGTATGCACATGTATACTGCAAAACAAACAGAAATATACTGTTTACGTTTGGTTTCGAGAGTCCAAACTCCGCTCCTTCCTTTCCATCCTTTAATCTACAGTTTCTATCCGATTCTGAAGGAAATTTGCACACGTATACTTTAAAACATACAGAACAATTGTATTTAAATTAGGTTGCTGGAGCCCAACCCCTCTTTCCTTCTCCCCCCCCCCCTCCCCGTCCTAATTTCCAATGTTCTTTATAGATACCCACAGTTTTATCAGATTTCCATGGACCACTGCACATGTATACTTAAAAAAAAAAAACAGAAAAATGGTGTCTACATTCTGTTTACAAAACCCTACCACTCACACCCTTACCCCATTTAATTTTGGAAATTTGCACGTGTATACTTTAAAACAAAGAGAAAAATACTGCCCACCCTAGCTTTACAAAAACCAAACTACTCTTCGTCTCCACACCCCTTAATTGTTTTTTTATACATACCTACAGTTTTATCTGATATCAATAGAAATTTACACACGAATATTTTAAATCAATCAGAAAAGGCAGTCTACATTTGGTATACAAAAGCTGAATCCCTCTTCCCCTTTACCCTCACCCCTTTTAATTTGCAATGTTCTTTACAAAAATCCAAAGTTTTAAATCCCGTCAAAATCAGTTAAGCTATTTTTAAGTCATGGCATAATATTTATAAAATAAATGTGTCGTAATGTCTCAACTTGTACTTCAGATTTCAACTCTGATCCCAAGCTTTAAATCTATATTTTTTGTGTGATGCCAGAGCAAACAGATATATTCCAGAGAGATTTCTGTATGTGGTATGTATTAATGCCCAGATGTTACATGTTTCGGTTACTGAGCAGCAGCTTTAGCAAATGTTATGATAAGATCGAAACATAGCCTGACATTCCTTAACACAACGCCCAATTCACCCCGTACTGGAAGTGGTTGTGGTATATAAAGACAGAGTTCTTCTTTGAAAGCAAGCGCTTTAATCTCTGAGCTACCAGGAAGTTCGCAAAATGGGAACTGCTGCGGCATATTTAAAATACCAAACAAACTATAAAACCACTAAAAATTTAAAAATAAAATTATTGTTTAAAAAAAACATAAAAACCGCCTTCAAAAAAAAACACTAAAAATTTTAAAATAACTTTATACCTTGCTTAGGAAAAAGTAAATCTAAATAGACAACATTTTACATTACTTTAATTGAAATTTTGACGTTAATTAGTTATTTTTGGAGTCGGTGCCAGCGAAAGCAAGAAAAACAAAAAGATAAAAACAATAAGGAATAATAACACATAAAAAATCATGTTACTGCTTACCTACAATTAATGCTAGAAACATGTTTCAACAAAACTGAAACATACAGATGATACGCCGATATTATACTCTGTAAATAGTTTACTGCATGATGCAACCTACCAACTGACACTGTAGCACCAGAGATATGCCTGGATGACCAATAAGGCCAAGCCACATATTAAAATACTGTTAATTTGTTTCTCTAAGCTGTCTCTCACAATAACACTATCTTCCTCATGACATGCTGTAAAATATTGGGAATTTTTGTTCGTACTCCCCGTTTCGCCTCTAACACCAAAAGAAGTTCAGTAATTCGATCTTAGCAATGTGACAGCTGGCACCGACTCCAAAAATAACTAATTAATGTCAAAATTTCAATGAAAGTAATGTAAAATATTGTCTACTTAGATTTACTTTTTACTAAGCAAGGTATAAAGTTATTTTAAAA
This sequence comes from Vandiemenella viatica, assembly GCA_031002005.1. Lineage (NCBI taxonomy): Eukaryota > Metazoa > Arthropoda > Insecta > Orthoptera > Morabidae > Vandiemenella > Vandiemenella viatica. Next base: position 227,074,310 of record CM061920.1, on the reverse strand, counting down.
TTGTTAGTGCTTTTTTTTGAAGACGGTTTTTATGTTTTTTAAAACAATTATTTTATTTCTTTATAATTTACCAATTATCTGCAACTGAAGCCACACTAATTTCTGTTTAATTTGAAGTAATATCATTCAAATCCTCTTACGGCCATGTATTCACAACAACAATGTGTATTAAGTAAACAGAAGATAAAAGAAAGTATACCAAATTTAGTTATTTCATATATGTCTCATTATTAAGTTGTAATCAGTCTCACGACCCACATACAAATTTTTGATAACTTTGCTATGTGGTTCGGAATGCCTTTCCCTTATCAGTTTATCCATACTAATCATATGATATACAATAACATAAATGATTTAGAACCATAAAAAACTTTCTTAAAAATTCGTTACTCAATTAATACATGTTACTGCTTATATTCAGTTTTCATTATTTTTTTAACAGTTTTTAAAATTATGTTTAATAGAACTGTTTAACTGTGGTTTTATTAAACCATACATTTTTTCATTTTCTGATTATAGGCTTGGTGTGTGTAACTCTCATTTAACTATCATGTCATTATACACGGTACGGTATATTAGATAACACTGTCTTTACCATTGCTGGTAAATATTTTGTTAATTCAGTATTCTGAAAGTGAAACCCAGGAGAATATTTTAATTCTTCTTATTTTCTCTCATAGTATGCTCAGGCATATGTGTATAACTGACAAGACATAAGCACATTAGGATTTGATCAACAGTTATGTAAAAATTTCTTTCAAAAATATGATGCACAACATCAACGGAAGGTTCAGAGTCACTATAGCGTTCAAAATTTTGCTATGTATTCTGTATGTTTTTGTAGATTCATATGGACAAAGAATTCCACCCTCCACCATTTCGATGCTAACATTCTTTCCCATGAATGTATGTTAACACATTGTAAATTATGATAGCAGCCTGTAAAGTATCTTTTAGTTCACCAAAAGCACTCCCACTAGCTATCCCCAGTAGTAAAATATTCTATAGATCAATTGTAAGATTGCCGATGTTGGACTTAGAAATTTCAAGAAAAGTAGTTGTCAACTTGACGGAATTTTCTTGTAATCTTTCCCACAGTGAGGATTCACCATAAAAATCATTTTATAGTGTATTTATCATATCGTGAAATGTTTATTTTAAGAGATATTCCCGTTTGTTCACGTTTTAAAAAACGCGATCGGAAAAGTAAAAATCTAAGATTCGAGATATCCTTGAATCGAGTAAAGCTACAGCTGATCTTTTATCACCAGCTATAGTCAGCACTGTTCCGGATATTTTGGTAGTAAAATTAAGTAATTCGGCAAGGTTTAATTAGCAATTTTAATTAAGAGAAAAAAATGAACTTTTTAATTAAAAGGAATACAAATTTAAAATTTATATCAGTAGATATCCCAAATTAAGACGATTACGAATATATAACGGTTTCGTTAAAAAGTTTAATCATTAGTCCAGTAATTAAGTTTTTGAAAAATAGATTGTTGCGGATTGTTGTTGAAGCGCGTAAAAGTTCCGCCAAGTTGGTCATGTGATGACTTTAATTTTAAGACTATAGAAACCCTTTGGAATGTTAAATTAAATTAAAACAGATAGAACATGACAATAGAAAGTCCCTGTGAAAATTTCAAGTTAAACCATTATCTACTTTTGGGGATATTAATTAAAGAAAGATTCGTCAAGGTCACAGGCTCGGAGAAGTCTATAAAAGAACTTGCAGTAAGCTCATTCTTACGCTGGAAAGTGTTCGCGCTAGTTAGCGGCACAAATTAGGGTAGCGGTTTAGGCAAGTTCTAACATGCCGTAATACTCACTAACGTTAGGGGGACTTTGTGAGTTTTTGTCTTCTTGTAGAATTGTACTTAATCTGTAATCTTCAAAGAAACTGTGGTTCGATGCTTTATTCATGTATCTGGTACCGACAATGTACAAGTGAACTTTTGCAAGATATAAGTACTGTGTTATTCTCAAACTGTGTTAAATGACTTTATCTTGTTTACGCTTCGCATTTGGGGTTTATTAATACGAATGCGTGGCGGCCGACCTATTTAATATTATAGGTACCAGAGGGCTATACATGGTCATGAACTTAATTGTTCATAGTTCAGGTGAAGGTGTTGCATAACCCCCGTGCAGCCCTTCCGCCTGACAAGCCTCAATTAATTTTTGGGGGGGGGGGGGGATAAACTTGGTTGTTGAACTGTTCGACATAGTAGGCACTTTGCATAGCTATCTCCTTGATAACTGTCCCCAAGAATGTTAGGCAATTGAAACAGCAGCATGAAATGTTTAAGAACTTTTAATAAAACTCTTCAATTTATCATAGTAGGTCAATAAATGTTTATCTGAAAGTGATTTCTATTTCATTTCACAAAGGAAATAGTTATTCCCTGTAAATTTTATAAAAGCTTCTCTGTATTAAAATTCATGATATATAGTTTTATTTTATATTGTGAATTCAGTGCTTAGCAATAACCTTGTAACAACAAAATGTTGCTTGGGCTTGAGAGAACATTAACCTGATCGTGATTCCTTTATAAACATTTGATACCATTCTCTTGAAGATAGAGTTCTTTCGAAACGGCCACCAAGCTGTTAAGTTAACCCATAACAGCTAACAGATCAAGTAATAAAATGAAATAAAAGCTCACAATTGGTGCATAATTTTAGTATATTCTCAAAGTTTGTTGAAGCTTATGCTGGTATCAGATTACACTGTTAATTCATAAGGCTATATTGGACTCTGAAACTCACATGTTGAAGAAGCAGGTTATCCTCCAAAACACAACACTAGGTATAAGCATTCACTCTTGTGAACACATACAGCACTTGCAACCCGAAAACAGAGAGAGCTTTACAAAAGTTTTAAGGTAATTGCTATGAAGACATTGCTTGGCCAAAAACTTTTAAAGTCCTACCAAGAGGCTTTGCTCGCCTGTACCACCACTGAGAGAAGAATGCCCAAAATTCAGCATGGCAGACTTCTACTTATAGACAATTCCAGACTTCTGACATCAGCTGATAACTTTAAAAATTAATATGTAACTAACCACTGAATAGTTCAAACTGCAATTAACACATGTTTCTTACGGCACCCTGTTCTAATTATTCTGATCTTACTTATTCCACAAAGAGGTTTCTACTAAATTAAAAATTAATTCTTTCATATGTCATCACTTTTGCGCATAACCAATAATATCTTGACAATACACTTTAGAAAATATTCTTTTCCTTATTGAAATCTTGAACTTTGCTAAAACTGACAATTTTATTTTAACCTGCCTGATTTTATCTATCTCCCAAATCTGTTTTTATATCTTTATCTCTTTTGTTCTAGATTTTTTCTTTACATAATTGAGGAGGTGGTGAACAAAACGTAATAACTACACTTCTGGTCGAAACATGGTTTTTTTTTAATCCGGTAGTTTTTGGTCCACTGAATCTGAATCTAAACTCATTTTCAAACAAAACGGCATAAAACTGTACTAAAAGTGAGCCCAAAGATTGTGATTTCAATCAAAATGGCATAACTACACTACAATTTCAACAATTTTGAAGACACAAGACCGATTAATTCAAAACGGAATAATTTTCATACAATTTCGTCCAATCCCAATCAAAACAAAATAAATGACATGCAGTATTCTTTTTGTTGCATTTTCAATCCCGTTTTTTGAGACAACACTAGGCTTTACGTTTAGTTGAAGAAAACTTAATAAGATTAGTATAGTATAGTTCTCAGTTATTGTTTATACGAAGTTAAAATGTCTTCTGAAACTATGAATTCAGAATCGAAGAAAAAGAAGTAAGTTTTATCAGATTTATTTTATAATGGTCCCATCCTATGCCAACTTATTCCTTGGTCGTCAGGAGGAACGTTTCCTGAACAACACTCCCTTTAAACCCACTGTGTGGTTCAGATACATAGATGACATATTTATGATCTGGACCCACAGCGAAAACCACCTCCTTGAATTCCTCCACTCCCTTAACAATAGCAACAATTCCATCAATTTCACCTGGACTTACTCCCGCTCACACATCACATTCCTCGATGTTGACATCATGCTCAGGCACGGTGTCCTTCATACCGCAGTCCACATCAAACCCACTAATTTACAGCAGTATCTACACTTTGATAGCTGCCATCCATTCCATACGAAACGTTCCCTCCCATACAGCCTTGCCATCCGTGGAAGTCGCATTTGCTCTGACGCTCATTCTCTCCATCAATACTCACAAAACCTATCCCAAGCCCTTATTTCCCGTTGTTACCCCAGGGATCTTGTACATAAACAGATCTCCCGTGCGATCAACCACCCTCCACGTAACCACTCTCACTTGCCTCCTACAAAAACCAACCATAGCCCTGCCTTTGTCACTCAGTTCTCTCCTGGCCTCGAGTCCATCAACCATATTTTGCGACAGGGGTATGACTTCCTTCGCTCATTTCCAGAAATGCGTACTCTCCTACCCAAAATTCTACCCAATGTCCCTCGTGCATGTTTTAGCAGACCACCCAATCTTAAGAACATCTTAGTCCACAAATACCCTCCGTTAGACTCTCCAAAAGCACCATATGGATCTTATCCTTGTAATAGACCCCGCTGTAAAACCTGCAGCATGCTTCCACCCACCACTACATATTCCAACCCCACCACAGGAGAAACTTTCCCCATTATTGGACATGCCACCTGTTCAACCACTCATCTGATATACCAACTAACTTGCCGCTTTTGCACCAGCTCTTACATAGGCCTCACCACACAGCAACTCTCTGTTAGAATGAATGGCCACAGACAAACAGTCCATACTCGTAACCTGTACCTTCCAGTACCAGAACATGCCAATAGCCATGATTCCAACAACCTCAACGACTGTTTCACTGTGAGAGCAGTCAGAGTTTTCCCTGACAGCACCACTGCAGCAGAACTCCGGAGATGGGAACTAGCGTACCAGAATATCCTGGATACAAGACACCCACCTGGACTTAACCACCGTTAAATTCCAATTAACCCATCACTACCTATTTTTTTTTTTTTTTTTCTCTATGTTTATACCGTACCATTACTACATTTGCTCATTTTACCATCGCCTGCCAAAATATTAAATATATTATCTCAGACATTGTATACCGATATCGACAGTCTACTCCTTATCCATCCCCCCCCCCTCCTCACCACAACACGGTTAGTCATTAGGTAACGTTCGGTGTGCACACACGTTCCGAGCCTAATGGCCTGTTTCTTCTATTTGTGAGCAAGGCATATGCCGAAATATTGTGTTGTTTGTTTGTCAGCATTAGTGTTCTCTCATCGCATCAGTCCACTTTGGTATGTGGTGGGTTAATTTCCCTTTCTTTTCTTATTTATTTTATAATCTCACTTTTTAACACTATAAAGAACTGAGTGACGTATACAACACTTTATTTTATTTATTTATTTTATTTATCAATCTTGTACCATGGATCCCTGCTGAGGAAGTACCTCTGGGATGTGAAACATGTCATTGTTGATACATATACACATAATATGAGTCATATCATAGTAAATACATATATATATATATATATATATACATATTTTACAAATACAAGAAATAATAATAAACATACATTTTTGCAACTGAGTTTTGCAAACGTCATAATGAGTACAATTAATTATTTTCTTCAAATTCTTGAATGGAGTAGAAGGAGTTGCCAATAAGATAATCTCTAAGTTTTTGTTTGAATACATCTTTATTATCTGAAAGCTGTTTTATACGATTAGGTAGTTTATTAAACAGATGTATCCCAGAATAATTAACTCCTCTTTGTACTAATGACAGAGATGTTTGTGGTTTATGCAAGTTATTTCTGTTTCTTGTATTGAAACTGTGTACCTGTGAATTAGGTGTAAACAGGTTAAAATTTTCTACGACAAAGCTCATGAGAGAATATATATACTGAGAATACATTGTAAGAATATCGAGTTTCTTAAAGAGTTGTCTGCAAGAAGTTCTTGGTTTTCCCTACACAGAAACCAAATAGCTCTTTTCTGTGCTATGAAAACTTTTTTACTTTGCGAAGAGTTTCCCCAAAAAATTATGCCATATGACATTACTGAATGTTACTGTTTCATTAATTCTAGATCTGCTGTTAGAGAAAGTGTTCATATTGCGAAGGTGGCACTACTTAACTTTGTCAGTAGTGTAGTGATATGATCATGCCAACAGAGTTTCTGATCTATTTTAATACCAAGAAATTTTATACTCTCTGTTTCTAAGATTGTGTTGTTTTTATAGTTTATACATATATCTGGCTGTGCATAGTTTTTTGTTTTAAACCTAATATAATGTGTTTTTTTCAAAATTTAATTTTAATGAATTTGCCTTAAACCAATTTGCTACTACTCTAAGTACTTTATTTACATTAAATTCTATAGTACTGTTTGGTGTTTTACGCACTGTCAGGTTAGTGTCATCTGCAAATAAAACACTCTTAACTTTGTCGGATAAATTTCCAGGAAGGTCATTGATTTATAACAGAAAGAGGAGGGGACCTAAGACAGAGCCTTGTGGAATTCCATGTTTTATTTTCTCCCAGTCTGATGAAGCATCTTTACTTATTTTAGAATCAAAAATTGAAACTTTTTGCATTCGGCTTTCAATGTATGATTTAAACCATTTACCTGCAGTCCCAAAAATACCATAGTATTCCATTTTTTTCAAAAGTAATTCATGATTTACACAGTCAAATGCTTTTGCAAGATCACAAAATATTCCTACAGGATTAATTTTATTATTCAGTTCCTCAAATGTGTTATTTAAAAATGAATATATAGCCATTTCTATGCATGATCCTTTATTGAACCCAAATTGTGAATTAGTGAGGATATTATAGTGTGTAACATGTTTTATTACTCTACTATACATGACTTTTTCAAAAACCTTTGAGAATGTTGAAAGTAATGAAATGGGATGATAGTTGTCTACACATGTTACTTCTCCTTTTTTAAATAATGGTTTTACAACAGCATATTTTAGTCTATCGGGAAAAACACCTTGTATTAAGGATTCATTACAAATGTGAGCAAGTACATGACTGATACAGTCTGAACATCTTTTCAGTAATTTACTTGAAATATTGTCATAGCTGGAAGAATTTTTAGGTTTTAATTGTTTAATGATTTTATTTATTTCTGAGACTGTTACTGGTGGCAATTTCATCTCCACAAAGCTATTTGGGAAAGCAGTCCCAAGAAGCTGTAACGTAACCATGAACGTTACGGTTATATTTGGAGTGGATAGTGTAATCTGAGAGGTATGTAAGGTCTTTGGCGGTGGGCGAGCGCCGAGCGCGGGAGTCGGGAGTCGGTGATTGTCAGTGGTAACGTACGGAACAGCCGGCGGGAGCGGAAGGTTTACGGCAGTGTGTTTATCCCGTGAATACATCGTACGGCCGCTTGGCGTGTGTTCCGTACTAAAGAACACTGTGGGATGTGTGCTAAAGTATATGTTGGACTATGAAGGTTCTTCCGAGTGACCTGATTCAATATAAACTGTGTTTAGTAAACTACTGCAGAATCGGACTATGGCGATTGTTTGTTAATTAGTTTCGAGAATTGTGCTCACTGCTTATTTATCCTTTTGACTGTACTTGAATCTGCTATCTTCGGTGACGAAGAAACATTAGTATTATTGTCTGGTGGCATGCTTGTGGACTGTGTAGTCTCAGAGGAATAAATCTACGAAAACTAGTACGCATATGTGTTCTTCTTCTGTGACTTTAATTAACCAATTAGCATAGCCGAAAGACTGGCGACCGCACGGCAAAACGAACCTTTAATTAAAAGAGTAATTAGTGGTGGAAGAAAGCTTAAGAAAAATCGTGTTAGGAAGTGTAGCTGCTCTATTGCTTCAACGAACTTTTAACTATACAAACACGAATAGCGTGAGTACACGTTACATGGCTCAACGTGACAGGACAAGTTGCAGTTAAAATTGTTAAGGACGGACAGTGATTAATATAAAAAAGTGCTGGAAATAATAAGCAGTGAGTAGAGCGGGAAGACAACAATCGGCGATGGTACGGCTACTTCGAGGCGGCGAGTGCACAACAATGTAATAAACGAGAGGACCCGAGCTTTCACGATCGGAACCGAACAACGCAGTCTGACGGGAAGCCTCGCCAGAGCAACATCTCGACACCGGGGCAACGCGGTACAGCGGAGAGACGCGACAGCGGAACAACGCGGGCACGCAGAAGCGGCGCGGCGTCATTGCGGTCGACGGCAGCGCGGTCAGCAACTGAGATTCTTCGAAAGGGAAGTGCGAACAAATTTTTAATTAAAGAAAGACACAAACTGACATTAAATAATTTAAAAAAAAATAATAATAATACTGTTTCGATTGGAATCACATTTCCGCGGTAGTAATTATTTCTTTTGCATTAATGAATCTTCAAATGAGCTACTGACTATGCGGATTGCAAATTTTATGCATGCAAGCATAATTTTATTCTGATTTGGGTCAAGTTATGTCAGTTTCTGTTAACGAATTAATTTGTAAATTTTTTGTTGATTTTCCAAAGAAGGCATACGTTGAGTAGAATTAATAAATGTCTTCCATACAATTTCCTGTAGGTTTTGTCTGAGAGGTTTCTGATATTATATTTTATTTTCTCCATGGCTGCGAGTGTTAAAGTTTTGTTACCATTTTGTGAAGATAGGGGCATTATTTTACATTGAGCTTATACGGAGTGGATCATGCAATATTCAATTCGACTTGGAAAGATTTCTTCGTGCAATATTTTCTTTCAGATCCAGCAAACTTGCGTTTTCACCCAACGTTGTTTTATTCATGTGCAGTTCCTGCTAACCTGTGTTCTGGTTCAATGCTTTGTAGTTAGGAAACTGTTTGTTTTACATGAACTGTAGCCTGGATTTTATGGTTTTTCAGTGTTCTCAGATGGATTAGAAGTTGGGAAAGATGGACTTTGCGTTTGACTGTCCACAGTTTAAGGGTGTGGAAAGATTCTTAAGTAGCCTAGACTTTCTTAGGGTTCACATCAAAGTAGAGGATAAAGATAAATACACGGCTATAATAAATGTTGTTAAGAGGGTGGTAGCAAGCTTTAAGGAGGAATGCAAAGTACATGTACAGCACAGTAAAGAGTTCAGGGATCCTGAAATTCTAAAAAATATAGATTGGTATATAATTTCAGTATGGTCAAAGCTTGAAGAAGTTCGAGAAAACTTGGGTAGTTTTTGTGATAAAATATCCATGGTTTCAGTAGATTCTGCTATTGATTATATCAAGGGGGCTATACCCGATGTTGGTTACAGAGTAAAATACCTTGAACATAAGTTTAGTTGGGTGCGAAGGGTGAAATTCGAAGATGATGTTTGTAGTTATATTGGAGGATTATTCAATGCTGATTGTGAGTTAGATTCAAAGTCATCTGAGCCTGTTGAGGAGCAGCTTGTGGATGATAATGAGTGTATGAGAAGTGTAGAGAATAATGAAAATTTGGAAGAGGACTTGTCAATTGGGAGTAAGGATTTTAGTAATCTCATGGTAACTGCAACTGGTAAAGGGAAAGTAGTTAGTATATCGCAGGAGGAGGTCAAGCAATGTAGGGAAATGTTCAGCGCCTTGAAAGAAGATAGTGTCAACGTGGACCAGAATTCATATCAGCAAGGTGATTTGGTTTTATTGGAAGTGAATTCCGAACTTTATAGTACTAATGGAGACATTCAAAAGTACCAGTTTTCGTATGAAGGACCTTTTCGAGTAGAGGGTGAGGAAGAGTCGAGGTACATATTAGCATTACCTGAGAATGGTAAAAGAAAGGGTGTTTACCCAGGCAGTTCCTTAATGCCATATACAAACGATGATAAGAAGAAAGAAGAGGAAGAACCTGTGACAAAATATAAAATTACTAGGGAAGAAACAGAAGAATCAAAGGCTGAAGAACCGGGTAACAGTCTGAAAACATTTGGTGACAGTCTCGACGCATTTAGAGCGGAGATGAAACGGGCGTTTGCGGAATTTGAGTATAACCTGAGATGCTACTTCGAACAAGAAAAAGCAAAGATAGTTTCAGAAGAAACTTATAGATCAAATGGAAGAGAAACGGTGAATAAAAACAATGTTTGTGAGCCACAAGAGCAGGAGGAGACTTGTGTAACTGACGACAAGAATGTTGAGAAAGATACTGTAGCAAAAGAAGAAATAATGTCAGTAGAAGAAGATGGAAGACAGCGAGAAGCAGTCCTTGAGATGAAAGAAACATTTCAGGAGACAGAAGCAGTGAAGCACGAAACTTTGCCGGAAGGGAACCTCGCAGTGAAACATGGTATGATGATAGATGAGTACTATTCATCATTTAAAGCCATACAACAGAAGGTGATTAATGGGAATAAAGAGATTATGCAGAAGAGAGGAAACTATGTGAAGCCTGAAGAATGGTATTTGCTGAGAAGATATGTGGAAACAAGTGGAGGAAGAAGAATGAAGGAGGAGTGGAAGAGGCGCAGGAAGAAGTTACGGTTATATGATGAAGCAAAGAATGTAAATAAGAAGAAAGGAGGAAGAAGAGAAGAAAGTTGGAAGAGACGCAGGAAGAAGTTACGCTTATATGATGAAGCAAAGAATGTAAATAAGAAGAAAGAGGGAAGAAGAGAAGAGAGTTGGAAGAAGCGAAAGAAGAAGCGGGGTTTAAAGCTGTTTGGTGAAGGAAGGAATATTGTAAAGAAAAAGAAGTAGGTACATTAGGTAGAGGGGGTGAGGTACAGTCTTCAGTTGCCTCACTACGCATGATGGAAACATCCATGCATAAATACCTTAGCGTTATGATAGGTTTAGGCTTTTAGGTTTTTTTGTCTTCACAATTATTTTACTATGGTATTTTACAGTTGTTGTATCAAATGTCTGTTGCGGTTGTGCGCAGATTAGCGACCCGCACACTGTTTGTTTTGGTTAGGGTATCACCGTTTTTGTCACAGCCGAAGGAGTTGGTTATTGTGACTTACCTTTTCCTTACATTAAAGTGTTAAGACGATTTAAATGTGGCGCAGCGTAATGTCAGTTTGCGTCTTTCCGCGTGTGGAGTGATCAGTGTTGGTGTACAACAGTCAGTGAATGAGGCACCTGCCTGAGCAGGGCACACTGTCAGTGCACTGTCGAAGTAAACAAGGCACGATTCAGTGCATGTGTCATACATCAGAAAAAAAGAGAGGAAAAATTGTTGTCAAAATATATTGTAACTCAATTTGTAATTTCTTGGTTATATGTCATGGATCTAAGCAAGGACATATGGACATTGAAAGGTTTGATGATTTGTTTCATGCAGTTTCAGACTGTGTGTGTTATTCTTAATGTGTATGTAATTATGTTAGTTTAAGGATAAGCAAGCAGCCACCCAGACTTCCCTTTATGTTTGGTAAACATTTAATCTTGTATTTTTTTGTAAAATGTTTCTATGTATATGTGAACAAGTGTGGTTTGTGATGACAAAAGTCGGTGCTTTGTCAATGCCGACTTTTGCCACATTGTAACGGTGGGGGTGTAACGTAACCATGAACGTTACGGTTATATTTGGAGTGGATAGTGTAATCTGAGAGGTATGTAAGGTCTTTGGCGGTGGGCGAGCGCCGAGCGCGGGGAGTCGAGGAGTCGGTGATTGTCAGTGGTAACGTACGGAACAGCCGGCGGGAGCGGAAGGTTTACGGCAGTGTGTGTTTATCCCGTGAATACATCGTACGGCCGCTTGGCGTGTGTTCCGTACTAAAGAACACTGTGGGATGAGTGCTAAAGTATATGTTGGACTATGAAGGTTCTTCCGAGTGACCTGATTCAATATAAACTGTGTTTAGTAAACTACTGCAGAATCGGACTATGGCGATTGTTTGTTAATTAGTTTCGAGAATTGTGCTCACTGCTTATTTATCCTTTTGACTGTACTTGAATCTGCTATCTTCGGTGACGAAGAAACATTAGTATTATTGTCTGGTGGCATGCTTGTGGACTGTGTAGTCTCAGAGGAATAAATTCTACGAAAACTAGTTACGCATATGTGTTCTTCCTTCTGTGACTTTAATTAACCAATTAGCATAGCCGAAAGACTGGCGACCGCACGGCAAAACGAACCTTTAATTAAAAGAGTAATTAGTGGTGGAAGAAAGCTTAAGAAAAATCGTGTTAGGAAGTGTAGCTGCTCTATTGCTTCAACGAACTTTTAACTATACAAACACGAATAGCGTGAGTAACCGTTACAAAGCCTTAGAGCACTATGTGGGGATTGCTTTTCTATGCCTAATTTATCTACTACTGACGTAAAATGTTTGTTAAATATTTCACAAACTTCCCCTACTTCGCTATACACATATCCATTTTGTTCTATTTTTATGTCTTTAGAGTGATTTACAGTTTTTCCTGTTTCAGTCTTTATTATATTCCATATAGTTCTCATTTTATTGTCTGAATTTTCAATTTTCGCCGATAAGTACCTGTTCTTGGCCTTCCTTATTACATTTCTTAGTATTTTAGAATAAAGTTTATAGTGAACTTTAAGCGCATAGTTATCTGATTCTCTCATTTTTAAATAAAGGCCCCTCTTTGTTTTACTAGAGATTCTAATACCCTTTGTTATCCATCCCATGCCCAGTTCATTGTTTGGAGTGTTGAGAATTTTCCTTTTTTTGAAACTACCTTCAAAAAGTGTTAGAAATATATTCAGAAAGGAATCAAATTTCGCATTAACACCCTGCGCATTATATACTTCTAACCAGTTTTCATTGTTTAAGGTATCTATGAAGTGTTTTATATTATTTTCACTAATATTTCTTCTATAAACCCAGCTTTTCTTTATCTGTTTAACAGTGTTCCTGGACTCGATACATAGTAGCTGGGCATCATGATCTGAGATACCATTTATTACTGGAAGTATGCTGTAATTACTGCACTGAGAAATATCCATAAAAAAATTATCAATTGCAGTCCTGCTATTATTTTGTATTCTCGTAGGAAAATTTACAAGTGCTGTTAAGTTAAAAGACAACATCAAGGCTTCCATATCTAATCTATCATTGCTGTGATTCAGAAAGTCAACATTGAAATCTCCACATAATACTATTTGTTTGCTATTTGTAAAACTTAGTAGCAAAGACTCTAAATGAGATAAAAACAGTCTGAAATTACCTGAGGGGGCCCTGTAAATTGCTATCACTATCAGCTCTTCCTTATCATATTCTAGTTTAGTAACACAACATTCAAAGTGTTGTTCTATACAATACTTACTTACAACTACACTACTGCATTCAATATTATTTTTAACAAAAATGGCAACTCCCCCTTTCTCCATTTTACATCTGCAGAAATGAGAGCTTAATTTATAATTTGGGATGGACAGCTGAGATATTCCTGTATCAGACAAATGATGCTCAGATATACACAAAACGTCTACATTAAAATTTCTGGAATTTTGAATCTCTTCTAGGCTTAAGGTAATGTCATCAGTTTTACTAAATATTCCTCTTATATTTTGGTGGAAAATACTAGTCTGAACACTTTGACGCAATGACTTTGAATTGTTTATTTTATTATTACATACTGGTATATCAGTTGGAATTTTTAATTTCAACAAATTATGATCATCAGAGACATTAATTTCCTTTAGACAACTTAATAAATCTATTTTATTTACCCTAAAAAAGGCCGCGACTTAGCACCATTTATCACAGGAATACCTCTTTCACTCACCTGGCATCCTCTGACCTCATCAGCAATAAGAAGCGAAAGCTTCCTCTTACCTCTGACATTCAGATGGAGTCCATGGCAAGTATAACTGTCCCTACCAATGCAGGCCACATCAATCTAACCAATGTGTGAATTAGCCGGCTGCCAGAGAACCTTTTCCAAGGATGCATTTGTACGCCTGATGTTATGCCACATCCAGGGTTTATCGTAACGCTCAAGCAAACCAACAAATCTCACACTTGTCTGACGTGTGTTCCTGGAAATGTGGGCAATGTCTCCCTCAACTGAATAATTGAGGTCTTTATCAAGGCTATTTCCTGGTCCCCCAACAATTACAACACAATCCTCATCTGAAAAATCTTTAACTAGGTCTTTCACATTTGCTACCACACTTCCAAGATCTGCATTTGGTTTGAAAATACTGCAGACTTCATAATCTGGCCCTTTGACAGGAATAAGAGAGCTCAAGAGTATAAAAGTAGGCAGTAGTCGAAGGAGAAAAAACTCAAAAAAGAATAAGAAAGTTGCGACAGCAACGAAAGTGACAAGGATTGTCTCCTGCGACCTCAAAATATTACAAAGGCGAGATTGAACAGGGACCAGTAACAACGTTACTAAAAAATGAAAAGGAGCATAGAACCACATTAAGAAAACTGGAAATGAAAAATAAGTTACAGGAACAAAAAGGAAAATACGTTCTGGTATTGTTACAAAAGCATTTCGGAAGCAACTGGGAAAAGTGTGAAGAACTAAGTTGGTACAAAAACATTTTAGGAAACCCCCAGGAAAGCAATGAGAGTCAGAGGGAAGATAATGAAGAAGAATGTGAGGAAGATGGACATGATGAAGGTTGTGATTGTAACGAAATGAACATTGAGTTCAATCTATAATGATGATTTTTTTTTATTTAACAAAGAAGTAACTTTTTTTCAAGATGAGTCTTAATTTTTAATGATTAATAAGTTGAAATGTTATTAGACTAGACTCAGTTAAGGTTTCTAAACTAATTGTACTTTAATTAACCTAACCTAACTCACAAAAAAACATTAGCAATCAAAAAGCTTAATTTCATCCTGGTGGCAATCAAAATGTAATAATTGCATCATTGCCAATCAAAACGGCATAACAGAATTTTTCAAATCTGAATATTTTCCGTTTTATTAAAGATAGGAATTTCGATTTAGAGTTCAAATAAAGTTCAAAACGCAATATGAGTAATTAAAAAATCCCCCCAAAATCCCCCTGCAAGTATGTCTTTTAGTTTTTAGCTCTTCCTGTAAAATTTGAATTTGTGTAATTATTACGTTTTGTTCGCCACCTCCTCAATTAAAAATTGTATTTATAATTTACTTGATTGGTTGAAATAATGTTTAGGATATCCTTGTTGATGCCGACTACAACTCTGGCTACAAAAATCTGATATAACTCTTTGCATAAATTAGTTATTAAATCTTGTATTTGGCTTCCTCTGCACACGTGTTTTTACATCACAATAATCGAAATAACTTTAAGTCTTTTATGACAGTGGCTACAAAAAAAAACTAAAAAGTATTTTACTGTTAAGAAAATGCTCCTAAAGGTCATTTACTATACAACTATATGAGGTTCAATACCTCTAAATGGTTTTGGCAAGTCTAATGACATATCACAACCTGCTACGATTTTTATACATTCCTGTAAGAAATTAATACTGAAGATAATACGTATTGTGTGATATTTACCTGTGCAAGTCCAAGATCAGGGAGCCACTCACTTGATACCCAAGTATGTCCCAACTGTGCAATGCATGGATATCGAACCAGTGCTGGATGCCTGTGCTCTTCAATGGCAAGCCGTAATTTTTTGCGGTGCATTGGATGGGATATTCCCAGACCTAACTCTAACTCAACATCACTCAGTTCCAGAAGCACCTGCAAACCATTAACACAGATCTCATTGATCTCATAAGAAAAATAATCATAATATAAAGAAAAGACATCATTTATGACAGCTGAAGTTGCAAGAGCATATAAACATAGAAACCCATGCTACAAAAATAATAAAAAATTTAGGTGAGGCTTTTCTTTGGGAACTTTATTGCATGGCTGAATCATTTCAGTGAAGGAAAAAGTAAGAATGACATCCAGTGTGACAGAGCAGTGAGATATTGAAAGTGAAAGAATTTTTCCACAGTCGATTTTTCATTCAAACATACATATGTGATAACATTTCGATTCACTGAGTATTAAGTTTTGTTTTTTATAGTGACATGTTATTATTACCCAGCAACCATGAGTCTGTCATTGCTGCTCCTATATTTTTGCATATTATGAATCCTGTTCACAATCTTACGAAAGTAGGACATCACTCACAGCATTTACTATAATCAATTATTTTATTTCCATATATTTTTAATGGCTCTGGCTGGTGGCTTTATATACACGAACTGCTAACGTATGGATCAATTTCTTATACAAGGTCTGTATTTTAAAGCATTTACTGTATTGCATAACTGTATGTAAAAATTAATAATTAAATTACATTTTTAATCATATTTTTGTGGGCAGAGAATAAAGTAAAAAATTGCAAATTCTGTTTACAAAATTTCTAAAACTTGAAGAGAGAAAGCAAGCAATGTACAGCTGGCCACAAGAGAAGCAGTTGGTTCTGATGTCAGTGACCAAGAGGTATAATGGTAAAGTACACACTCAAAGGAAACTTTTACATTGTAAAGGAAAATTGATAGCAATGAGTGACACATGCAGGATAAACACCGATTTGCCTTGGGCAACAGCCATCAGAATTTCTTTGCTGGTAACTTTCATTTGCAGGAAAATTACTTTGAGCTGGATTCAGATAGTTTAGTATATGAATAATCAAAACACCTACATCAAGTCTGATTCAATGTGCTGGTAGTACAGCTGCACTGAGAGAATTCAGAATTTCTTAAGGGTAATTAGTGGCATCATTTAATCAACCACAACATTGATCGAAGTATATTCCACCTCATTCCCTTCAATTACAGATATAAAGAATTGTTGATGGCAGCTGCTTGCTAATTTTTTGGCAGTAAAATAGCTTTCTCATGATATATTCTTCATGAAAAATCCACGAACCAGTCTTCTGGCCATTACACAGCAGTTTGGCTGTGTGCGTTAAAATTTATACTGTAACGAGGTCTGTTAGAAAAGTATCCGACCTTTCGCCAGGAAAAAAAAAGAAAGTGGCATACCTGGAGCATTGGAAACATAATCACCCTCGAAGCATTATCCTTGGGAATCCCCAGCAGTGCCGCCATTGTTGGAAGCATTCCAAGAAAGCCTCTTTCGGAATGGAGTTTAGCTCTGCTGTCATTGCAGCCTTAATGTTGTCTCTTGTCTGAAATTCCTTTCCTTTCAATTGTCTCTTGAGTTTGGGGAACAACCAGAAGTCACAGGGGCCATATCAGGAGAGTAAGGAGCCTGTTGAACCACTGGAGTCTAGTTATTCACCAAAATAGTCTGAATAGGTGTGAGGAATGTGCTGGAGCATTGTTGTGATGGAGGAGCCAATTTCCTGTTTACCATGACTCCAGTCTCTTGCGCCGTACACATCATGTAGGTGACGGAGTACTTCCTTTTTCCACAGATGTGTGGCCATCATTAAATCATTTGTACCACTCCTTAATCTGTGTAATGCCCATAGCATCATCACCGAAAGTCATCTAAATCATCTGAATGGTTCAAGGTCAGCTCATGCAAGCACGATTCATTCAAATCTATCAGTATTTTGCAGGCGGAAAAAAATAAGGTCGGATATTTTTCTAACAGACCTTGTGTTTAAACAATAGGCCTAGCATATCAGCCATCCTGATTATTATTTTTAGGTGGTTTTGTGTAGTCATATTGTAAAATGCTTGGCCTACCCAAATTTCTGACTTAAAAAATTATGCATTCACACAAGTCAAATCAATACTTAAAAATACTTACGGCATTCAGTTCAAATATAAATGGCAACTCTAACGTAGTTCACACTCTTGGCTAGATGACTGGGACAAAGAGAGAATGCAAGACCTAAAAATGTCACTCAGTTGTTGAATCTTCAGACATTCCCATTGAAAAACAGCATATAATTAAGAAAAAGAAAAATGGTAGAGTTCTTTGCCAGTTTTTGATAACTTATCTGAAAATTTGTAAGCAAAGTGAGTTTCAATCCTACCATGTTTTCATGCTCACCATAAAGCACAATTTATACACATTAAAGTGCCAAAATTCATGTGATAGGAAGATGAAAATATATCCAGATGGCAGTAGCATCATGGAAAAAAATATAAATCTGCCGAGCAGAGTTGGGGCTTTCATTTGTACTCTCGTGAATCACGTGAAAGTTTTTCTGATGTGATTATGACTGCAGAGATTTTGAATAATGGGTGCTAGATGCATGGGGCACTCTCCATTTCATAAATTATTTGTGAATTCAGCATTCCTCGAACCAAGGTGTCAAGAGTGTGCAGCGAAAATTTAATTTCTGGCAATACCTTCCACTGTGGTCAACTATATTTACTTAATGACTCAGACCAATGATGTCTGCATCAAGTTCTCAGTATGAACAGACAAGCATCTCTGGTTCAAAGAACAGCAACACTCAATGTAAGCCTTACATTGGACATGTCTATATGGACAGTGCAGAAAAATTTGTCATTGATAGGATATGGCAGCAGAAGACTGATGCAAGTGTCTCTTCTAATTTTTAAGCCTCTTTGTCCATTCTGCTCAGTTGAAATTATTATAAAACTAGCTGCCCCGACAGACTTCTTTCTGTCAAAAGTTATTGTCCTATCGTAGTCCAATAGAAAAAATAAATAAATAAAACGTATTACAGAGTGATCACATGATTTAATGTCTCAATAATAAACATCGATTACTTACAAAAGTAAGTTTTCTATTTCATACACTGCAAGACGTTAGTAATAATGTGATGATATTTTTATTGTAATCATTTGTGGTACACGGTATTTTTTGTTTGGTTATCTGGCGCGTAAACAAATAAAGCTGACACCTTTCCAAGGCGGGAGAAGGCAACATACAACTGTCCATGAGAGAAGCATGGGTTTTCAAGATTAATGCCGCAAACACTCAAAGACTGACCATGGGATTTATTTATGGTCATAGCGAAAGCAAGCCGCACTGGAAATTGCAGTCGTTTAAATTCAAATGGTACGTCAGTTGGTATCAACACATCTTCTCCCTTATATTTTCCCTTTGGAATGGTTGCTTCGATCACATTGTTCAGTAATTTTTTCACTGTAAGCCGTGTGCCATTAAAAAGACGCGGTTGGTTGATATTTCGCAGCATTATGACCACCGGTCCTACTTTTAATTGAAGATTATGAGGCAGCAATCCTGTCAAATCCAGTGAGTTCAAAAATTCTGGTGGATAGTTGACGACATCATCTTGGTTACTTGCGAAATCAACTGATTTGTATGTCCTTAATTCACCGGCAATTTCATTTTGAATTTCGAAATTTATTTAATTTACATCAGTGTTTTTGTCTCTGTAATATATTTCGGTCGTTCAACCAAAAAATCGACAGGAAATGTAATGCAGACAGTCAAAACGTTTACAGGGATTTTGTCATTACCAATGCCAATGAGTTGTTTTGAAAACATTTCTTGAGATCGATCATTTTGAAATTCCAAAGATAATCATAAAGCGCCTTTGTTTTGTTTTGATTGACTGGCAGTAATATTATTTTCATTGATGACACGCAAACATTTTTTTCCCTTCGAACTTTATTTTGGGCATGCATAGATTATTAATATCCATACAGTCTAATCAACTTGAAGGCATACCAGAGCTAATCCTGACACGCCTTTGTTTTGTTTTGATTGGCTGGTTTGTATGGGAAAAGAAAGGTGTTGATTTTACTATTTTCCTCGCAATTTTTACTTTTTTTCTCGCCATAAGAACCTTCCTTGTGGATCAACGAAAATATGAAGGAAAAAAATTAGCCGAATTGGTCGAACCGTTCTCGTGTTTTGCACTTAGCATCACATTTGGCGATTCATTTTTATTTATATAGAAGATTTTAAAAGTTAGAAAGTATTATTACTCGTAGCCAATTCAACCATCGTGAATTCTACCTGAACATAGTTTAAAATGAATGAAACCCATCACCACAAGGCTTACCACAACATTCTTAAAATAATAGGAAAAGTTTGGCTCGATCGTCAGACAATAATGCATATCGCTTCTTAACTGACATACCAGTAATCGATTTTGCTTTTTAGGTATTCTTAATATTGCATCCTTCTAAACTGATGAATTCTATTTTTATAGTCGAATCTTTCGTGGCAGGCGGCATGGGTGTAAATGTAAACAAACTGAACAAATAAACACACAATTGGTTTTCGAGAGAAGCGAAAATTTAAAAGCAACCAAGAAAATGCAAGCACGGAGGAAATAATGATAACACACTTACGTTAGTGATATTATTTTCGCTGATCACACGCAGGCATAGTTTAATATCCATAGAGCCTAATCAACTTGAAGTCATACCAAATATAATCCTAACGCGCCTTTGTTTTGTTTTGATTGAGGGAAAAGAAAAGGGCTGTTTTAAGGGTTTTTCCGGCAATTATTCGAATTTTTCTCACCGTAAAAACCATCCTTGAACTCCAACGAACATTTTTTTTTAAAAAAATTGGCCAAATTGGTCCAGGCGTTGTTGAGTTATGCGCTTACCAACACATTTTGCGATTCATTTTTATATTGTATTATATTATAGATGGTATTTATATGGCATTTTGTTGAAGAAAATTAACAAAATATGTTTTGTAATTATTCTGTATTGTTATTACTAATAATAAATGTATAACTTATCAACTTAATTTTTTTATCTTTGACTTCAAAAGTCCATACTTTTATTTCCACGCATTTCCACATTTTTCTACTCTGTCTTTGAAATAGTTGGCTGTTTTATCTCACAAAGACAATTTACTCCGCACCAATTCAATTAATGTAACAATATCGTGAGAGTAGTTTATCCATTCTAACAAAATTATGACTTAATTGTCGTTATTGATATTTAAGTGTATAAACATCTCTCTATCACTGGCACTAGTGTGCATATGAAGCAATGAAATGTCTGACTGTCATGTTCACCGCCAGCTGCATTTGTCAGTGCTGGACTGGACTACATGTGGAAGTTCCCATTTGATTATATTGTATCCGGTGCCGGCTCTGGTCTTGCCGGTGTGTTTGAAAATGCCTTTGGCTAGAGTGACCCGACCAGTGTTGCCAATTCTACGGATTTATCCATAGATCTATTTTTATAAAAATTTAGGATTTTCTGATTTTGTTACAATATCTACAGTTTTTTATACTCTTTATAATTTCTTGATTTTCTTCCTCATACAAACTTTGAGCGTATAGTATTACAGAATTTTCAATAAATGTAAACAGTTTCCTTGCAACCACTCAGAGAATCAACAATTGAAATAAAGCTCATATTTTTTTGATTATAGATTTTATAGATCTTAAAAGACTATCGGCGCACCCTCACGACTTACAAAGCTGTGCCTTCTGAGAAGGATTAACCAATATCCGAGAATCAAAGAGGTCACAGTTTTTAACGTTTTCTCTTACAGAAGGTAGCTAAATTTAATGTCAACTGAGAAAATGTATGGTCCCTAAATTTAAAATATATATATATATAGCAGCAGTGGTGAATTGATGAAAGTGACGCTGTATAAAACATGTTCAATGTAGAATATTATTTTGTATTTAGTATTTTAAAGACCTGGAAATAAAAATTCTTAATTTCGACTTTCTATTCAATAATTATGGTTTCAGTCTTTCAGTTAGAGAGTCTCCGGATTTTTGTACTCAATATACGGAAATTTTAGCAGTTATCTACGGATATTTGAAGCCAAGTGGCTGGCAGCTCTGGACCCAACCTGTATGCATTGTATGCTTGGCACATATATGTCAGTACATAAATAAACGTTAAATGATATTAAATTTTAGTGAATCTTACATTATTAACAGTACTTATAGTAAAGAATGAGTTGTTAAAAAAAACTGTGAAAAACCACTTGTAAATTATTTCTCAGTCAGTGTTATGTGCAAAGCATTATTTATGAAATGAGTTCACGTGATCGTGATGGCGGTAGAAAATTTGAGTTGGGTCGTTCAAAAAGCAAACGAGGTATCAAAAGAAAGCAGGTACAGATTTTAGCCTTAGGAAAAGTTGCAAGCATTATTCTGAAATCCCTGCATGTATCTTTAAAGGTATTTGTACACCTTAGTACTTCATCATTAATGCTTGGTCATCTTTATGTTTTATTAACTTTTATAAATCTTTGAATATAATATCTTAAAATTCAAAATTTATTTGTTTATAACTTTTGCATTCTCGTCAATAATCAGAAATACCTACATTCGATTCATATACTTTGCACAAAGGACAAGGGCCTCACAAAGATCTGCCGCCTGGAGCCTCGCAATAGTTAAAGCCGTCACTGCATGCAGTTCATCCTTCACCAATATAAGGCAGAAATTAGTTTCCTTCTTTTAAATCTGACACTTAATAAAAATTGCATCTCAAAACAAAGGCCAATCTACTTTTGAAAATGCTGATCTCTGCATGAAACATGCATCCTCAAACTTATTACATTGAGTTGAAAACGGGGAAGGGGGGGAAGGGGGCCATTTCTAGGATCCATCTCTGTCACTTGGACTATTCATGATTTCAGTGTTCTTGTATAAACAGATTGATAATGTCAGTTGAAAAGCAGTTCAATTTGCCAAAAACTGGAGGTTCATTGCTGGAGCTAAGTTGGGAGGAAGCTTCATATCGCTCATATTGAAAATATAAGTTTTTAACTGTAACCAATGGTCAGAGTTTATGCTTCTGCACTGTTAGCTAGTAGTGCGGGTGTGTTAATTACATCTGAAGAATTTAAGATTAAACATGAAAGAAAGAACGAAAGGAGGAAAATAAGTGTGTAGGGAAACTGTTACCAGAGCATCAATTCAAACTTCTTCAAGAAGTATGAATTTTATGATTCAGTTCTGCCATTTGACATTTATGATGTATCTACAGGGTGACAATTTTTGAACTATATGAAATAAAACATAAATTATTTAAAAACAACTGACTGCACAAACTTTATTCAATGTGTAAATTTCACTACAGATATTCAGTTTTAGGTTATGACATGTCTGATATGGCTGCCATCAATGGCTATGATGTGGCATAGACGAATAGCACAATTCTGCATGACCCGCTGAACTGTTGGAACATCGATGCTGTCAATGACTTCCTGTGGCATAACAGGTTCCTTAGAGAAGTTATAAAAGACTGAAGTTTACTCATGGGGAAACTGGTAACCATAGTAACATGAGAGTAACAAGAACGATTGAGCGAGAGCGAAAGTTAGTTTGCGTCTTTGAGTTGATGATATCCAGTTACAGCAAGCAAAGAACATTTGTATTCTTCGGATACCTATTAATGAAATGCAATAGGAATAAATATTAATGAATTATATAAAAGTTTATTATTATTTAAATAGAAAAGGTTAAATGAATAAGTGTGTAGGTTAAGGTTAAAAATGAGTTAAAAGTGGGACCTTTGTCCCTGCGCGACCAGATTATAAGAATAAAAAAATAAAAAAAATACCATGTGTTCAGATTCGGAGAATCTGGCAACCAAGCGAGTCCCAGTCCAGTGGCCTCTGGGTACCCCAGAGCTAGAATGCAGTTCTCAAACTGCTCCTCCAGGTCATAAAAAACTTTCTTGGTCCGATGGGGTCGAGCTCCATCTTGCTTGAACCAAATCGTGTCAAGTTCTTGGTCATTTTGGATATTGGGGATGAAATCATTTTCCAAAACATTCATGTATCGTTCAGTAGTAACTGTGCCATCAACGAATATTGGGCTGATTATTCTGTGACTGGACATTGCACATCATAGAGTCACCCGTTGAGAATTGAGACTTCTTGGTTGTGAAATGCAAATTCTCAGTCCCTCAAATGCGCCAATTTTGCTTATTGACAAATCCATCCAAATTAAAGTGGGCTTTGTTGCGAAACCAAACCATATTAACATCATATTTCTGTTTGTCAATTCTCTCAACTATAGTGTTCGCAAAACACAACCGCTGTTGCACTGCCATGGGGCTTAATGGCTCTTGTGTTTGAATTTTGTATGGGAAGAGATTCAGGTCTTCAACAACAATTTGTCGCAGGGTCTCCGGTTGATTCCCACCTGTTGTGCAGCTTAATACGGGAGCCACATGACAGAGCGAGTGGAGGGGAGAGGCCAGGCCTTATAAAGGCGCGCAGGGGCCAGACATCGCCAGTGCAACTCTGGTGCTCCCTGCACAACATCAGACCTGAAGATGGCGGCAGTGCCAGCCGCCGAAAGCTCATTGTTGTTTTTCTTCAACACCATATGACGGAAAACCCGTGAAGACTTCATATCAGAAAAATGTGGTATAATTCTTATGACTGATTAAATCAATCGTTTATTTCAGAAACCCGCTAAGTGCACTTTTTTAAATTTTCGGTAAAACAGAAAAAACTTAATATCTTTTATTACTAGAGCTTTTTGGATTGAAAAAATTAGATGAATGCTTAATGTCTTCTCAAAGCAAATGTTGCTTGTAATTCAATTTTATTTAGTTTACTTTCTTCGAAAAAAATTTTTTTAAAAAATTCAGTTGACGGGTTTCTGCAATAAACTACCTCACATTATTAAAAACTGTTATTTTGAAGCTAACTTTTAATTTTTTTTAATAGCAAGAGGATGTTTAACAACAAAAACATAATAGTATAAACTTAAAATATTTATTAAAAGCAACAAAAACTCCATAATTACTTCTGTGCATATAAAGAATTTAAACGGATACAGTTACAGCATTACTCATTTTTCCTTTCTCTCTATGGGACTACTCATCTTCGTACTGCCTATCAACGTTGCACTCCGATCCAGTAGTAGGCCACTGGAGGATGTTGTCATAGGAAGCTTTATATCCTTTAGTGTATTTGCTAAGTTTCCTCAGGTCGTTGATCTTCTTTACATTGATTTGTACTCTTCCAGACGGGTATGCTTGCACTGTTGGCAGTTCAGGAGCAGCAACATACTTTTTCAAGGTAAAAGTTGGAAATATGAATAAGTTGATAAAGTTATGGCCGCAAATTTTTCTGGTGCAGATTTGCTGTACTTAAATTCTTTATAGGTTGAGAGTTTAAAATGAATTTTTTCTTCCTTAGGAACACCCCTTCCATTTGTTTCATCTGAGCTCACTTTTTTTTCTTTTATATATATATATATATTGTTAGGTAACAAAGACGCTAAAAGCGGATATATTGAACATTGGATAGGATAAAAAACCACCGCTTACCAAAGAAGGGGATTCCAGCGGCGTTGGTACATGAAGAAAAAACACGGACACACAAAGAATAAAATTTTCGAGCATGGCTCTTCCTCAGTAGAAGTGTGAGATGGCTGCACGCAAGCACTGCCGGCAGCCAACTGCATGAGCTACAATTTCGGTGGCTCATGGTGGGGGAAATACATCATGGCAGGAAGTGAGGGAGGTGGTAGAAGAGTACAGGATGGAAAACGGTGATGAATGGCAAGTACAAAGAAAAATGTACATGGTCCTGACGCGGAAGGGTAGTATACCTCAGTTAATCAAGTAATGAACACAAGTGGGGGGAAAATAAAATAAAAAAACTAAAATTTATAATTTTTTTAGTTGAAACTAAAACTAAAATTCGAAATCACAATCTATAAAGATAGGCTCTGGTGAGCGGTGGTTCTGTGAGGGAAGGTGGAAGTGAGGGAGGAAAATTGGTGCTATCTTAAATTTAGACCTGGAGATTGTCTGGTCCCCAGTTGGTACTGATAGGCCAGTTCCCACCTTCTAAGTTCTGAAATACTGCTTTTATCTGGGAGAACTCTGATGGCGTGGACCGAGAAACAGGTATTAAAATCGTTGGTGCCATGTATAGTGGCATGATGAGATACAGGGTGGTCAGGGTTCTTGGTATGTACCGATTGTCGGTGTCCATTCATTCTGATGGCTAGTGGATTGGTTGTGAGTCCAATGTAGTTGGCTGGGCAATGGTTACAAGTGAGTTGGTATATGAGGTGGGAGGATGTACAAGTGGCAAATCCTGTGATGGGAAAGCTTTCCCCAGTTACGGGGTTGGTAAAGGTGGTGGAAGGCGGGTGCATACTGCATAATTTGCAACGGGATCTGTTGCAAGGAAATGAACCTTGAGGCTGTCTTGCAGGCTGGGGGACCCTGTGCTTATGGACCAAGAGTTGGTTGAGGTTTGGAGGTCTGCTGAAGCAGGCTCTGGGTGGGTGAGGGAGGATTTTAGGAAGGAGGTTTCTCATCTCAGGGCAGGCTCGAAGGAAGTCGTAACCTTGTCTCAAGACTCGGTTAATGGATTCCAAGCCTGGGAAGTAACGGGTGATCAAAACAGGGCTATGGTGGGTTTTAGAGGATTGTGGATTGTTGATAGGTTGTGATGTGGCACGAGAAACCTGTTTGTGAACTAAAATTGGCGGGTAATTGCGGGAAATCAGGGCTTCAGAGATATTGCTGGCATATTGTTGAAGGGCTTGTTGATTGGAACAAATGTGACTGCCTCGAATGCCTAGGCTGTAGGGGAGGGAACGTTTGATGTGATGAGGGTGGCAGCTGTCATAATGAAGGTACTGTTGTAGGTTGGTGGGTTTGATATGGACAGCTGTGTGTATATAGCCATTTGTGAGGGAAAGGTCGACATCCAGGAAAGTGGCCTGTGTATGGGAGTAAGTCCATGTAAATTTCAAGGAGCTGACAGTGTTAAGTTTATTGAGGAAACTGAGTAGGTTGTCTTCTCCGTGGGTCCAGATTATGAAAATATCATCAATGAATCTGACCCACAAGAGGGGTTTCAGATGGGCTGAAGTTATGAATGATTCTTCTAGGCGGCCTAGGTAGAGGTTGGCGCATGAGGGAACCATACGAGTGCCCATGGCAGTGCCACTCACTGCCAGAGCCTATCTTTATAGATTGTGATTTCGAATTTTAGTTTTAGTTTCAACTAAAAAAATTTAAATTTGAATTTTTTTTTTTCCCCCACTTGTGTTCATTACTTGATTAACTGAGGTATACTACCCTTCCGCGTCAGGACCATGTACAGTTTTGCTTTATACTTGCCATTCATCACCGTTTTCCAGCCTGTACTCTTCTACCCCCTCCCTCACTTCCTGCCATGATATATTTCCCCCACCACGAGCCACCGAAATTGTAGCTCACGCAGTTGGCTGCCGGCAGTGGTTGCGTGCAGCCATCTCACTTCTACTGAGGAAGAGCCATGCTCGAAAATTTTATTCTTTGTGTGTCTGTGTTTTTTTCGTGTACCAACGCCGCTGGAATCCCCTTCTTTGGTAAGCGGTGGTTTTTTATCCTATCCTAATGTTCAATATATATATATATATATATATATATATATATATATATATAAAATAAGGAAGGATAGGGAAATATGACCCAGCACTTACCACAGATGAAGGCGGCTGGGACGACGAACAAAAAACAAACACAAGAGAAGTGCAATATTTCGGCCTACAGCAGCCTTAAACGTGCAGAAGGTGAAGCCCCAGGCGGCGTCACATGTGTACACATAGACAGCCGACTGGTGAATGCAGTCGGCTGTCTATGTGTACACATGTGACGCCGCCTGGGGCTTCACCTTCTGCACGTTTAAGGCTGCTGTAGGCCGAAATATTGCACTTCTCTTGTGTTTGTTTTTTGTTCGTCGTCCCAGCCGCCTTCATCTGTGGTAAGTGCTGGGTCATATTTCCCTATCCTTCCTTAATTTTATTGCCTTAAAGCTTTTTCCTGCTCATTGTTATTATATATATATATATATATATATATATATAACTGGGACCACTGCGTATTGAAACTAAAGATCATGTCACTGGTTACTTAGTAGACAGAAAAACGCCCTGATTTACTGGCTCTAATAATCATCTCAGCATACTGCTCTGGAATGTACACTCTGTCCACTTGTCGCACAAAACGTTTTACACAACAAAATCAAGGTTGCAGGGTAGAAATGAATGTCCCCTGACTGGGAAATAGTGAGTCACCGTCTCGAATATTCCCCTATCACAAAGGTTCATCAGAAACCGAACAATACAATGATTTTTATTTTGGCCTGATGGGCCATCACTGAAGACAACAATATGTTTAACTCCAACAGGAACTTCAGTTTTCAAATAATGTGATAACATTGAGCACACCTCATCTTGACCTTCATGGTAATGTACATACTTGCTTTATTTGTCTTCATATCATGAACACAAAATACATTAAGCCAGAGCTGACACATGGACAAGACTTCCTGAACTGGAATATTTGGAAGCGGGAGGTTTTGCATGATGTCAAAACATAGCGCTACACTATGTTTGTATTTATCTTCATTAGAAATAAATGCCTCGTTTCTTTTTTGGTTGAGATTCATCATCAGAACTTACACTATTCATTTCTTACAGGAAACTGTCACAAAAACAACGTGAAACCACACAAAATGTTAAATAATTTAACACTTGAACACTTGACAACAACTGCCTTTTCAAGTAGTAGAACAATTGGTTAAAACAGGTGGTGCAACATAATAACAAGCAGGAGTGCCACAAGACGAACACGAAATTTAGTGGAGAAACCCACCATCTGATGCCGGTTAGTGGGTTTCTGCACTAAATTCAATATTCGATGTTTGAAAAAACCCATACAGAGGCTTGGCCATTGACGGTTTTCTGCTCAAACATGTGTGTTTACACATCATGAGCCATAATATGTATTTATCTCAATTTTGACAAAAATGTCAGTTGACGGGTTTCTGAAATAAACGATTAAATACAGTATTGACAGTTATTTATTTAATTAGATAATCACTGACATGGAAAAAGTGGTAAACTTGCTCAAAAAGCAGAGAAAGCAAGTGAGACCAGAAAGATATACACATGACACATTTAACGGTTTCTGCTGCATATAAAAAGTTCACAGAAAATTCCAATACATTTTGGACATATATAAGAAAAATCATTTGTACAACAAAGACTACTCGAGCATTAGTGCAAAATGAGTTTCATATTAATGAAAATCATATCAAATGTTACTAAAGAAATATGAATACAATGACCATTTTTCATTAGCACCTAGAATCAGAAACAAATTTGATTGTTGCAGATTTTACGCATGTTCTTAAACAACCCTGAGATGCAATGTTGCTAATACAATGGAGCTTTTATATGTGCAAACATTTAAAAATTGTAAGAGAAAATAAATTACTTTATCTGAATTAAACTGGATTTTGGAAGAAATGTGACTCATGACAATATCTGTATTTATATCTGCCTGAATTTACCAGGACACTAACATCAGCAAAGTGTTTCTTTTTCAAAATGTTACCCAAGCGATCCTATGAACGAAGCTTCTCATCTCTTATAAGGAAACAAACTTTTCAATCCATGTTGGACATTGCCATCAAAGTCAAACAATTTCCAGGGATGAAATTTTAAAATTTATTTGATACCAATGCCAAAATTTTGTAATTTTTATTGAACTTCGCCACAAAGAGCAATTTTTTGTAATTTGCATCGGACCTCGCCACGAAGAGCAAAATTTGTAATTTGTATGGGACCTCGCCTTGAAGAGTAAATTTTATGATTTTATATGGACCTCACCCTGAAGAGAATTTTATAATCTAGCACCATAAAACTTTACCGTCGAGACATCACTACAAGAAATTCTATGGATTGTCCAATCAGGAAATTAATTTAGCTCTTTTGCAAGTCTTGGAAAGAGAAAATTCATTCACGTTAGTATCCAGAAAACACTTTTCAAATTTCTCTGGGACTTCTCCAGGAAGAAAATGAGTCTCTAAAAACTTTCTTTGATGTTATGAAGCTAGTATTTTTTTTTTTTCATGTTAAATCGGAAAGGCATACATTAAACCTGGATTATCTTTGTTTTTTCCACATTAATTTGATAATGGCGTTATTCAACAAAATTGTTCTTTAAGTCAGGCTAGCCGAACATACTGAGGTTAACCATCTTTTGTTCACAGAAGCTTCACACATTCCATGGATGCTGTGGTAAGGAGATGGCCGTGAAGCAACGCCAAACCTCACAAAGCTGGGCAACTAGACAGCCGTGACGGATCCTACAAACCCTTCCGGGATAACAAGAAAAGCAACAGTGCACTGCCGGAGATGGGCATTCTTGAAGACTCCATTGCAACAACCAACTACCATCGTTTCCTGAAATCACTCCAGGCGAATGCCAGGATGGTTCCTTCCTAAGGCCATGGCCGATCATCCTTTTTTTTTTCATTTCTAGCTCTGACAAGTCACACCCGGGGCCTATGACAGACAGCCGGGGATGGTTGTCTCAGCAGGATGGCCATGTTGGATCTGGAGTTTGGGGCTAGCTACTAGATGGAGCCACAGACGCAGCGAGCAGGATGCCAGCGCCACAGTGACTGCAGTCACAACTACGAGGGGCTACTTAAAGGGCAGCGCACAGTACACGATGCTCTCTTCGTACCTGACCATTGAGGCAACATCACTCCACTATCTGTCATTGTGTATTGTGAGACCGAGTCTAATAAACCAGATTCTTGTATCAGCTGTGTTCTCATAGTTACTCTCCACTGTCTGAGGGATATCCACAGCCTACCTCCGCTAATGAGCCATCTACCTTGAGCGTGAACGCCATTCGACCCACCCGACTCCTGATCTTTCCCGAATGGATTCGACATACATATTATATATTAAACGTGAAATGCTCCACATCCCTATAGTTCTTCATCAGCAGGGATCTATAGAACAAGAGTAATAAATAAATAAACATGCTATTTTCTTGGATTTTTCAGAAATATTCAGTATCGTATCACAGTAACCCTTCTTAACAGCGATCAGAGTGAATGGAGTATCACAAAAGATTTGTAGAGGCTGAAACAAATGACAGTTTATATATTACATCAGTCATTTTGCATGAAGATGCAATAGACCATTGTTAGGGCGCTAATGACCCTGATGTCGACGCACCCTAAAGCTACAACAACAACAGCAATAGACCAACTTTTCTTTTCTTATTTTTTTATTAGTTGAACTGATAGTTCAGATAGTCAAAAAGGCCTTGAACTGATTTAAACAATCTAGAAGAATGGTTACATGAATGTAGTAAGTACAGGATAAAAAAATTTAAAACTTAATAATTCTTTTTTTTAAAGTAAATGCAAATAAACATTATATCCAATCTGTGCATATGTTATACCAGATAATAGTGATAATTTTGATGATATACTGTAATTCAAAGGTCAGTTTTTAAAGTATTCACACAAACATGCAAAAAGAAAGTATCTTGAACTCTATGATGCCATAATGTAGAAAAGTAGCAATTTAATATATATTTATATTTTTAAATAGGTGTAAAAAATATTTTGTCTACACTGTTACAACTAGCACAAAATTGTTATAAGCTTTTTGCATATGTTGGGATGGTGTACACAAAGGCCCTCCTCACACTGTGCAATTGTGAGACAACGTGACTGATATCTGAGTACCATCAATTGAGTTACCTGCAAGTATAATACCCACAGGCGACCTAGTACTGCACACTGAGAATACTGTGAAGCAATAAAATCTCTTGATCTCTTGAGCCTGCCTCTAGCAGTGGAAAGCTAGAAGCAGACTGCTTGTAAGACCCAAGGCTGACACCGGGGTTATACTATCGCCTTGGTGACTTAACTAACAGTTTACGTTGATGGAAAGTTCTGTGGAATTTTCACAAAATAATTTGAATTTGACCATTTAGCCTAGTAGAAACTCAACTTAAATGCTTGAAGGTCACCACTAGATCTGTTTCTAAACCACAAATCCAGAAAAGGTTCTTCTACTAAATTATAACAGTTCACCTTCAGAAAATTTATAGTTTTATTTTCAAAATCACATTTACTAAAATTTGCATTAAACAGTTGAGTAGGCAAATTGAACACTCTTTTCCAAAATATTGCAGATTGTGGAGAGAAATTACCAACCAAACCCCTTTTCAGAAATTCAAAGTTCTAGCAGACATTATTCTCGCAGACTATCACACCAAAGTACCAACATGGCCGACTCGGTAGCGTCAACTTTCAACAGATTTCCTCCCGCCCCGACACAAGACTTGCGCAGGCTCACTCACATAATGCTCCCAGGATACAGACAAAGCATGATGGCGGCGGGGCCTTATATAGGGATCACCAAAATCCGTGACGTAAGCAGCTGTATCACATCTTTTGGCTTCTGCGAGACCAAAAGTGTGTGTAGTTTATTAGATGCCCCAGCTTATTAAAAGTGTTTAAACTTTGACAGTGTCTAGACTTATCTACTGTAAGTCCAACGGCAGTTTAGTGAGAAATTTGGAGTAATTAGTTTTAAAGTTTTATTTAATTCCACGTGGTGATACAAAGCTCTGAAGTGAGGAGATTAACCCGAACGTTTGAATTTTTACAGCGACAATCAACAACAATCTATCTTCAAAAACTTAATTACCAGACAAATGCTAAAACTTTTTACTAAAGCCATTATATATTCAGAATCGTCCCAATTAGGGCTGTCTACTGATATATGGTTCATGCTGCATGCAAGCAACAAAAAAAAACTTTCAACACTCCTACTGGGCAGTCGGTAGAAAATGCGTCTAGCACGTTTAGTGCTCCAGAACAGAATGAATGTTTTCTGAGCAGGTCTCAGCAAATTCCTACGCGCAGGTAGAGAGTGACCCTTCTCATGCCAACAAAGGATTTCTGATGCCGCTAAGCTGTGAATAACAAGCATCGGCTAACCTGCCCATTCGACCCATTGGGAAAATCTTCAGCACACTTCCTCCCAGCCCCCGTTAATAATCAATACATTCATAAAAAATACAAAAATGTAATTTGGACTATTTCACTCTTTGATGTAAAAGATTTTTTATCATTATTCCACATACTGGAAAAAAATTCAACATAATGAATGGAATAAAAATACAGATTAAGGACTCTGAAGTTGTGTAGATTTTCAAAAAGCTGTCATATGAACCCAATTTCTTTTATAAAAAGACTGTTTCTTTTTAATCACATACAGTTTTGGTTTGACCAAATGACAAGCAAAATTAACCACCTACACAAAATATAAATACATGTTGCTGACTCAAAAAGTATAGTAACTATTACCTTTCCACTCTTCACGTTTTCCGCACACCTTGGCCCATACTGAGGCATACCCAAAGCAATTTCAAGCCAAGCCAGTACAGTAGGTGCTCTCCACCTTTCCATAGGTATAGAAGCTGCTTCTCGCAACAGTCGCAGCTTTTCCGCATAACCTTCCTCCGTTAATGGTGACCAGCTACGATTAACCTCCGATGCCTCTGTAGAAAGCCAAATAAAAAAGGAATAAAATTTTCTTCATAGGAATAAGAAACCAATGAAGCATTTATGAGAAATAATAAAGCTATTTAAAGTTTATAATTTGAAACTTTAATCTTTATGAGTTTATAAGAACTTAAAAAAAAACTTATAAAATATTTTTCATACAAATGATTGTCTACATTTCTGAATATTTACATTTTGAAATCTTTAACTGTTAATATGAACACATTAACTCAGAATTTCTTTGCTGTGGGAAATAAGAGTGCTAAGTTTTGTGTCATATTGCTTTCAAATATTGTTTGTTTGATCGATGGATTTAATAAATTTCCATGCATACCATGTTTGCGACTCGTTATGTAAGATATTTACAGAAAATTCAGAATTTGTAATAACATCAAGAATATTTGCCAAAGTTTCAAATAGCAATATAATATTCATATCTTTAGCACCTCATCTTTGAAAATAATGTCTGCTAAAGTATACATAGGCTCACTGAGGCAGGAATGCCATACATTTTTTTCTGTGGTGAGAGATGGGTTTACTTTCCATATTCTTCCTTATTTTAAAACTCTTAAGACCTTGTGAATTTAACTGTTTTGAAATTATTTCATGTTGTTCAGCACACAAAACTGATTAGAGTACTTCGTTGCATTTGGTAAAGGATGAAAATACTATCTCCAATAAAACATTTTTGAGAACTGTGGATATGACAAAGTGTATATGGGTATTAATAGAATAAAAGCTCATTAATTTGAGGAAACAGTGCTTGTTTCTTCCTTTATAATTTTTCATCCTTTGTTACTTAAATGTAGCCCCCCCCCCACCCAAAAAAAAAAACAACAAAAACATAGAACTGAGAAAAGTAAGTTTGTGACATACGAGAGTCGTTTGATAAGTTTAGTAAATTTCTAGGAGATGGTGAAACAATTGACTTGGAAAGTTCCATTCTTTAAACCCCTTCAGGCCAAATTTTAGTCAGTAATGAATTGTTCATGTGAGGTAGTTATTTGAAGTGAGCGGTTTAGTAATTTCCACAAAGATGGACAAAAACAAATTCTGCACAGTGATAAAACATTTTTATTTAAAGAAGTGGACAGCAACGCAGAACAAAGCCAAGATAAATGATGTTCATGGGGACTCTGCTCCTGCATTGAAGACCACCTCTTTCTGGATGAATGAATTTAAACAACCAGCACTGGAGACAAAGCGCACTCTAGACGCCCAGTTGGCCAGATATCATGGATAAAGTCCATTGTCTGGTTATGCGAGATCACTGGGTGAAGGTGCATGAGATTCCTGAGAACAATGGCATCTCGATGGAATGAGCACATAACATTCTGTATGAAAAATTGCAATGAAAATGTTGAGCCCACATTGGGTGCCACGTTTGTTGACTCTCGATAACAAACACACATGAAAGGAAATTTCAATGCAGTGTTTGGCTATGATGAAGCACAATCCACAGGATTTCTGGCATCAATTCTTGACTGTAGATGAAACTTGAATCCATCATTACACTCCTAAGTCCAAGGAGTAGTCAAAGCAGTGGATAATGGCTGGTGAAAGTGTGCTGAAGAAGGCAAAGACTGTTTTGTTGGCTGGAAAGGTGATGGCCACTGTTTTTTTGGGATCCTCAAGGAATTATCCTAATTGATTACTTGTAAAAGGTTAAGACAATAACAGGAGAATACTATGCTACATTTTCGGACGGTTTGAAAGAAGAGCTGAAAAGTAAACGAACCAAGATTTGTAAGGAAAAAGTGTTGCTCCACCAAGACAAAGCACTGTCTCACATGTCGACTGATGCAACGGTAAAATTACACAAATTGGGCTTCAAATTGATTCCCTATTCACCCTATTCTCCTGATTTGGCTCCGTGTGACTTTTTCCTGTTTCAAAATTTGAAAATGTGGTTCGGTGGGAAGAAATTCTCATTGAATGAAGAAGTTATCATAGGCATCAATGAGTATTTTGCTACTTCTCTGATGGTATTAAAAAATTTGAAACTCACCAGATCAAATGTATGGACTCTGTTGAGAAGTAAAGGTAATTTTTTCCAAAAAGAATTTGTTTTACTAGCTTTTTTTTTTTTTTTTTTTTTTTTTTTTTTTTTTTTTACAAGAACTTATCAAAGGACCCTAGTATGTTAGAGCTGAAACTGCATGGTTCTCCCCATTGCACTGACCTTCCTGGCTAGGACTTGCAGCTTTACGATGTCGATTTCGTGCAAAAACTCGTGATATACTGCCCCAAGTACCTCCTCTGCTCCCAGCACTTCGATTGCTGGGAGTCACATTCTTTGGTCGCCGAGGTTCTAGGTCCATTGGGTTGCTGAGCTGTTCAACAGATCTGCAACAGGTTTCATAGTGCAATCGCATAGGTTGATACACAATTCATGATGATACAAATCAATATAAATTTCAAGCATCAGGAATGGTTGTGACATCACATATCAATAAAAAAAATTATAGGAGAGCTTATCAACCAAACTGAACATTATTATTTGAAAATTACAGGTGAAAGCAGATGATTAAGAAATATTTCCTGGAAATCTTTGAAAAATATCTTCCAAAATAGTTGATTCTAAAAGACATAGGAGGACCGCAAAGATTCAGACAATGTGATCAAATAAAAAAGTCTGGAATACTTCTGTAATGGAAACTGTTGGATCATTAATTGAGAAGTGACTTGTAGATTTAGCTGTTATAATAAATTTGTTTTCCCCTAATTTTTTCTGTCTCTAACAGTTGTATTTTGAAGGATGACAGTTAATTAAAAAGTGATTAAATACACAATAAAATTGCTTACTTTGCCATTACGGAATGGAGAAAATATGTCTCTATTTGCAATCTAAAGTAGCAGGTAAACAGACAGAAAAATATTTTTTGTGGGTATCATACAATAATTAGGCAGAAAGTAATGTCATTATGCAGTATTAATTAGAAAACCCTTCACTCGTTAATGTTAAAGGAAGAATGAAAAGAATGAAGCATATGGATACACCTATAGTAAACATGCCACATGAATAAAATGAGTTTATTATGGACTATTTGGTTCCAAATGGTTTGGTGGGGAGAGACCACGAAGTGTTAAAATAATATTTTTGGATATGGCAAATGCAAATAGCACTAAAAATAATTACAAAGTAATAAATTGAAAACCATCTAGGGGGATCATTAATCAAAAATTTTAGTGGGAAAAGATAATATACACAAGTATGGGATTACCAGATGTGGGATGCATGAGAGCGAGATGTTATCTGATTCTCTCCCATTCCTTCTCCCTCCTCCACTTTCTCTCCTGAACACTCCTTACCCCTCTCCACTCTCCATGCCCCTCCTTCCCTCCCTCCCTCACACCCCATCCTCCACAATGGCCAATGTTGATTTGACTCATGTGGTGGGTCTTGGTCTGAGCCCATCTGACAGCTCACCACATGTCTCTTTTCATGATTAAGGGTCATGCAGAAACATTGTAAAATGTGTTCCTTATTTTGTTTGTCACTGCCCCCCAGTCTTCATCTCTGGTAATTATCTTTCCCTGTATTTATGGGCAAGATTTTTAATAAGCTGTAATCAAATACTGTTGGCTTTGAAAATAATAATTAAATACAAATAAGTTCTTACCTTGATAGAACACTGTTGTCTATGGACTTTGAAAAAGCATTTGCATTCAGTGGTGATAAGGATGGACTGCAATCCTTGGGAGTTGTAGCAGCTGAAACATGCAGAGAATCTCTATTGAAAACAAAATGCACAGTAATACCAAAACAATGAGACATTTATAAGTATGAAATGTATAATTACTTCAGCTTCAATTTATGGTATCCATTTATACATACATAGCAGCCATTATTTCAACGTTACCGTATATACATCACTAAAGCTTTTTTTAAAAAAATATCTTCCTTTAGCCTTAAATTTCAATGGACTTAAGTTGCAACAACTTGGTTGTAAGACAAAATGGCATTGTGATTCAAGTATAATACACATCCTAACATCAGGCATTTAATTTATAAAAGATTAACTTACAACTGTGTGCAACTCATCTTTTCATGGAAGGATAGTACATTTATAAATATTACAGATGTACTATGATTTCTGTTATTTAATGTGTGAAGTGTAATTTTGTTATAGATATCTTGTTCATCCTGCACCAAACCGAAACTGTCAAGTAAATCTTCCCCTTCATTTCAGATTTAAATTTTGAAATGTGATTATTAAAATAATACAAAATAAAAGATCATTTTTGTTTCTTTGTAAATTTGACAAACATTTAGTATTATTATAAAATTTTGAACTGCTAAGACTCCAGTATCAGAAATATATTACCAACATTAGCAGTTTTATTTCTTATTTTAGTTTATCACTTCAGATATATACCATACACAGTAAAATGCTCATAAATATAAAACAAATTGTTTGCAAATATCTTCAATCAGGAAGATATTTGTGGATTTGTTTATTACCTCTTACCATGATTTCATTCAATGTGTGTTGTTTTGCCACAAGCAATTATGCTTTTTTAATAAAAAGTAAAAATAGGTTTTCCAGCTTACTGATGTTAAGGTCATCACAAATGTGAGAGGAGGAAGACAAGGAACAGAAAGAAATTCAGCCATGGTATTTTACAGAAACATGATAACATCAACCTGCAATGATTTTGGGCAACGACTGAAAAAACTGAAACCTGGAAGGCTGGAGCATGAACAAACCCACACCCTCCTAGATGGGGAGCCCAAGTGTTAACCACCAGCCTTGATCACAGCCATGAGCTGTAAAACTAAATGTTTACAGAAACTAAAATTTATTGCAAATGTTTTCTGAAAATACTGAAAGGTAAGTATACAAAAAGATTAGCTTGCACATTAAACTGTAAAACAGAATGTTGTGACAAATGTGCACCAAATTGAACTGTAGAAAACAAACAATGGAATATAGGATGTTAAGCAATTTGCTCATCAGGAAAATGTTTTAATCAAGAAGTTACCAAACAATGACAAGGCAGCTACCAAGAGTACTTCTCCATCTGTTGCAAAGAAATTTTTAATTAGTATTTTGGAAATAGATTTTTTATCTCTTTATGAGGTGATGAATGTAATTTTTTTTGTACATATAATGTCATTTTTTAAGTATACTTAAGACTTTATGTTTATGTTGTAAGTTTTTCTGGAACAACACATAGGTTTAACTTCTGTTGGCTGTAATGATTAAGAGATAATCTTTTATGTTTATTGGGATGCATTTTTTTTAAGATCTGAATGGAAAAATGTAGAAATACAATTTCTGGTGAAATACCATTTTTGTCACATCATTTTTGAAAGGGAAGAAAAGGAACTAAGCAGCAACTACGTTATCAACTGATTTCCAGTGTGTGTCTTTCAATTCCCAATATATTTAAAACAATATCTGTTAAAGATACTACAGAGTGTGTTGATACTTTTGGACATTTTGTTTTGTTTACTTTGAAAATAACTCCACTTACATTGACACATATGTGGAGTTGCTATGGAGGATACTATAGATACTGAATCCATATCAAGAATGCTTCCCTCCACGGTGATTGTGGGTGTGCCTGGAACCAAGAAACTCCCATTCAACCATTCCCCAAAAATGATGGTAAGGTCTTGCAATATTTACAGAATAAACCTTTTGAAATTGTTACCTGAAGAAGTTTGTTTTAATGAAAAGAAAAACTGAAGGAAATAATGTTTAAAATGATCAAAATTCTTTCAAAATTTCATTAGTTGTGAGCTGCATTTATTCTTAGTGGAGCAAAAATAACATCTTCCGTCATTAGACTAAATGATATATCTAATGGAAAACAAGATAAAAAGTATATTAAAAAAAGTTATTGGGAGCACTTGGGAGGGAACCACAATGATGAACATTCTCATATTACATTGACTTTTATTACAAATTAGCTGAAATTAATTACCTATTTTACCAGTTACAGATACATTTGCTTAAAGTAACTACTGATCCAAGTATAAATAATTATTAAAAAATATCACAATTCTTTGCCACATAAAAATATATAAAATAAAATATTTTATTTTGGAAAGGAAATTGGCTCAATAACTAATTTTTTTACTTGGAATGGCAATTAAAATTCTGCTGAGAAAAAAAGATTTCACAGGCTAAAATCTTGCATGGTTATATTGAAGTTACTAGCAACTACGAGAATATCTTTGATGATCCAAAGTTTACACTAAGTTAAACAACTAATAGGTTAAATATATCACTGAGGTGAAAGGGCATAAAACACATCTAAGTCAACAGTTGCTGACTATCAAAGTGCATTAATCTACTACCGGTGTTCATTTAATTTATTGATAGCCATTACAAAAATCTCATAACTTATGGGAAAGTAACTGAATTGTACCCAACAACAAGTATTAGAAATGACTGTTTATGACCAGAAATAAAATGTATTTCACTGTTACAAAGACGTTTCATTTGACAAGTTTCTTCTAAAAAAACAAATAAATAAACCAATAAAATCAAACTAATGGTATTACATGTTCTGTTTCATGCATCAAAATATTAACTATGGCTAAAATTTTAGCATAATAATGCAACTATTTCATTTTATACATCTCTAATTATTTTCAAGGGTTGAAAAATGCATAAAAAATTTATATGATGAAAGAATGTAGGCTTCCTCAGTGAGTCAGTTGCATAAAATCTTCTTGAGCCTTCCACCGGGATAGCGCATCAGTAAAAACACAAAGCGATGTTTCTGAGCCCGCTTCTGGCCCTACCATGCCTCTGGCCCCACTACCCATCACCCCACCAGGTCCTTCCCTGCCCTACTGTCTGTGCACTGATTGGCCCTGATGCACGTGACTGATGTCACCTGGCAACCAAAGGACTTATAAGAGGGGACTCTTCCGAAATCCGACACTTCGCCGGAAGAGGCAGGCTCCGAAACGTCGCTTTGTATTTTTACTGATGCGCTATCCCAGTGCAAAGCTCGAGAAGATTTTGTGCAAATTTCTATGATGTTTCATTTGTGCTGTGTGGTGTCCAGTGTTCAGTCTAACTTAATGAAATATTCATTGGGTTTGATTGAAACAAAAAGTTCCTACGATAACACACAAAGAAGGAAAGAAAAAGCAGCCATTACATGCCACATAACATGATAGACTAACACCTTTTTTTCTTTTCTTTTTTTGCCTCTCTGTGCCATGCTGTAAATTTCTGTTTTTCCTTACTGATATAAACTATGTATTCATGCTATGTAGTAGACATCTTCAGTATTTACTTATGTAACCACATCTTAACTACATCATAATTTTGAATAATGGAAACAAAGAAACTGCCACGAGCCACTGAAAATAAGATAGGATAGGGAAAGATAAATAGATACCCGTCTCTTACCACAGATGAAGGCAGGAGGGCCAGACGAACACGTAAATACACAAAAACATAAAGAAATTGCACAATATTTTGACATGAGTCTCACCTCTCACATGATTAAGACTCATGTCGAAATATTGTGCAATTTGTTTATGTTTTTGTGTTTTTACGTGTTCGTCTGGCCCTCCTGCCTGCATCTGTGGTAAGTGATGGGTATCTATTTATTTTTCCCCATCCTATCTTATTTTCTACATCGTAATATTATTATATAAACAACCTTTAAGTGAAATATAAGCATTAGCGTAAACAAAAGTGTGTTTGAGAAATGGTGGCTGAAGCCAGGCAGATAATATGGTGACAATGGTAAGCTAGTTCACATCTGTAATGTCCAGAATGGGCAAGATTTTCTGGAAAGACCTGACTGCTCTAATCGTAATGCAGGCTGTTGAACTTTTTTTTTTTTTTTTTTTTTTTTTTTTTTTTGAGACTGTTGTTGGACTTGCGGAGCAGACATGGGCAGATACTGACTGCTCTGCATTTCTGGTATAAGCAGTTTGCCTGTGACCATTCATCCTAATGGACAGTTATATGGTGGTAGGCTTACATACAAACTAGGGAGAGGAGGTAGGTTTGTAGGACAAGCTGGATGTGTGCTGAAGGTTTTGCAACATGCTGTATTGTAGAGTAAGGATCCATGTAATGGTTTGTAAGAGTCGTGAGGAGAGAATGGGATGATGAATATGTAGCTTTGGTTAGCTTTTGTTAATGCAGAAAGGGAACTGTGGGCTACTAGGTGGATTTTGGTATAAGAGATTTGCTATTGCAGATTCTCAAGAATCATAAAGAGGTGAGAATTTAAAGCTGCTAACATAGAAAATGAATAATACTAATATAAGGTTAATAACAATGGACTATCCAATTCAAAATTAAACCAGGATTGTTAAAATATATCGAAAATAAAAATCAAACAACTAAAGAGGTTAGAAATCGCTACATTCATTTTCACTCAAAGAACTAATGAAGGAAATCATTTTGGGATTAGGTTTATATAGTCTAAGAATATTACTAAACAAGACAGACCCATTTAAAAGTCTATTTCACCATGTGGTTGGCATGGTATACACCAACAATCGAAAAAAAAAACTTTAAATAATAGAATGTCAGTCATTTAAATAGATAATCCAAACTTAACTACGACAATAGAAGAAACGCATTCTGACCAAAATTTAAGGTCATAGGTAAACTCAGGTAAGTATATTTTTAGAAGGAGAAAGAAAATAAATTTTTAAATAAAATAGTTATGAAGATGAAAGTATGCTTAGGTGATAGAAAAATAATAATAATAATATCGGTTTGGAGTAAAATTACATTTAAGGAGAGAAAGGCAGGATTTTAATGTTTAACCTTCAGTAATTACCTTAACACATATAAAACTAGAAATTATTAACACCTAAAGTTCTCATAACTTAAAATACTTGCAATAAATCAAACAGTACTCAAATATAACAAAGTTTCGGTGATATCCGAATAAAATAGTATACCA
The DNA here is from genome assembly GCA_031002005.1 of Vandiemenella viatica. Taxonomy (NCBI): domain Eukaryota; kingdom Metazoa; phylum Arthropoda; class Insecta; order Orthoptera; family Morabidae; genus Vandiemenella; species Vandiemenella viatica. The sequence continues at coordinate 227,032,227 of CM061920.1, read as the reverse complement.
TGATAATAGGAGAATTTTGGGATGTGCAGGAGGATGATAATTTACTGTTGGAAAACACCAATGTACCAGAAATTTTCACCCAGAGAGGATATAAAGCTGCTATTTTCTTGCCTGTTAGCCAGTCATCAGTCAATCACTGAGTAGTAGCCATGACAGTTGTGTCACAAACATTCAATGATGTCGAACGTAATATATGCCACTTGGCATAGTGTGGCATTGGACTTACAGTAATTTTCACAATAGTTATGATGTCCAATGAGAGAATCTTTTGCTAACAAATGTGGAAACATTTGGTAAACATCAGAATCTCTCATACCAATCCATCATACATTTTGTACTTGTATGTATTAATTTTACCTTTGACAAGTATCTCATTCACGCACATGCATATTAACCATTATTTTTTTATTTTCTGTGTGCATTACTTTATGGTACTGTTTGCTGTTTCTAGCATTAAAAATAATATTTTTTTTTTTTTTTTTTTTTAGAAGGATTTATAATTTTTTGTGATAAGTGTCATGCAAACTTTGAAAACATAAATTCCACATTGGGAAAATTCAGGGAAAGATATCTGTAAATGTAAGCACAGATATTTAAAACAAAAATATTCCTCATCAGATGACATATTTAATGCTTGATGCTTGTACAATTCAGATTAAAATTATCACCTTCTTGAATACCACATCATGGTCTGATACTTCTACATACTTATGTAAACACAATGCGCGTACTCATACAAGTCAATGTAGGCTTCATGTAAGTGCCAATACAAATCTCAATAAATGTTCTGAATTTGTACTAGGTATAAATCTAGCTTAATAAGTTGCTATGTAACACCAGTTTGTATAACACAAGTCCAAGCACTCTGCAGTTCTAGTAATTTTTATGTGATAATCTGTAGCTATCAAGTTGTTCTAAACATTTCTTGAATATGATAGCAATTTTAGTAAAGACTTGTGTACATCACACTATGAGTAGCAAATAATTTAGACAGCCAATGCTTATTATGATGTAATCCTTATTCATTTGGTTTTCTAATAGGAAGGGGGAAGGGGGAGGGGAGAGAGTACCATCTCCCTGTAAAGTAACCGAGTCTGGATTTTTCAAAACAAATAATTAGTTTAATTCAATGTAACTGAGGAGTGAGAATGTGAAATAATTATAAGTATCCCTCTCTCTATTTCTGTGTCAGTGTTGTAAACCGCTATATAGCTTATATCATTTAATGTAATTAATTCTGACCATTCTGATGCTATTACCAATTGATATAGGCAAGTCAATTCATTTTTTAACTGACTACCATATTGTGAATTATATTGTAAGTGAATTTACAAATGATAAACACAGAAAGTTTGCGACAAGTATGTAGTATTTCTTGCCACTGATAATCCACAAACCCATGTATAGTTTTGTGTATTTTTGAAAGGTATTGTGAACAATTTTGGGAACAGACTAGGCACTGACCGTCAGTGGTTGAGTCCGAGAGGTTCCCACCACCAGACGTTGCACCTCCCGACTCACGGTCAGAGCTGCCCCGGACTCCAGAGTCAGCACTGCAGCTGCCCCGGTCTCCGGCCAACAAACCAAGTCCCGCACTGCCTGCTGTTGGTGTCGCCAATCCACCATTCACTCGGGACACCGACAGCGTCATCGATGCCAGGCTTTCCTGATCAGAGAGACAACCACCCCCGCCGCTACCCCCACCTCCACTGCCTCCCCCACTGCTACCTCCGCCTCCACCAGTAGTGACAACCACACTGCCCCCCTGGATGGCTGCTAGCTGGCGTCTGGCCTGCTCAAAGAGATGCAACAATTTCAAAGTAGTTTACTACACAATTAAAAAATTTGAACAAAACTTTATAAATTCATTAATGACGTATTACTACCTACTCCATCAGTTGTAAGGGCATTATCACAGTACCTGAATTTGTTCTGAATGTATCTCACAGTTTATTCTGCCAGTGAAATTTTGTTTTTTGAAATAATTTATATTTGTCATTAATGCTGGAACAAAAACTTGGCATTTCTTATGACCCAACAAGGAAATGTCAAAGTGTGCAATGTTTGGGGTGACCTTTGAAACCAAGTGAGTAATGCCAAAATACCTGCAAACTTTTTTATTAAAAAAATAATAACAATAGAAATAAATAAAATGATATTTGGACCCCCAAATGTGGCTGCACACCTTAAGGCGCCACCACTCTGGATTGGGCAGGTGCAACAGTACCAGGGTCAACTCCTCATCCCTGTCCAACGGCTTTCCTGATTGCGATTTTATGCATTTTCGTGTAGCCTTGGGTTGGTCCTCAATCTCTACCTCATAAACTACATATTACATAAACAAAAAAATTTACATATCACACAGAACATAATACAAATTTCATCCAAAATTATCCATTGGATGCCTGTGCACAGGTGCCATTGTCTCATGGTCTGCCAGGGAGGATAAGAGAAATAAATAAATATCGTACTTTATGGACTATAAGACGGTATGGACTATAAGACACACCATAATTTTTAAGCATTTTTTTAAAAGGACAAATTTAGCATTTTTATTATTAGATTGCAAAACCAGACTAAAAAAGAATTCTTAGTTTATAAAACTGACCCGACCTTTAAAATCCCTGAAAATCATCATATGAACTTTCTTGTTCTTCTTCTTCTTCCTCTTCATCATCATAGTTGTCCTCTTCATATATAAGATGATCTTCACTGCCATTGAGAGCATTACTTATGCCACACTTCTTGAAAGATTTAACAATAATATTTTATCTCACTCTGAACCATGATTGTTTAATCCATTGACACATTTGTTTGATTGTAGCTCATTTTAAAGGTATCTTCGGCCTGAATTCATGTTGGGTTTCATCCATCATCCATTGTTCAATTCCTCTCTTATATACTCTTTAAATGGTTTATTTATCGAGATATCAAGAGGTTGCAATTATGAAGTAAGTCATCCCAGAATAACAGCAAGCTCTGTATTTTGCTGTCTCAATTTCTCTTTCACAGAATTTTTTTTTAAATGACTACTAAACCGATCTAGCAAAAGAAGACAACTTTTCTTCGATAAAGCACCTTTCCTTCTCTCCCACACTCTGTTAATCCATAATTTAATACTAGCCTTGTCCATCCAACCCTTGTCATGTACATGAACAACACTTGGTGGTAGTATTTCAGAAGGTTTTGGCATTGTTTTGCGCTTGAAAATGATCAGTGGATTAAGTTTAGTACCATCAGCACAACAGTATAGTGCATTTTTTCATGTCCACTTGTTTTTATAGTTACAGTTTTAGCACCTTTCATGGCAACAGTTCTGTCACTCGGCACATCAAATGTCAGAGGAATTTCATGCATCTTCACTATTTGGCTTAGTTCCACACTGATTTTCTTTCAATGTTGAAAAATAAAGCGAAGGAAAGATAATATTCTCCCTTCATACTCTTGTGGCATTTTTCTGGGATATTTTGGTTTTGGTTCACATGCTAGGTCCATAATGCCCGCAACTCATGTTTGTCGCATCGGTGCACTGCTGCTGCCAGATAGAGATAGCATTGGATGTATGGCCATTTTTATGAAAGGCAGGAATTTTAAATCAAAATTAATTGAAATTAATTTTGAGTATAAGACACAGCTGAATCTTGGAGGCAATTTTTTGAAGAAAAAAGTGCACCTCAAAGTCTGTTAAATAGTAAATAAATAAAAAATGACATTTGGCTACTAGATCATACACCAAGCTCCAATTTTATAATGATTCTTCCAGTGTATACATGATTGAATTTGTATAGTACATTGTTTACACTAAGTACAGATAACACATGGCGAACACAACACTTAATTAAAACTACCTGAGCTTGAGATTGAACTCAAGTCAGCGACTCAGGGGTCAATGGGCAAACATGCTAAAAGTTGCGTTGATAGGGATGGCAGTGCAATCTTTCCAAGTTGAGATTCAATTAGAATGACGGGATTTAGACGATTTCAGTACGCTGGAAAGGTCGTCTAGTACTATCATTTGAAATTTTGTGTCAAACCCTTTAAAATGGCAATCCTTTCATTTATGGGCAATTCTTGTTTGCAAAAATATCGCTGCTTCAAGTAGCATCTACTATTTTAAAACCCTGTGTACATAAAAAAAAAAAAAAAAAAAAACAAAAACTACTGTGCTGTATTAAGAGCAGTTTGGTTAGGGTGTTAATGCATTATTATGTTGCATGTATGAAGACATAATCCAGGTGAGTATAAATACTGCCTTCAATGTTCTAGCATTTATTCTGTTTTAAGTGGTTTAACAACTGTAACCATCAAAGCTAATGCTGAGATAATTCATATATTTCTGGCTGAGAAATATAGTTTTCATAAACAAACTAACAAAAGAAACTTGAAGCTTTCTGCATACCATAAGGAAAATATAATGTCACCAACAAAAAGCTATACTAATTAAAATACAAATAATATGCTAATTACTGCTGAAATGTAACGAAAAATGTCATTAAAAAATATGCAGGAAGATTTCAACCCTGTTTCTGTCAGTTACCAGTTACGTGTTCAACACTCTACACAAAAACTCACTGCAGCAATTGAGCTGCATAGTGTTCTGTGAGAAAAAATAACAACAATAACAGAAAAACAACAACAAAAAAGACATTTAAAACCTGAAGAAAACAACACCTAGAATGATGAGAGATGTTAAGTACGTGGAAACAAAACTTATGTTTATTTATTAATCTTGTTCCATGGATCGCTGCTGAGGAAAGACCTCTGGGATGTGAAACATGTCATGGTTAATACATGTACATACATTATGATTAATAATTATAGTGAAAAAATTATATGTTACAAAGACAAAAAACAAACATTAAATTTTAGAACTGAGTTTTGCAAAAGTGATATTGAATACAATTAATTAGTTTGCTCAGACTCTTGTATAGAGTACAAGGAGTTACCAACAAGATAATCAATCAGTTTTTCTTTAAATATATCTTTCTTATCTACAAACTGTTATATACTTTTGAGGAGTTTATTAAATAGATGAGTCCCAGAATAATTAACTACTCTTTGTAGTAATGTTTGTGTTTTATGCAAGTTATTTCTGTTTCTCCTGTTGAATTTGTGTACCTGTGAATTAGATGTAAACAGGTTAAAATGTTCTGTGACAAAGCACAAGTGAGAATATATATACAAATAATTCATTGTAAAAATACTGAGCTTTTTAAATAGTTGTCTGCAAGAAGATTTTGGTTACTTTTTTTTTATTATTAACTTTCATTCCTCCCAGCTGAAGGCCGGGAGATGGGCTGCTGGAGATTCACGAAGACCCTTTTCAGCCTAACTAATCTACAAGGAGGGAAATGGGGTGGATGTCGGCCATGGCCTTGTAGGGTACCATCCCAGCATTCACCTGGTGTGACTGAGGGAAACCACAGAAAACCCCAGTAAGGATAGCCAGACGGGATTTGAACCCCATCCTCCCGAATGTCAGGCAGTAGTGCGAAATCAAACTGCAATAGCTCTTTTATGTGTTACGAAAACTTTTTATTCACTGAAGAGTTTCCCCCAAAAATTATGCCATATGACATGAATAAATGAAAATATAAGAAGTACACCTGTTTTGTTATTTCTAGATCTGCTGTTAGAGAAATTGTTTTTATTGCAAATGTGGCACTTTAACTTCTTCAGTAGTGATGTGATATGTTCTTGCCAACAGAGTTTCTCATCTATTTGAATGCCAAGGAATTTTATATCGTTTCCAAGATTGTTTTATTTTAATAGTTTACTAGCAATGCTTGGCTTTACGCCTTGCAATGCTTCTTTTTCTTTCTTAAGTGGATACACATAAACAGACACATTAACATGCACAAAATAAATGAAAGACCATAATTTTATGCATTAAACTAAAATTTAAAAAGTTTATTCTAGTGCTTTTGGATATACAATATTTTTGGTCTTTTGTCCTCTGCAAAAGCAGAATATACCCAGCATTGTTGGAAGGTGGATATGAAAGTTCTGATGTTTTATCCCTTTAAATTGGATTGTAGTAAGCACTCTCCATCATCAACCACTTTGCTGGGGACCCAGTAAAGTTGCTTGTGTAAATTAGTCTTAAGAGGGAGTCAAGGGAACAGTGGGTGCAGTTTAGTAAACTAAATAAAAGCATCATTTGACACCTATTTTAAACCATATGTGCACAAAGTTCCCTCTGAAATGAATGGTTTTACGTGTAACTTTTGCTTAAGAGAAAGTGATGAGTTTTTGTAAACTTAACTTAGACATTATGTTTTATGCAAAGTTACATCGAAACTGGATAGGAACTGTGGGTTTGAATAAAGAACAAAATTAAGGGATGTAAAGGGAGAGAATGATTGCATTTTTGCAAACCAAATGTAGATAGTGTTTTTCTCTTTAATTTAAAGTAAAAACACTAACTCAGTCAGCAACCAGAACGTTACTTCGCTACTGCCAAAAGGGGCATACTAAGCCACTGATCATATACAACTCTTAAAAATTTCTTAATCCACTAAAATTTGAACCTCAAATTGGACCAAGAAACTTTTGAAAGCAAGAGCCTTAATCACTGAGCTAACAGACCACTATGCTTAAAGCATAGTGCTAAATACTATTAAAATCTGATAAAAGCTGTACATTTGCATGAAAAAAATGTTGGAAATTTTTTTAAAAAGGGGGGTGGGGCAGAGTGGTTAAGATTTTGTAGACCAAACATACACAGAATTTTTCTATTTGTTTTAATGTGTACATATGCAGAGTTCCATCAAAATTGAATAAAAAGTGTGCTTATTTGAATAATATTGCCATAAATTAAAAGGGTGGTGTAAAGGAGTAGAGGGGTGGAATTTTGCAAACCAAATGCAGAGAGAGCTTTTCTGTCTGTTTTAAAGTGAAAAACTAAATAAAAACTTAGTCCACAGCCTGAAGGTTGGTTGAATTCTACTGAAGGAAATATACTAAGCCTTGTGTTAAGAGGCAGGACAACCAGTTCCTATCTTCTGGGACCCATAGTTCAACGTGAAATCTGAACCATGGACCTGGAAAAGCTCATGTGATCCAAGTTCATGTTTCCACTACGATTACAACCTGGGAACGTATCACGAAATTTTCAAAATTAAGTGCCTTCATCACTGTGCTACTAGAACACTCTGTGCACTTTATAGCATCAAAACTGGATAAAAATGGTGGAGTTGTGCAATGAACGTTGGAAAAAATTAAATGGTGGAGGTAAAAGAGAAGAGGGGTTAGGTTTTTCAAAGCAAATGCAATTTAAAATAAAGTTGTGGAAAGTTCCATCGATATCGGATAAAAGCTGTGGGTTTATGTAAATAAAATTGCCAAAAATGAAAGGGAATACAAAACAAAGAGGCAGTATTTTTCTTTTGTTTTAATGTAAAATGCTAAGTTAGTACACAACCCGATTATTGATTGAATTTTCACCCAGGGCAAATGTAGGTGGGTGCAGGATAGGGGGAAGATGGGTGTGTAGGGAAATTGCCATCGGAGCCTGTGCTCCATTGCAATTAAATTAAATCCTCCTGAAGGAGGTGTACTAAGCATTGGGTCAGGGGCGTGATAGCTAGTTCCTTTCCTCTAGGATCTACAATTTAATGCAGAATCTGAATCATGGAACGTTTCAGCTCAGCTCAAATGATCAAATACAAATCTTAAAAATTCCTGCTTTTATTGGGATTTGAACCCATGACCGGAAACCGAATGGTCTCAAAGCAAGCACTTTAACCACTGAGCTACGCATAATTTTTTTTTTTTGCTGTCGTCAGTCTTTAGACTGGTTTGATGCAATCCTCCATCCCTTCCTATCCTGTGCTAACCTCTTCATTTCTACATACCCGTTACAACCTACGTCCTCAATTATCTGCTTCATATATTCTAATCTCTGTCTACCTCTACAGTTCTTACCTTCGACTGTTCCCTCCACTAACAAATTAACCAATCCAGCATGTCTCAAAATATGACCTACCAGCCTGTCTCTTCTTTCCGTAAGCTTCTTAACTTCTTTTCTCACCCATCATTTCCAAAACTCTTTCATTTTTTACTTTGTCTGTCCACCTAATTTTCAGCATTCTTCTGTAGCACCACATTTCAAATGCTTCAAGTTTCTTTCTTTCCGGTATTCCTAAAGTCCATGTTTCGCTACCGTAAAGTGCTGTGCTCCACACATAGAGTTTTAAGAAATTCTTTCTAATTCCTAGATCAATATTTGAAACAAAAAGGTTTCTCTTTTTCTATGAAGGCTCTTTTTGCTAGTGCTATTCTGCTTTTAACATCATTCCTGCTTCAGCCATCGGATGTAATTTTGCTTCCCAAGTAACAGAACTCACTCACTTCTCCTATTGCATCAGATCCTATTTTTATATTTAATCTGCTAGTATTGGTATCATTTCTGCTACATTTCATCACTTTTGTTTTACTTTGATTTATATTCAGTCCAAAGTCTTCCTTCAGTATTTTGTTCATGCCATTCAATAACTTCTCAATATCCTCAGCCCTCTCTGCTAATAAGACAATGTCGTCAGCAAATCGTAGCATACTGATTTTTTCTCCCTGAAAACTTATGCCACATGGAAATTTTTCTTTGACTTTCTTCATTGCTTCAAAGAAAAATTTCCATGTGGCATAAGTTTTCAGGGAGAAAAAATCAGTATGCTACGATTTGCTGACGACATTGTCTTATTAGCAGAGAGGGCTGAGGATATTGAGAAGTTATTGAATGGCATGAACAAAATACTGAAGGAAGACTTTGGACTGAATATAAATCAAAGTAAAACAAAAGTGATGAAATGTAGCAGAAATGATACCAATACTAGCAGATTAAATATAAAAATAGGATCTGATGCAATAGCAGAAGTGAGTGAGTTCTGTTACTTGGGAAGCAAAATTACAACCGATGGCCGAAGCAGGAATGATGTTAAAAGCAGAATAGCACTAGCAAAAAGAGCCTTCATGAAAAAGAGAAACCTTTTAGTTTCAAATATTGATCTAGGAATTAGAAAGAATTTCTTAAAACTCTATGTGTGGAACTATCAAAACTGAATAAAGATTGTGGGTTTGTATGAAGAATGTTGGCAAAATTAAGGGGTGGTTGTAAAGGTGGCGAGGGGTGGGTTTTTCAAAACAAAGGTAGACAGTATTTTTGTTTTGTTTTAAACTACACGTATGCAAAATTCCATCTAAATTGGCCAAAAACTGTGGGTTTGTATAAAGATCATTTGAAAAAAATTGGGGGTATGTAGGGAAAGAGGGGGTGAATCAGAAGCCTTCCCAGGCATGCACACAATAACTCAACAGAGTTTCATCACAATCAGATGAATGGTACAGGAACGCATAAAAGGCGAACAAACCAACAAACAAATAAACATTCATTTTTATATATTAGATATGTAAATCCTACAGTGCATAATTTTTTGTTTTAAATCTAATATTATGTTTTTATCCAAATTTAATTTTCATTACTTTGCCTAATCCAGTTTGCTAATACACTAAGTACTTAATTTACATTAAATTCTAAATTACTGTTTCGTGTTTTCTCACAGTCAGGTCAGTGTCGTCTGCAAATAAAATGTTTTTAACTTCATCAGATAAGTTTCTAGAGTGATCATTGATGTATAACAAAAACAGGAGGGTTCCTAGGACAGGCCTTGTGGAATGCCATGTTTTAGTTTCTCAGAGACTGATGAAACATCTTTACTGCCTTTAGAATGAAAAACCAAAACTTTTTGCATTCGACTTTCCATGTATAATTTAACCCATTTACCAACCGTTCTGTAAATACCATAGTATTCCCTTTTTTTTTATATATATAAAGTAATTCATGATTTTCACAGTCAAATGATCTTGAAAGATGACAAAAAATTCCTTGAGAGCTGACTTCATTAGTCAGTTCCTAAAATGTGTTATTTAAAAAATTAATATACAGCCATTTCTGTCAATGATCTTTTTTGGAACCCAACTGTGATTTAGTAAGGTTATTATAGTGTGTAACATGCATTATTACCCTACAATACACGATGTATTAAATATATATATATATATATATATTGAGAATCCTGAGAGTAATGACATTGGATGGTGCTTATCTACACATGTCACTTCACTTTTTAAATAATGGTTTTACAATTCCATATTTTAGTCTATTTGGGAAAACACATGCATTAAGGATTCATAACAGATGTAAGCAAGTACATGACTGATACCATCACAACATTTTTCAGTAATTTACTTGAAATATTGTCATAGCTGGAAGAATTTTTAGGTTTAAATTGTTTTGTAAGTTTATTCATTTCTGAGACTGTTGCTGGTGGCAATTACATCTCCAGAAATGTATTTGGGAAAGCAGCCTGAAGCAGCCTTAGGGCACTATATGAAGATTGTTTTCTTTGCCTAATTTCTCAACAACTGAAGTAAAATGTTTGTTAAATATTTCACAAACTACCCCTACTTCACTATGTATAGATCCATTTTGATCTATTTTTATGTCTTTAGAGTGATTTACAGGTATTCCATACAGTTTTCATTTTATTGCCTGAATTCTCTATTTTCGCTGATATATACATGTTCTTGGCATTTCTTATTACATCTCTTACTACTTTATAATAAAGTTTATAATAAGCTTTCAATGTATAGTTATCTGATTCTCTTATTTTTATGTAAAGGTCCCTTTTCATTATGCTAGATACTATAATACCTTTTGTTATCCATCCCTTATCCAGTTCACTGTTAGGAGTGTTGACAACTTTTTTTTTTTTTTTAAAAACTTTCTTTGGAAAATGTTAGAAATATGCTAAGAATTAATCAAATTTTGCATTAACACCATGTGCAGTGTACACTTCTGACCAGTGTTCATTATTTAATGAATATATGAATTTTATATTGTTTTCATTAATATTTCTTCGATATATCCAGTTTTTCTTTATCTATTTTACAGTGTTTCTGGACTTGATACATTATAGCTGGGCATCATGGTCGGAGATTTCATTTATTACTGGAAGTATAATGTAATTACTGTGCTGAGAAATATCCATAAAAAAAATATATCAATCTAATTCCTGCTGCTATGTTGTATTCTTGTAGGGAAATTTAAAAGTGCCTTTAAGTTAAGAGACAACAACAAGGCTTCCATATCTAGTCTCTCATTACTGTGATTGAGAAAGTCAACATTAAAATCTCCACATAAAACTATTTGTTTGTTATTTGTGAAACATATTAGCAATGCCTCACATGGTTACTATGATTGTTCCATATGATTAACAAGAGAGATCACACGTTGCTATTAATGTTGACTAACAGTTGTATCTTTATGAATTTATTTTATTAAAAGTGATGATATATATTTAGCTCTCATTGAAGTTATTTGATATTCTTGCAACTTACTTCATTAATGAGAATAAACATTTCATTATTTTCTTTTTACTGTCATGTACAAATTGTTCCATTTTTTACAATGTAAGTTACTACAATAGTTATACTATTAGTGTTAATATTCTTCAAAGATGTAAGTTGTCAGTGCCCATGTGGTTTACACTTTAAGTTTATTAGGTACAACAATAAAAATTATTTTTCTTACAAGTAGATCAAGGCAGCGTTGCCTGGTTACTACGATTGTTCCAGATGACTAACAGTGTTGGGAGGCTAGTTTAAACAATCAGTTATCATATTACTTGTATAATAATCTGAATGTCCTTAATCTCATTCAGAATTATATGGTACTAATTATAAATAACATCACAGGTAATTTAAAGGGGTTATTTACAAAATTACAATACCACTCCTCTTGGAGACATCATGTTTAGCCAGAGATACTACTAAACGTTTTTGTTTCATGCGATAGACTTTTTATTTTTCAAGCAACAATCTTAGCAGAGTAATATGCTCTAGACGAGAATGACTACTGAATACTGATATCCAGTTGTACAGCATAAAATACAAGCCACATTTCATCACAGGTGGCCCATTGTGACTATTAATAAATACTTGTAGCAGTACCATATGCTGATTTAAAGGTTTTGAATTTTACTTCAAACATAACAAATGATAGCAATCAAACAAAAGTATATTTTAGCCACTGTTGGAGCACCTGATGATACATTCTTACTGACATATTCAATATCAAAAGCATCTAGTCATCATCATTATCTCTAGAATGTTTCCATTATTGCGAGTCATTCGTCTTCTCCTCTTCCTAAGTCTGCGCTTATTTTCAAAGCAAGGTTCCATCTACTACTGACTTGCTAGGCCTGTTATAATTTTGATGGGGGATGTAGATGTGTTGCCATCTGTCTAAGAAATGTGTAACTTGTGTTCATTATGTCGAGTGAATGCTTAGTTTATGTGGAGGCCACTGTGGACAGGCCTGGTATATATCCCTGTTAAAGTGTGGTGGCACCTTAAAGTGCAGCCATTCTGTTTGGTAATAGTAACTAGTACTTATTACAAATACACATCCCAATGCAAAAACTATTTTACAGGATATTCCATATTCACAGTAATTTTTAACATACACTCCTGGAAATTGAAATAAGAACACCGTGAATTCATTGTCCCAGGAATGGGAAACTTTATATACACATTCCTGGGGTCAGATACAACACATGATCACACAGACAGAACCATAGGCACATAGACACAGGCAACAGAGCATGCACAATGTCGGCACTAGTACCGTGTATATCCTCCTTTCGCAGCAATGCAGGCTGCAATTCTCCCATGGAGACGATTGTAGTGGTGCTGGATGTAGTCCTGTGGAATGGCATGCCAAGCCATTTCCACCTGGCACCTCAGCTGGACCAGCGTTCGTGCTGGACGTGCATACCGCGTGAGACAACGTTTCATCCAGTCCCAAACATGCTCAATGGGGGACAGATCCAGAGATCTCGCTGGCCAGGGTAGTTGACTTACACCTTCTAGAGCACGTTGGGTGGCACGGGATACATGTGGATGTGCATTGTCCTGTTGGAACAGCATGTTCCCTTGCCGGTCTAGGAATGGTAGAACGATGGGTTCGATGACGGTTTGAAATGTACCGTGCACTGTTCAGTGTCCCCTCAACGATCACCAGAGGTGTACGGCCAGTGTAGGAGATCGCTCCCCACACCATGATGCCGGGTGTTGGCCCTGTGTGCCTCGGTCGTATGCAGTCCTGATTGTGGCGCTCACCTGCACGACGCCAAACACGCATACGACCATCATTGGCACCAAGGCAGAAGCGACTCTCATCACTGAAGACGACACGTCTCCATTCGTCCCTCCATACACGCCTGTCGCGACACCACTGGAGGCGGGCTGCACGATGTTGGGGCGTGAACGGAAGACGACCTAACGGTGCGCGGGACCGTAGTCCAACTTCATGGAGACGGTTGCGAATGGTCCTCTCTGATACCCCAGGAGCAACAGTGTCCCTAATTTGCTGGGAAGTGGCGGTGCGGTCCCCTACGGCACTGCGTAGGATGCGACGGTCTTGGCGTGCGTCGCTGCTGTCCGGACCCAGGATACGGGCACGTGCACCTTCCACCGACCAGTGGCAACAACATCGATGTACTGTGGAGACCTCACGCCCCACATGTTGAGCAATCCGGCGGTACGTCCACCTGGCCTCCCGCATGCCCACTATATGCCCTCGCTCAAAGTCCGTCAACTGCACATACGATTCACGTACACGCTGTCGCGGCATGCTACCAGTGTTAAAGACTGAGATGGAGCTCCGTATGCCACGGCAAACTGGCTGACACTGACTGCGGCAGTGCCCAACCGCTGCGCAGCTAGCGCCCTTCGACGGTCAACACTGCTGTTCCTGGTGTGTCCGCTGTGCCGTGCGTTTGATCATTGCTTGTACAGCCCTCTCGTAGTGTCCGGAGCAAGTATGGTGGGTCTTACACACCGGCGTCAATGTGTTCTTATTTCAATTTCCAGGAGTGTATTAATAAGGCTATCTCACTTAAAAATTATTCCCTTTTTCTACAGAAAGGTATTTAATTAAAGAAAAGGTAAACTGATGGAAAGAGGTCAATCTTCCCTAGTTTATTTTCTTTTATAAAAATGTAATAATAATGGTGTGCTGCTGGAGAAATTTGCAGACTGACAAAGTTTGATCAGTTAGAAAGATTGGTAACTATGTATCTTACCTCCAGCAGCTGTTCCTGGAGCTGCTGTATGTGCTGCTCCTTGGCGTCTAGCTGAGCGGCCAGTGCCAAGCTACGCTCCGCCTCGTCCCTGGCGTGTCGTAGCAAACTCCACCGCTCTCTTTCTCGTTCTTCTCGCTCCGTCGACAGCTGCTGCAGCGATGCCTCGCTCTCCCTCATCCGCTGCGGGCACAAACCAACCAGGGTAGTCACACTGCACCAGAAGCTCTCTACTTATACTTCTCTATTTTTTTTTTTACAATTTTTATTTACTCATATTGTGACTATTTTTGAACTATCAGTAAGTAAAATGCCTAAACACAAGTACTGACTAGTTAAAGTATTACAGTGTTTCTATTGTTAAAAAATGACTTATTAACCACTTTTTGAACAAAAAATGAATCGTTTTATTGGTTTGAGTCTCCAGTCTTATATGTTTAATGGTTCATCATGTGGCTCACAGTTTTCTGAGTGGGATTCATCAGATGAGGCATGTGGAGTACCATAGCTTTCTATATTGGTGCCATTACTGTTTTTGGTACATGTAAACAAAATACATTGCATTACAGCCAAAAACTCATAATTTGTCCTTTTCGTAGATGTCACAATGATAGGAGTTAAAAATATTTGGATTTATGTACTGAACATATTCCAAATTATGTCTTTGATTGTATTAATAACTGGTTCACAATTATTAGTTTGTATTTAAACTTCGATAAAATTTAATATGTGCAATTCACACAGATTACCACCAAAAATACATATAAAACTAGCAAGCTCAATCCATTCAAGAGGTAGAGAGTGTGAAATTTCTCTTATGCATATTGATCATAATTTAAACTAGAGTGTATGTCTTTTAATAAAGTGATCAGAAGCAGCCACGTTTATAATGAGTACAATTTAAACCATACGCGAACTCAGTACAAGAAATTAGTTTATTTTGCTTATTTTCACATGCAATTCATTTTCATGTACAATAATCTTCTTGGGCAATTTGATTCAAAGACCTTGCATTCGGAAGGATGTGGGTTTGAATAACCGTCCGGGCATCCAGATTTGGGTCTTACATGGTTTCCCCAAACACTCCAGGCAAAAGGCCGTGGCCAAATTCCTTCCCATTCCTTCTCCCCAATCCTATCCCACCTCTAATGACATCAATGAGGCATAAAGCAACAAGTAAAAAACTTTAAAAAATGATTCAAAGAGATAAAGTATTTAGAGCCCTAAAACTGCTTATAGAAAAAGGAGCTCAAGATTAGTATCTTTTGAGAAAACTCTATCTTAAATGAGAAATAGTTCATCGTTTCACTTCTGTAGTGTAACATTTTTTTGTGAAGTGTAAATGATGTGCAGTATAAGGGAGATTATTATTCTTACCTGCTCATAGTTCCTAATGAAATCTCGTAGTTCTTTTTCTTTGTCTTCTAAGGTCCCATATAGTTGTTTCATTTGATTCAGGAGGTCAAACTTCTCAGCTTTTAACCTCTTCCGATCGGCCTTTAAAGCTGAAATATCAACATTAATTTGTCACATTATCATCTTTAGTGCGGAATGTCTGGTTGGCAATTTCAAATAATTAAATAGATCATATAAATACAACTTCATGCTTTTTAACCACACATTGTGGCAGTTTACACTATATATATATATATATATATATATTTATTATACATCAGCATATAAGCGAATGGGTAGCAATATCTCGTGATAAGAACCGGTGTTTTCTGAAAAATTGTTGAAAGAGATTATTAAGCACGGGTCTAAGTGACAAGTTAGGTGTTATAGTAGGTTATAAAGCATCAATCTATGAAGATGGGTTAGTAAGTTTAAAGAAATATAAAGGGCAGTGATGAAGATATTGTAGGCGACAGAGATGATGTTTTTCAAGATAAGCTGATTAAATAATCTGCAGCAGTGACAAGAAAGTAAGGAATTTGATTTTGAGTGTGTTTAAATCTTCATCATTTTGAATGTATAATGTTGATGGCTGTGTTTTTTAATGGCAATAAACATATATTTTTAAAGTGCTAATTCTGGAACATTTTCAGGCGAATTGGGTAACCTGAAGGTTGTAACACAAGTTTCATTGGGAGACGAGGCTGTTGCGGAGGATTTTTCAACAATAAGTTTTGTTTCTATATATATATAAACTTAATGATTTGGCAGTTTGAGGAACAGTGTCCTGCTGACTTCATCCAGTCAAGAAGTTTTATCCCAACATCAAATGCTGCAAAATTTGTATGGAGATACTTCTCCTTCATATTTTACAGTAAAACACTGGGCCAAACTTTTCAAAATTGGTAGAGAATCCCTGGAAGATGACCAATGATCTGGACACCCGGCGACAGCGATCACTGATGAAAACATCACAATTGTGCAGGAGGAACTGTTAAAGACAAAAGCCTGAAGGAAAAAAAAATTGCAGCAAGAGAGGGCTTGTCGAAAACCACTGTCATTCGAATTTTCCATGAACATCTGGGTATCAACAAGGTCAGTGCACATTGGATTCCCAAAATTCTGCCTGCAGTGCAGAAAGCAAAACGAGTGAACTGTGCTAGAGAGATTTTGAAGCTGTGGGAAGAGGAGAAACATTCATTTCTGAATTCCATTGTCAATAGTGATTAGAACATGGTCCTGTACTACGATCCTCTGTCGAAAACAGAATCAATGGAATGGCGCCAGTTGGGGGAATCTCTGTCAAGAAA